>OX421452.1:18147182-18169682 GCA_949126865.1 Montipora capitata
CAATTCGTAAGCTGCTTGCGTCAGCTCATGATTTAAATGGATCACCAGAAATAAACAAATACCGCTAATTTCGCTTACCTTTCTCCAATTCCTATATACATGGCATATAAATAGACATCTCGTATTCAAGAAAACTACGAAAATTCTACTTAAACGGTTTAATAGTTACTTAAATCCGTTTGTGTTGACCTGTAGCTCCACTCGCGCGCGGACTCGAATGAGCGGGTGACGCATGCGTAAATGCTGATCTTGTAACCCCCTAATTTTTCATGATTTTGCAACTTTACTCGTTTATATCTCTGCTTCTGAACGGTGAATTTTTTTCATTTTTTGCATGTTAGCGTAGATTAATTTAAACCGTTTGTCTTTCAAATTTAAAAAATTCTGTAGGTGAAAAAAATAATTAGAGACACAATTCAAAAAAACTTATTTTTCTGAAAAACTGACCTACAGATTTTGTTGAATTTTAAATATTTTAGAGAGTATTTCTAACATTATCTGGTAACGATGAATGGGAAAATTTCACCGTCCCGTTTCTTCAAAAAGGACCACATATGTTGATTTTAAGGCTCAAAGAAATGCCTAATATCGTTGCCATGGTAACATTATTTTGGAGGAAAACATAAGAAATCTACGATAGGTACTTAATACCCTGGCCAAATTTCGTCTTGATATGATTGCCCTAACTGTATCTAAGGACAGAATATGTTTATTTGTTTGAAAAAAGGAGAAACTATTTCGAGCCTCCTTAAGTGGAAACATTTCATCACCAACAGTGGCTGCTAACATCAATGTTTTTTTTTGGCTATTTTCAAGAAATACCACAAACATCAATAGCGGGAGCAGAACTGGCGCAATGGTGAGAGCACTAACCTCCGACCAATGTGTCGCAGGTTTGATTCCCAGACTCGAATCATTGAGTTTGTTGGTTCTCTACTCTGCTCTGAAAGGTGTTCCTCAGGGCACTCTGGTTTTTCACTCTCTTCAAAAACCAATGTTTGATTTGATTCGATTTAAATGTACAACTGTGCAATTCGTGCCCCAGCGCGAGAAAACTTGACACTTCATCCAAGTTCATTACTATTATCTTATTATATGGCTAGTGTTTCTGGGCGATATAACGCGTGCTCCGATTGGCTAAGAGAAGCTAACCGCCAGGGCCTACCGCATTATTCTCCCGTAATGCCCACGGGCCGATTATGGATTAGGCAAGTTAGCTTTTTCTTCTTTAGAACCGTTGTGTTAGCCACATAATAAACAACTTAATAACCTGGACCGTTCGGTCGTTACAGCAAAATCTCAAACCTCGGCCTAGCTGTATTGACCTTGCTGTCGCTCGGTCAATACGGCAAGCCTTCAGTTTGAGATTTGGCTTTAACGACTTTACTCTCGGTTATCAAGTAGTTAATTATCAACATCAACACGCAGGTCTCTGATCTTGGGTTTCATGTTGTCTCTAAAGGTGCCAGGCAACAGCAAGTTGCCTAAGGTAACTTAAGGTTAAACCTGCATTCCTTGAAGTTCCGATAGCTTTCTTAACATTCCAAGGAGGGTGTTTCTTTTGGATGAGTTCCACTGGGGTGTCCAAACAATGCACTTCAAGTTGCTTTCCAACCTTCTTGGGGCTTTTCCCAATGCCCCCATTACAACTGAAAGCACCTTGCCCCGAACTCGCCACATCTTCCCAATATTTCTCTTGCTCAGTTTTGGTATTTGTCTATCTTTTCCTACATTCATGTCCTCTGGGAATACCAAATCAATTATTTGACAGGTCTACTCTTGTTTGTTTATAACCATTAGAAGTTCTCATTCTCAAGAACACTATCCAGTACATGTTCAAATCACTTTCCCTGTCACTAGAAGCCGCATTTTCACGCAAGGTCCCAATGCAACACCCTCACAACATTGCCATGTCACTTCTTATTCTCCAATTGAGTCAGTTTAGGGCATCCACTGTGGCTGGCAGTTTCATTTGCCCGATGGCATATTCTGTATTTAACATACTCCCGGGTCTTATCAATATCTTCGTTGTGAGAGCCAGAAATTATGTAATTACTTGGAGTTTTGATTGGTTTACTGGATTGTTTCCGTCCTTTTTGATTGGCCAAAGTAATTAAAGTAATCCAATACTTTGAGGTTTGATTCAATTCAAACCTCGACCTGAATCTTCCTGGGACAAGCGCGGCCAAAGGTCTAAACAAGTGATACTCTTTTACTACCTTTCTGAAAAGCAGCAGATGCCATTTTGTTGAAAACCATGGATGGAGATGGACGAAGATAGAAGTTAACGTGTAACACAAATGTTGGAAAACACCTCGAATACCCCGGCTTTGAGGAACAGCATCGACAGCAACACTCAGCCTAGGAGTACAAATACTGTTCTCAAACGGGAAAACAGTCAAGGACTAAAAAAACTCGCGAACATCGAGTCGAAGATTCCACTAATTTATTCTTAACACAATCATGAAATTGAACAACGAAATTATATCATTCTACGTGCCAACTGATAAAAACCTGGCCTCGGTTGTTTAAAAGGTGGATAACGATATCCAGGGATAAATCACTATAAAGCGGATAAATACTAGCAAAACCAATTGAGTTATCCAGTGGATAGTTAATTTAAAAAAAAAAAATCCATTCCAGAACAAATATAACTCCATAGAACACTAGATCATACTAGATTCATAATCAGAAAAAGCTTGGGAGCTTTTGCCGTCTGAATCGGTCAGAAACGCTACGAGCTACTGCACCGTTTAACAGTCGTAGTAAGATTCAGATACGTAAGTCACCAGAAATAAGAAGGCACTTGACTTTGCTTAACTATGGAATAGAATAGAATCTTGATTTTCATTGTCCCTTGTAACAATGCTGCAGTGACCCCTTAACGACATAACCAAACTAACAGTACCTTGAAAAATATTCTGAGTTTTCTCTAAACCTTTTTCAAGAAACTTCAGCAAGTCTCACCTTCGCTCGCCATGTTGTCGTCGGCACAACAAAACTGAACAACAAAAGAAGTGTGCACAGTCTCGTACTCAAGGGAATGTAGTTTATGATGGCCGTGCTCATCCCAAGAAGATTGAATAAACTAGAAATAGGTTTAAACTACTTTACCTAAATGGCGGCAAGGCTGCTGAGGGGAAGGGAGATGTTCAAATATGCTAGCGGTAATTTAACGACGGTTTGTGCATGGAATTCAAGGGAGATTTAATAAGTTTTGAGCAGGGAAGATATAGAACGTGAGACCCCAGCTAGACCTTGAAGTTCTTCTGGACCCCACTCGAGAGAAGAAAGAAACTAATAGATGGTTTTCACAGTGACGTCATCAAATTCTGAAAATCTCAAAATCTCAAAATCGCAAGGTCTTCTGAATTTTTACCCAAGGAGGATGACGATGACCTCCAAACAAATCTTTTTCAAGTTTCCAGTTCAGCGACGTCTTTCGTTTCGAAAATTTCCGAATTGTCATCTTTCGTGATCCCATGATACAAAGCTACTTGGTTGGAAAAAAAAAAGTCTATCCCTATGAATCTCAGTAGTTTGAGCCTTTCAAGTACATTAGGAGATGTGTTCATACACATGTATTTTATCTCATGAGCGAAAAGCAAGCGATGTCATCGCAAAGTGAACTCCAGATGTTTTCTATCGATTACAGGCATATTGGCGGACCACATGGCGACTCCATACAAAACCCTATAAAGATGTGTGAAACGCTTCGACAAATAACTCAGAAATGATGTACCGCACAGACCTGAGAATTGGAGAGGTGGTTAAAAGATTTGTTTCCTACATTCCAAGTTCTTGGTCTTTCATTGAACGATTTCGAATTTATTTTTTTGTTGCGTGACAGTGAAACTATATCTAATTATCTATAGTTTGAGGATACGAGGAGCGAATAATCATCCAACACATCGTAATTTCTCCATTTCCGCGGGCTTAACAACAATTCCTTGCGCCTTTGACCACAATCCCTTGCATTTCGAAGAAAAATGTGTTCTTATCCCGATTACAGAGCTGGCTCGTTCGCTCGCTTCAGGCTCACTCACTGCGGCAGCAACAAAAATTTCGAGGTTTGAATTGAATCAAACTCAAAAGATTGGATTGAATGACTTTTTACTGGCTTGAACTAAACCAATATCTGGCGGATTAAACAAAATTTTAAAGGATTAAATTTTGCTTCAAACGGCTTGACATAACAAGACTGTTCTTTGACGTGCTGCCAACTCTACCTTAGCATTTAAGATTATCAGCTAGTCCTCTGGACTCCTCGGAATAATTCCCAGTGCTCAAATACAACAGGGACAATCTCTACACTCTTCATCTTCCATAGCTCTTTAATCTCAAGCTACATGCCAAGATACTTGTTGTCCTTCTCCTCTTGTTTTGTATCCACCCTTCTGTCACTATGGAATGCATTGTCAATGATGGGGAAACGTTTATTCTGTTTGTCCACAAGCACAATCTCAGGACAATAATATTGTTCTCCAGTTTCTTGTCTCTTTATTCAGAAATCATAAAGTAATTTGTAATTCTCGTTATTCTTTCGTCGGTTACGATAGTTTCACTGTTATCAAACCTTTTATTCTGGTGCATGTAAGGAATGTTACAACAATGGAAGTTGTGCGCTTTGAATACCAATAAGAAAATTACACGATCATGAAACATACAGAAAATAGAGTGAGCAAGAAACGATTCATATTTACCTAGTGACTCGCTCAGGTTCACAACCAACGAAAAATGGTTTTACATCATTATTATGTCGTCATGATGACGTGTTCCATTAGTGAACTGATTATAAAATAATCAAATTAATCAAGTAGTAAAAGAACATAATTTCTCAACGAAACACTTATCCTCAACATTCTTGGGAATATATTCATACCATTTGTCATTCCTTTCAAAATCGTGTTGTTACACAAATCCCAATGCAAAGCCCTAGTTACTCTGTCATGTTTCTGTTTATATTCTTTCTGTGAAAACTTTGGGCACTTCCATGACAAAGTGATTCAATGACTCATCTTTCTGTCGGCACATATGGCGCAAACAGTCATTCTGTGATCTGCCTATATTAGCTTTGATTGGATCAGTTCTTGGTGATTGGCTTTATGCCGCTAACAATTAACAGCCCCTCTGTTTCCTTCTTCAGATACCCATGTGAAAGCCACATCCAGGTCCTATTACTTACCACTTCATCTACTCGTCTACAGAATTTCCTTCGAAGCTCTTTTCCTCATAATCTTCTAACTGAGCCATGAAGCCACTGACATTGGGAGCTGGTCATTTGTGGGTTCTAATGTTCCGGTAAGGAATGAATCAACGATGAAAAGCTATGATCCTCGCAGCTATTAGAACCCACAAATGACCAGCTCCCAACGTAAGTGCCTTCATAGCTCAGTTGGTTAGAGCATCGCACCGGCATTGCAAGGTCACAGGTTCAAACCCCGTTGAAGTCCTGAATTTTTCAGGCTTCTCTACGCAATTGCAAAAATTGCTTTCATAACGGCAAAGATCATAGCTTCACTTGATTTCATATCCGCAGTTCATATATGATCCATTATTACATATATCACTTCATCAATAATAATAATAATATTGAGTACTACTACTACTACTACTACTAATAATAATAATAATAAGAGTAATAATAATAATAATAATAATAATAATAATTATTATTATTATTATTATTACTATTACTATCTCTACTACTACTATTATTATTATTGTTGTTAGTTACATATTTAACATACAACTGCATTAAACAGCCAGATTTTACATGATGAAGTTTACCTTGGTTACAGTGCGGCCATTCTTGGAAAACAACAGGGTTATTCAGCATCTTTGCCACAACAGAGGCTGCCATGGTGCTTGCAAAGGACATCCACTCACTTGACAGTTGCGTTTGATTAACAAAACTTGCCACACCTTTTACTACCACCCACTCAACCTTTTCATCATAGGCTGCAGCAAAAACACCTGAAGTTAAGGATGATAGGAAGTTAACATTAGACCTTTGCGTTTTTAGGGAAAGGTCTTCAAGCAACACTCTGTTGCTTCACATCTCCTTGTCAATCCTTGAAACAGCAGCTTCAATTTTACCAGACAAAATATACTTTCTGGCTTTGATTTTTTAAAAGATAGTTGTAAGAATTTAACTTACACTTCACAACCATTCTATTCTCCTCACTTGTTACACCAACCAAGTTTTTTAGATTCAGATGTTCCTTAGACAAAGTGACAATTTCTTCCATATTCTATCAACACAGTCTTACCCGGTATGTATTCATTACCAGTACACAGTAAAATGAAACCTTCAACCTTAGGGATAATGCATTTCAATGTAAGCTGTCTCATTAATGCACTAAAATAATCTTGAACACCAGTCAGATTCTTGTATGTACATGCTCCTTCCTCATATGGGAAAAGTTCAGCAAAGACATTGCTTAGCTTAGTATTTCCTTGGAAAGCTACCAGTAAGTTTCATTGACCAAAACTGATAGAGATAACACAATTTAATTAATAATTTTAGGATTTTTCTTGGATTTGTCTAAATACAAATTAGTTAAGGGACGGTTTAATTCCCATTCATTATTAAAACTATTACCTTCCCCTTCTGCCTCAACAGCAATTGCTTCTGGATATTGTAAATGAAGATCAGCACATCCACATCTCGCTGCCTGTGTTTGGCTCAAAATATCACCATCACAGTGCACTTCAACCTCCAATTCACCTGGATTTTCCAAAGGAGCAACCCACCCACAGGGTGCATCTTTAACAAGATCACCAAGATGTGGACTCACTGGAATTTTGTATCCATCTGTTGTTGTTAACTTGGCAGATACAACTACATCTCCTAGTTTGACTTTATCTGAACTTAAACCACTGCAAGTTCCCACAGAAAATACCGCCTTTGGCCTCAAGACCCTGGCTGCATTTTTTGCTGCTGTTGAAGATCCCCCTGGGCCAACAGATCCTTTAGAACATCTCTTCAACGCAACCTTTAGCTGCTCTTGATTACTAGCATTACCAATGTATCCAAAATATATCAGACCAACTTCCTTGTTGTAGCTCTTGAAAGGTTGCTCCAGAAATGAGATACAACTTAAGAACTCACACTCCTCCACTGTTAGTAGCAAAATATCTATTGGCAGATCAGCATTTCCCCACGGATTGATGACACTTGGAAGATCAGTCAGTTTTGGTGGCTTCACCCTGAGTTTTGGGGGCATGCCCTGACAGTCTTCTGAGACAGGCAAACAAAGTTTCCTCTTCTTTCCAACTAGGATTTAAAAACAAAGCAAAATTATTTATCATCTATTAGCTTCGATATTTGCTAAAAACAAATTTAAAGCAAAGTAAGTGACACATTCCTGCTTAGACTTAAGATCTAATATTCAAGTACATGGTTATTACATTCGACAGCTTTCACTTGAATATTTTGCAAAGGCACTGTTGCATACTGGCGTAGTAGTGAAACAAAATTTATTTGTTGTGCTTTCTTGTGCATGCTCTTATGTTTTAAATGAAAGATTACAAGAGAAGTAGGAAACTCTGACTGCTGGCTGAGAGTTCTGTCTTTTGCAGAAATCAAGTGTTGTGATTAAAATTAATTTTACCTGGGTTTTGGGTTCTCAAATAGCCCAGTTTATAATTATGAATGAATCAGTAAAGTGTTACTGTGACGAAATTCGGGTCTTTCCTATCTAAGCCATTTTAAGACATAAGCATGTAGTTTGTATCAGAAGAATGCTGTTTACTATTTTCTGATATCTCTTTTTGCTCCAGAGATATTCAAGTTTTTTAAATATGCAAATTAGCCAAGTGATGATGTCATAATCTCCAACCGAATTTTTGATCAAATATGATCAAATTTGTCTCAGAAAGGCTTGATTCTTTGCAGTAAGATTCTAGTGGATGTGCTCCACAATATGTGCATACCAGTTTTGTTACCATGGCAACATACTGGGTTCCAGACCTCCCTGATATTCAATATTTTGCTAGCCACGTTTGGCGTTCTATTTTGATATTTGCCAATGGTGCCTCATCTGCGTGATCCTGCATATAAATATGTTAGATTGAGTTTGTGGCCTTGTTAAACGTTTTTCTAGCTTAAAATCACCAAAAATATTGAAATCAGGTAGGAAAGGACTAGAAAAGAGTGAGTTCCCATGGGAACCAATTTCTTTGTAGCCAATACAATACAATGCATACTTAATTGACCACCCCCAATAGGGGCTTTTCAGGGCCAATGAAACACAATCACAACAGAAAACATGCAACAACAACAACTGTTAAGAATCCCAACTGACCGGAGGCAAGCTAGTTGGCTATTTACAAGTGCAGCTGAGAAGTTGAACCAGGGACTACCAGGAACAAATTCTACAAATGGTCAGGATGTGTCTTGGACTCGGGATCCCCAGATCTCAAGGCAAGCGCCTCAACCACTGGGCCTCACTCCCTCCGTAATGCTAGGCGTAGGTGTGTTGCCTGTAGAACTATTGGCCTACCGAGTTTCAATGGTCTCTGCTGCAAATTGGACAAGATACCTCTATTTATTATAATAATAATAATAATAATAATAATAAATAGTATTTCTATAGCGCACAACTCCAATAAATTGTCCGTGGCGCTTTACAACAAATAAAAATAAATTATGAATAAACTACATTTACTGAGATTCACTAACAAACATTTTAAAAAGATAAGTTTTTAAAACGTTTTGAAAAGTGTCAACATAAGAACTCCTACGCATTGAAAGAGGCAAAGAGTTCCACAATGTAGGGGCACATACTGCAATGCAATGCAATGCAAATCAATTAAAGTCGGAGTAATATGATCGAACTTCCTAGTCGTACAAACTAGACGCGCAGCAGAGTTCTGAACAGATTGTAGTTTAGCAATAAGCAACTTAGGAAGTCCATAAAGTAGAGAGTTACAGTAGTCAAGTTTAGAGGTGACAAAAGCATGAACAACCATTTCAGTGGTTTCGCAGGTCAAATATTTTCTAATTCTCAAAATATTCCTAAGATGATAAAAAGAAGACTTG
Organism: Montipora capitata; assembly: GCA_949126865.1. NCBI lineage: Eukaryota > Metazoa > Cnidaria > Anthozoa > Scleractinia > Acroporidae > Montipora > Montipora capitata. The sequence goes on from OX421452.1 coordinate 18,156,229, forward strand.
CAAACATCCGAAATATGTCATTTAAAAGACATAGTCTCATTGAAGACAACGCCAAGATTGGAAGCTGGAGCAACATCGACATCCCCAACACGGAGACAGGACAACGACGGACAGGAACAATAACTGGAATGAATAACCAATAATTCAGTCTTCTTTCAATTCATTGAAAACCATCCACCGGCAAATGTCATTAATACAAGCCTCGAGCTGCAGCTTAGAATCAAACAATCGATCAGCACCCTTAAAAGATAAAAATAGTTGTGAATCATCAGCGTAAAAGTGAAAGTTAAGATTGTGACGGCGAATAATATCCGCAACATGAGAAGTGTATAAAAGATAAAGTAACGGGCCTAAGACCGAGCCTTGAGGCACCCCAACTCCGAGATGACGTAACGTTGAGAAAGTGCCATTAATATCCACGAACTGAGTGCGATTGGTCAAATAAGAGGTAAACCAGTTAAGGACCGATCCACATAGTCCATAGCATGTAGACAAACGAGATAAGAGCAATTCATGATTCACAGTATCAAAAGCTGCGGACAGATCAAGCAAAACTAATATAACACCTTCCCCATTGTCGATAGATCGGAGAATGTCATTATGCACTCGAAGTAGAGCAGTCTCAGAACTATGGTACCTTTTATAAGCAGACTGGAAAGACTCATGTAGGCTGTTGAAGGAAAGATAATCAGTTAACTGTGAGGCGACAGCTTTCTCAATGAGCTTAGAAATAAGCTTCAAGTTTGATATGGGGCAAAAATTAGAGAAAATTTCATGATCAGCATTTTTCTTTTTTAGTAAAGGTAACAACATAGCACTCTTTAGGGACTCCGGCATAACTCCATGCGAAAGCCAACAATTAATAATCCTAGTAAAGATAGGCAGTAGAGTGTCGCAGCATTCCTTCAAGACACAAGCAGGCAAAGGATCCAAAGAGCAAGATTTTTTTGTCAACCCAGTTAACAGTTTATGAACGACACTGCAATCCACTTGGCGGAAGGAAGAGAAACGAGCTGTGCACCTAACAGGAGAAAGAGATATAACACCAAGATTAGACTTGGCACCCAGAATAGAAGTGCGTATTTTTGAGATCTTCTCAACAAAGAAATCAGCAAAAGTATTCGCCAGGGCACTGTTATCGTTGCAGCTAGGATATAAGCAATCAGTATTCATCTGAAGGAACCCCCTTTATATACTTGATGTTATGTTGGGTTGAGTGAATGACGTCATCAGCCGTCTCATTTGCACATTTTACACATTTTTCAAACATAAATATCTCTGGAACCAATGAAGATATTTCCAAACGGAAAACAGTGTTTTTGTCTTCCCTGGAATTCCAGGTGATAAACCTAACAATTCAAGGGATAAAAATTTGATCATAGTAGCACTTTAAGAATTTTATTTAGTACTTTTCACTGGTTTGTTAATCAACTGTCTAAAAATATTTTCTGTAACGTTTTGCTAATGACACTGGAGTGTGTTCATTATGTATGATTCATGTTAACTGTAGAAGTTTCTATACATGTTTGCTGGTATGTTGAATCCCTAGGGGCTACTAGCCTATTTGAGATTTTGTAAGTTATGCAAAAACCACTCAAAGGCATCTCTTTAAACTTTGTTTTTTCACTGCTGTACTTTCTTTATGCTGATAATGTAAACGCTCGCTGTATCCTGTATCAATAAACGAGATGTCCACCCCTGATGCTGTGTTTGTGTTTATTAAGATTAGTTACAAAATATTTTATAATCGTTTCAGGGTGATTAAAGTATTATAGGGATTTCCCTCTTCTTTGAGGTAATGGGAAGGAAAAAGAGTTACCCTAGAGGAGTTACTCTGGGAGGAAAAAGAGTTACCCTGGTAAGTGACCGGTCCCTTTTTTCCCTTCCCTTTCAGTACTTCATACTCTTCCATCTATACCTCCCCATCTGCTTTCCTTAATACCTCCATTACTTAACAAGTGCCCTTACTACATGAACATTTATGCAGTGCAAATCAAAAGACACCATATTCAGGCTTTTAAGTCACAGAGAATACAATGTTGTAAAATAGTAGGTGCCTTTCTCAATTAGGACATGCAAGTTTCTTTTACTCATACTCTTCAAATGCTTCAGATGATTACGAAGGGTAGTTTGAAACATACCACCCAGTTAAAAAATAGATAGTTTTCATTGGCACACCATAAAAATTAATAATAACTTCAAAGCCATACAATGAAAAAGGTCAAGCACATAAAATGTTGTAGAAGACCAATGCATAAACCACCTCAGCAAGTCTGAGGTACATTGTTTTTGAGTCATTTGTCAGAGCATGTCACACTATTATGGGGAAGACCTTAGACAGCAATGACCAGAACCAGGTTACTGACCAGCGGTTTTCGTTAAAACAATGGTTTGCTGGGGGTGCTCAGTCTCACAATTGCTGCTGAGGCTCAGAAAACCTGGGGTCAATTTAATAAAACTTTTACACGTGTAATTTACAAGTGTATAGCCATTGTTTTAGAGTCTGAGAACAATAGCTACACTTGTAAATTACACGTGTAAAAGTTTTATTAAATTGACTCCTGGTTGTGGTCATTGTTATTTAAGGTTTTCCCTATTATGGTGGCCAGAAATCAGGGATACCGTAAAAACACCGGCGTATAACTAAGCTGCACTTTCTTTCCCTAAATAGCTCTAAATTGGAGGTGTGGCTTACACTGTATCCCCGAAAACATCTAGAGAAAGGTATAGCAAATTCTACAATAACGCTCTCCAAAGACACAACCGAAATCCCACGTTCTTAAACAGTGGCTTGTCTTTCCAGAAGTCAGTGTGCAAAGAAAGTCATCTCCACTAGCCTGGGGCTGGTGGATTTTGCAATCAGGCCAGTGGATTCTGACTGTTGCTAGTCCGACAGGCAAGTGAAGTGTTCTTTGGAAATTCAAATTTTCGCAAAAATGACGAACAGCACGCCTCAACCGACAGTTGGCCGGCAGTTGGTTGAAAGTTGGCTCACTGCATGTCAGTCGAAAGTGGACCGACAGTCGGTCAACAGTCAACCAACTGTCAGCCGACCATTGACCAACTGCCGGTGGACGTGAGCTGTTCTTCACTTTTATCAAAATTTTAATTCCCAAAGAACACTTGTCCGTTACTGACACCACATTTGTTATTACAGTAAAAATAGAATGTGGACCACCACAGGTGATACACTTGAGAATGTGCTCACACATTTTGCTTCCCAAACTAACTTGCAATGACACCTTTGATTCCATCTACGGCTTTTATACTCTCCCGTCAATCAAATTAACAACACACATGATTGGTTGCATTGTGTTGTTGTTCATTGCTCAAAATATTCAACCATTAATACATTAATCAGTAATTAACATTTGCATATGAATACTTTCCCAATACAATAAGCAATTTTTCATTGGAATCACCATAAATTATATATAGTTACTTATAATAACTTGATCCAGAGTTACGTGTACCATACTATTTTTACGTTCCTGGTGTATCCTTCATTTAGCAGCGCGCATGCAATCAATTATCATGTAAACAAGTTCATAAAGAATACATAATTCAGAAATACTAGGTTTCATTTATTTGTTTCACTACGTCACTAAAAAATTTCACCTTGTTCGAGAGTACTACATAACTACAATTTTCTGTAAGAGATAAATGATCCGTCTGTTGGCTTGATCCAAAATGAATAGCATGTCTTGCAATTGGAGAAAATTATTTAAGGAACTCATTTTTAGGAACTTTCAGTAAGATGGAGTAATCTTGTTATGCTTAAGTGCCACTATGGTCAAATTTGACCTCTTGATTTTTTAGGTGTATCACAAATAATTCTATGAAAGAATGAAAATGCCGTTTTACCGTTTGCAAACACCTGCATTATTTCCAGAGATATTTAAGTTTGAAAAATGTGTAAAATATGCAAATGAGATGACTGATGATGTCATACACTCAACCCAACAATTATGCCTTTAATATTGGAGAGGTCTAGAACCCAGTATGTTGCCATGGTAACAAAACTGTTAAGCTCAAATTGTGGAGCACATTTAGTAGAATCTTACTGCAAAAAATCAAACATTTCTGATGAAAATTGGCTGAGATATCCTTTTTCATCATATTTGATCAAAATTTGGCTGTGTATGACATCATCACATGGCTAATTTGCATATTTAAAAAACTTGAATATCTCTGGAACAAAAAGAGATATTTGAAAATAGTAAAGAGCATTTTTCTTCTCATGCAGGCTACTTATTTATGTCTTAAAATGGCTTTGATAGAAAAGATGCGATTTTCGTCATAGTGGCACTTTAATTGTTGCAACTCACCAGGGTGGTTGCAAGGACAGTGTGCATGTAAATCTGAGATTTATTTAAGCAAACAAATGTTAATATGCTGTAAAAACCATTATTATTATTATTATTATTATTATCATTATTATTATTAGTAGTAGTAGTAGTAGTAGTAGTAGTAGTAGTAGTAGTAGTAGTAGTAGTAGTAGTAGTAGTAGTAGTATTATTATTACTATGTGCAACAGTTATTACATGTACATTGTGTTTTAGGCATTGTCTGAGACTAGCACTAAACTTTTTTTGGAGTGACTAAATAGATTAAATATTATATAGATAGTGATGAAATACTAAGATTTCCCTTTTTTCTAACAAATCATACTATACCTTCAGTGTGCACAGTGAAGATATTTTTATCTTCCACATGTCAGGGAAAAGGTGTTGTCAAGGTAAATAACACAATCAGCTAATTAAAAGCCAACCTACTCTTCCTGGTACTTGTGCTGTACATGTAACATGTTTTTATGACTTAATTTGACATTATCAAGCTTTCTTTTCATTCCTTTCATGAAGAGTTTCATGTTGCACAGTAGTTTTAGCAGTTGAAGACCACTCTTTCGCATTTCAAAAATGAATAAAACAAGTTCTTTTTAATCTGGACATTTCATCATGATCAGTATCTACATAATTAACAGAAATTGACTGTTAGATTGAAAAGTTCTCTTTCCAAATTTAAGAAACATATACAGACTATTTTCCCAATCCCATAATGCAATACATTTTAGGGGGTTCTTTACATAAAAACTAGTTTACCTAAATGGTAGAAATGCTGCCAAGGGGAAGGGAGATGTTCGATTACACTTGCGGTAATTTTAATTAACGACAGTTCGTGCTTTGAATTGAGGGAGGTTTTCATATGTGGACCCCAATTGGACCACCTTCTGGACCCCACTCGAGAGAGAAAAGAAAACTATAGATGGTATTCACAGTGACGTCATCAAATTCAAAAATCAAAATTGCAAGGCCTTCTGAATGTTAAGCTGAAGGAGGTTGAAGAATTATTTTGACCTACATAGAAATAAATCTTTTTGCAAGCTTCCAGTTCCATGATGTCTTTCATTTCGAAAATACAGCATTTTGAATTTCCAAATTATCACCTTGTGTGAAACCCCGATATACATGTAAAGCTATTTGGTTGAAAAAATGTCCATCCCTATGAATCTAAGCAGTTTGAGCCTTTTAGGTACATTAGAGATGTGTTCATACATTGTACATATGTATTTTATCTCATGAGCGAAAAATAAGGGTTATCATGATTGCAAAGTGAACTCCAGACGTTTTCCGTTTGCTACAGGCTGCCACATTGGTGGACCACACAGGGTCTCCATACAAAACTCTACAAAGTTGCGTGAAATGCTTCGACAAATAGCTCAGAAACGATGTACCATTCAGTCCTGAGAATTGGAGAGGTGGTTGAAAGATTTGTTTCCTACAGCATTTAAAGTTCTTGGCCTTTTTCACTGAACAATTTCGAACTTATTTTTTTTGTTGTGTGACAGTGAATCTCTCTATAGTTTGAGGATACAAGGAGCGAAATGAAAAACAGAGCAGGCTCTGATGATGATACCACGCATCTTAATTCCTCCATTTGCACATTCCTTGCATGTCTGACCAAAATCCCTTGCGTTTTGAAGAGAAATGTGTTCTTCTCCTGATTACAGAGCTGCCTCAGCCACTACCTCACTCACTGCCGCAGCAACAATACAAATTATTTACTCTTGGGAGTGTATCACACTTCAGTGAACTGGATATCCATTGTTTTAATGCAAATAACACCCAACATAAACTGTAGATTTCTGTGCAGCCTCCTATGGAGGCCCATTCTGGTCAAAATTGTATTAAAACGAAAGGCTGAACTTATTTCTTTTTAGTTGACCATAACAACTTATTTACTTATGGTGCAATATTCGAACCACCCTGCTAGCTGAGCCTTTCTTTTGCTTGCTTGATTTTGGCATTCTCGAGAAAGACTCTGCATGAATCGAGTATTAAAGATCTTTATTGAGTATGCAAAAATTTGGTTTTATCAACGGAGTTGATAATGTAAATTGGCCACCGTACAGAGATTCTAAAAGCTGACGTTTCGAGCGTTAGCCCTTTGTCAGAGCTCTGACGAAGGGCTAACGCTCGAAACGTCAGCTTTTAGAATCTCTGTACGGTGGCCAATTTACATTATCAACTCCGTTGATAAAACCAAATTTTTGTATACTACTTCCCCACCGACGCAGCATCACAGTTTCTATAGAAACTACCCCTTCATTCATTTATTGAGTATGTGCTGCATGCTGCCAGGATACTGTCTCGAACCCAAGCCTAATATGCCAGATCTTGCCACCATCTTGGTTTTCAAGATACAGTGGGCTCAATTATAACCATCAGTTTTATCACTGAATGGATGCTCACAATCTGGAACAACCAGTTGGATGAGAGAAAACAGGATGGACTAGTCCACAAGTTCAGGCTGCAGCAGCTTCAAAGAGTTGATGCAATTCAGTCAGAGCCTCCTTTTCTCCTCGTCAGTAAAGAAAACGACAAAAGGAGGCTCTGCTCGCCCGGGCGTACATGTATTTGAACATGTACAAACAACTCTAGTTTTACTGACCAGAGGATTAATTTTGAGACTGAATTACTTTTTTGCATTTCAATCAATCTTTGCATGTGAATTTATTCTAGCCTCAGAAGTCAATATTTGCAAATCAATCTATTTTGAAATGTGATTTCTTTGGAATCAATAAATTCTTGTTAACATGAAATATAGTTTTTATTTAGGAATTTTTTTGTAAAATATATATTTTGAAATGACAATTTATTTTAACCAGAGTGAATTTATTTTGATAAGAATTATTTTTAGTTCCATGATGCATTGAGCAGTGCCAGTTTCCTTGGCCCCGTGATTTTTCCCGCCACGTTTCAAAGATGGAGTCAATGGAGGATTCTCTTCGTAATTGAATCACGATTGCCGATATTGCAAGAAACACCATTGGGCAAATCGACAGAATAGCAAAACTTGTGTGTGTAAACAAGTCTTCTTCTATTTCGACAGCAGGGAGTAGTGTTCAATCCCAGGGATGGCACTAGGATTTTTCAATCTGGGTCCTGGGACCCGCATGTTCGGCCAAATTGGGGTCCCAAGCATTTGTTGGGGGTCCCAAAATCTTGGTGACCCTCTGCGAGAAAAAGAGAGTAACCAACTTGGAATTAATATTGACGCATATGCATATGCATATGCATAGGACCGGCCAACAAAGGCTTTTTCTAGAGCCGTTACATTCATTCCTGGACAAGAACTCTGTTAATAAAAGAGCACCCTTCCCAAGGGTTTACGCATTACTGGTTTCCTCCCTTAGGAGCAACGAACAGTGACGTCTTTTGCTATATATTTGCATTCAGTGACTTGCAGAGTACATTCCTCTGAAGAAGACCGCAGAAGGGGGTCGAAAATTTACTTTTAAACTTTTTAGATGTTTTAAACCCCATTTCTTAGAACTTCAATTATGAGCACAGATCGCTCCAACAGTTTTACAAACAACAGAATATGCTGACAAATCAAAGCAAGTTGTGTGAGTTATTTAAGTCAGTGCCTTGCGTCCTGGGACGCATTAAAATTTCGATGATGCATTTTTTGGATTTTATTTGCGTAAAAATGAACGATTTCTGCGTTAACGCGATCCCTGAATCCCCTTCAAGAGCAAATTCTCTTCCAAGCAGGAGTGTTCTCAGTCGACCACCACTGCCTCAGGTCATCAATTCAAGAGATTGAAATGCGTTGAGTGAGCTACACTGTAGCTGAGAAGATTTCCGACTCTCAGGTCTTGTAGTAATGGAAAACACCACTGGGATGTTGGGATAAGTTGAGACTTGAGAGCCAAAACCGCATAATCACGGAATTCGCATTCGATAAACGGTGGAAGAAAAATACCCGGTACTATGTATAATAAGTTAAAGAAGAACGTTGGTGGAATGCTGGTAAAGCCAACCTTAGCCTCTGGGGTGAAAATTGATGGCAACATCCTGCTGACTCAGATCTACCGCTTCAGCAGGTGCTGTTTATGTGCGACTGTTGGCCGACGATCTTGACGGCGTTGATGATTCTGTACTAGAAACCACTGCATTTCAGATTGATATTACTGTCAGTAATGCAGGAAACGTTGGAGGAAACAGTTATTGATTCGTCAGTTGATGCAGTGATTATTGAAGTTGATCGTGGTACAGAAGTCAGGGACAAAAAGATCAGTGATGTTGCTCAAGAAATTGTAAAAGAATGTGAACACTGCCAAAATACATCAGAAATCCTCAAGTGTGCTCAAGAAAAAATCCTTACTGGCAGGCAATTAGACATAACAGATCCAGACAGTGAGATCTCTGGAGAAACTAACTTTATATTGGTTGATAGAGACAGGGATGGCACTAGGATTTTCCAATCTGGGTCCTGGGACCCGCATGTTCGGCCAAATTGGGGTCCCAAGCATTTTTGGGGGGTCTCAAAATCTTGGTGACCCTTTGCGAGAAAAAGAGTATGTTTTAAATTATGAGAAAAAGAGAGTAACCAACTTGGAATTAATATTGACGCATATGCATATGCATAGGACCGGCCACAAAGGCTTTTTCTAGAGCCGATACATTCATTCCTGGACAAGAACTCTGTTAATGAAAGAGCACCCTTCCCAAGGGTTTACGCATTACTGGTTTCTTCCCTTAGGAGCAACGAACAGTGACGTCTTTTGCTATATATTTGCATTCAGTGACTTGCAGAGTACATTCCTCTGAAGAAGAGGAATTTAGTTTCAACCTTTTTAGATGTTTTAAACCCCATTTCTTAGAACTTCAATTATGAGCACAGATCGCTCCAACAGTTTTACAAACAACAGAATATACTGACAAATCAAAGCAAGTTGTGTGAGTTATTTAAGTCAGTGCCTTGCGTCCTGGGACGCATTAAAATTTCGATGATGCATTTTTTGCATTTTATTTACGTAAAAATGCACGATTTCTGCGTTAACGCGATCCCTGTAGAGAAAACTTGCTTGATACTGGTTTGGATGAGATATCAGCCTTGGTGAACTGCCATTTACCTATTGAGGTTAATTTTGCCGGAGAGTCAGCTCGTTACGTATACAGCTAGAGGTTCTTGAAAGGAATTTTTTCGCCTCATGCTAATTGAAATTAAAGAAAAATACTTTGATGGAGGTCTCTGTGAAGATTTGACTGAGACGTAGATGGCAGTTGGTGTTCTCATGGGTCTCAGTGTCCTTCAAAATGGCAAAATACCACAGTTTATCCAGGAAGACGTAATTGCTCAATATTGTTCAAGGAGTGGCATCATCACTATGTACATGTATTCAAAATCTCCAGAAAGGTTTGAGCAAAGTGGGTATTTTTCAGCTGATTGTGAGCCTACCTCCATTTCTCTATTTGTTCAGATCATCAGTTGCAAGTGGTCTCAATGTCAAGAAGCTGATGCATTTGTTAACTTCTGTGTCTGATATTCCTGCAGGAACCAGAGGCATGTTTACAATGCATTTCTAAGGTACATTTTGGACAGAGGGTTGCTGGTTCAACAACAATCATTACTCTAGGCCACATCTTACAGTTTGCTTGTGGCACTGATGAGGAGCCAGTCCTTGGCTTTAACAGGTCTCGTGAGATTCACTTTGTTAAATTTCTAGCGGGCTTTGTACCGACAGCAAACACACGTGTAGTAAATGTCCTCAACCTGACGTACCCAAATGCAACCTATAGCCTTCCTGCAGATGATGTCCTTTTCAACATTTATGACAATGCCTTTAGTAGTTCATATTTTGAATTAGTCTGAACTTTTGAACTTTTCTGATTCTGAAAGGTAATTTCTATTTTTAAAGGTAGAGCATTCATGATTTATGCCTGTGGTGGGGGAAGAAGGGGCTAGCAAAATTTATGGTAAATCAGTAAATGTCCTCTGTTTACGTAGTTACTAAAACAAGGAATGACCTACAATGAGCTAAAATGATCCACAATGAGCTACATGTACAACGATCGACGTTGACCAACAATGAGGTAAATTATAACCTAAAATTAGCTAGTGACCTGTAATGAGCTAAAATAAAAGACAATTTGCAGCTCTGAGGGCACTGCAGCATGTTCACAGTACAAAAGTTAAAAACATTCCACTCTGTGCTTTGAACCAATCAAAACCTTGTTGCTGAGCAAGTTGAAAATTTTCATTGTGCACTCTGAACCAATAAAAACATTGTGGGAAGAATAACTTATTTATAACCTTCTCTTTATTACAGTATTTCCTGCTCTAATTAAGACAGGTATTCTATTTGTTCCCTGCTTATATCTAAAGCAGGTCTTCCGGGACCCTCCCTTCCATTATGTTGCACACATTGAGTAGAATATGATAAGGCTGTTTTGTTGGTAAGAACAGTTTCTTTCAAGACAATATATGAATGTGGACACTGAAAATTTCTCAACAGCTGAGTTAAGCTCTCAATTACAGGGTTATTGGCATGCGCTGGATGGGATACATGTACGTACTCTGCCATAAGAGGCAAAGTTGCGTTCGCTTCCTCCAATCACCAAAATGTTTGCTCAATCAACTCTTCTGTCCATGCAGTCTCTTGTGCAGAAAGGAAAACACTTATAACTATTCCTTTTAAGTTCTACATAAAAAGCTGACAGGCTCTCTGGTTTCTCTCCCAGTAAACATGTCGCCGCGGCATATCAGTTTCCCAACAAAACATTAAAGTTGGTTTCAAAAATTAGGATGAAACTATGGAGGGGATATCCCAAGAAGATGGAAGAAATCTCACTAGCGTGATTCAATTACGAAGAGAATCCTCTACTGACTCCATCATGAACGTGGCTGGAAAAATCACGGGGCCAAGGAAACTGGTGCAGAGCAATGCATCATGGAACTGAAAATAAATTCTTATCAAAATAAATTCACACTGGTTAAAAGATATGTGACCCTTCACGCAAAAAGGGGGCTTATCCAAATTTCACGCTATGGCTATTTCACGGTCCTGGCCGTGAAATTGTAAAAAATTATTGGAATGTGAGTGAAATTTCCCTTTCACGCCGTGAAAAAGGTCACAGTCACCGTGAAAATATTTCACGCCGTGAAAACAGGTCGTAACGTCTGAGAAATATTTCACGCCGTGAAACAAAGTGAGCTTCTTGTGTAAACATCAATCTGTTACCCTGAACATCATGGTATCATTATGTCACGCCGCCTGCAAAGGTTTTACTGCAAGCATTATTAAAAGTCTATTCGCCAACTCGGGATTGGGTCCATTCTTTTGATTACATTTCTGTTTTTCTGTTTTCTGTTTTCGGAAAAAACAAAAGAAAACGAAATAACAGAAGAAAAAAATCGTAGATACTAAAACTTTGAACAGTAGACTATCCAAATCGATGCACAATAAGATCAGCGTTTCTTATTTCGTTAAACTTCAGTTTGCCGGAATAGGTTTTAAACGTCGAATATTTGTAAAAGAATGTCCATGGTAGTTGGATCTTTAAAGACCAGAAATTCAAAAGAATGAGCTCGGTAAAACCATAAAAGAAATCAACACGTCACGCGCTGTCTGTAGTAAAAATTAGATAATCAGTTTACATACGTGCCAACTCTCCCGGATACGGAACGAATCTCCCGGTCTCCCGTACGGGTCATTAAATCTCCCGGATAAAAACGACTCTGAACCTTTCACAGACGTTTCTCCATTCTAGACTCAAATTGCATCCCCAAGTTTTAAAAAAAATTCGATTTTTTCAAACTCGTTTCATTGTTTCTTAATGCACCTCATCTCTGAGTTTCAAAAACACGTTAATAGAACTAAACAAAATGACTTCCTTTAGCTATCATAGCCATATAACCGATTGTTTGATTGGATCTCCGATTAACCAATAAAATATCTTGACATAAGTACCCTGTTTTCCCGCAAATTCACAATGGCGGCAGAATATTCTTGTAGTCTGAAGGAACTGCTGGGGGATGGGTGGGTGCATTTAAGGGGGGGAGAGAGGAGGGGAGGGGGAGTGGGTAGGTTGATCGAGGGGGAAGGGGTGGGGAGACCGGCTGGAAAAAATCTCCAGATTTTAGATCTCCATAGGTTGGCATCTCTGAGTTTATAGGATCAGTAAAAAAATACATTCCCTCTGGCTCCCAGATTTAACTCATAAGAAACAAACACGTTTGGCACCACGGAGTCTGGCTATGTTGGCGTAGCCAAAAAATCATTCTCTTCGCGAATAGTTTTTATTCGCTTGCACAAAAGATTTAAAATTGATTGGAATAAAAACTCGCAAGCTCTATTGGAAAAGATAAGGTTATGGTGAAATTGCGACATTTTTAAAAATTAAATTGTTGTTTACTTTTAAAATGTACTACTAATATATGTATACGCTTCTGGTAAGTTAGCCTCAAATAATTTGTTTCAAAAATTGCACGGCACGGCAAGAGAAATGCACTAAAAGCGGTAAGTCACCGATAATTACAAACATCAATACTCCGACAATTTCTGTAAACATTTCCATGAAAAAACAATCCGTCCAAATCGCTTGATCTATTTCAGTCATGTCAACAAACCAGTGTAAATGTATGAAAAAGTCACCAGCAAAAAATAACCGATTTTTCAATTCTTTTGTCGCTTTCAGGCGGTAGAATTTACTACGAGGTCATCAGAAATTTCTTTACAATGTGACATTTTCCAGGCGTGAATATTCAGGAATGAAAATTCTTTTTCTTGTTGGCGTTGATCAGCTTTCACTGATTTCTCGTACCCTGCGATCAGGCATTCTTTTATCCTGAGTGCCAGTAGATTATTAGCATGGCGTGACTGATTTCTGAACAATCTGATCAATTTCACGCCGTGAATATTATTTTCACTCCCAATTTCACGGCGTGAAATTTTACCCTTAATTTCACGGCGTGATTAGTTTCACGCCAAGAGTGAAAATTGAATTTCACGGCGTGAAAATTGAAATTCCCGCACCGTGACCGTGAAAAAAATTCACGGTTTTCAGTGAAATCCATAAGCCCCCTTTTTGCGTGAAGGGTCACATATTGTCATTTAAAAAATATATATTTTAATGGAAAAAATTCATAAATTAAAACTACATTTT
>OX421452.1:18174682-18179682 GCA_949126865.1 Montipora capitata
ACGTCCCCGAGTCCCCACGTCCCCACGTCCCCACGTCCCCGAGTCCCCACGTCCCAAGTCCCACGTCCCCGTCCCACTTTTAGTCACAGCCGCGAAGTAGGCGACGTTTTTGGTCGGCCGTCGGTGCTTTTTGAAACCCCTGTAAAATTAATAACATTGTTAACAAAAAACAAAAATGAACTGTCTCTAAGGAATAATAATATTCCACTTCAAGTTTGAGTTAAAAACCAAGATCTGCTAACCACTCCCACCACCTACATATACATTGTAAACTACATCTCCAAAAGGACAAAAATTTTATTTTGATCAATAAAGTGTTTACTTGCACTAATATGTACCTTCCATGTTTTCCTAGTTGGAACTTTACACCATCATCATCATGTTTCCATTGCTTTGAAAGATCCTTTTAATGATCACCATCTTGTCAAGTCTTTTGATGATCATTATACTGTCAAAACAAACTTCATGTAATATATCTCAAAGCCACCATTCAAGGATCCATGACTTGCCTTGGCTGTGTCCCTAAATTTCAAGAGGTGAAAAAGTATTAATAATAGAACTTGGTACCTCGTGATTAGATCTAACTTTTTCACTAATCTGAATGATCTTCCACAATATTAATCATCCCAACCTTGCTGTTTAAATTTCAGATACTTTGTGCAAATTCTTTATGCATACAGTTCATACAGGATACAGGACATATAAAATTATACTGTAACCAGTATTATTGTCTTGCAGTTTCCCCGAGGTCTTAAATGGGCGATAACTCACATAATAAAGCAGTGTGCAACGAAATTGCAATTGAACTCATCAACAGATGAGCGTGGGGGAGGTGGAGGAGAGGCTGGTAAAGCCTGCCATGAGCTGCAGCTGAGAGCAGCAAGTAACCATGACAACCCTGAGGGTGGCATCCACGCAGGCACTGTCACACTGACAACCAAGTCGAAAAGTTAACCCTAAAAGCCCTGAGCTTACCCAAAGGAGGGAAGAAAGAACACGTAAACTGACAGCAACAAACCAACGAGCAAAGCAAGTTGAGTTTGATACACGAGGCAAAAGGAATTGCCCAGCCCTGCGAAATCAAAGGGGGTGCCCTGGACCAATAACACAAATGCCCACTGGCCAGCAAGGTCTTGGGTATAACTTAGCTTAAATAAATTTAACCAGATTTAAGCCTGTTCTTTTGGGCCTCTATTACAATTTCTTTGCATGAGTTGTTTCCAAAATCAATCTCCTTAACTCAGCAGTTCAAATAAATTATACAGTATTTCACATACATCAGGGTTTGTACACTTTTTCAGACCAAAAATTCAAGGACTTTTCAAGGACTTTCAAGGGCCAAATTTTGAAATTTCAAGGACCTCTTTTTTATTTATGTCGAGGAATTTACCCATGGAAATACTCTGACAGTACAATTCTTGCTCATTTTCCGTAACGTAGATGCGTGAAAATAATGCAAAGGCACTGGTAACCATTCTCAACTCCGCAGCTCGTCGCATTTTTATGACATGCTGACTTGAGTGGCTGATTATTTTTACTGAAGTTATGCGGGTCAGAAAAAAATCAAGGACTTTCAAGGACCAGTAATGAAGAGCAGAGATTTTCAAGGACTTTCAAGGCCTTGAAAATGTACTCTCAAAATTCAAGGGTTTTCAAGGGTTTTCAAGACGCGTACGAACCCTGTACATGTACTTCCTCTATCATCCATTCACTTTTTACAAGATGTACCATGAAATCCCACCTAGCCAGCTCACAAAGGACTTGATAGCTCAGAGCAATGCAATCACATGGTCATGGGTTTAAATCACATTCAAGTCTAGATTTTTTTTGAAGGCTTTTTCACAAATGCTTAAGTTGCTCATTTCACCACAATGATCTCTCTAACAAGTTTATCTTATCAACTCATGGATCAAATATATGATACTTCATAATTATATATTCTCTATCTAGCTTCACAATCATTGCAAAAAATGATTTCTTCTACTGATGACAACAAGGAACAAGGTAGCTTTATCCCTTTTTGTCACACTAGCTGGTTTTCTGTGTAAGACTGGGTGTTCAGGACAGCAATGCTGTATTTTTTAATTTTCAATCAAGACAGAGTATTCACGTAGGAAAATTCTGAACCAGTTGCACAACAAGGTTTCAAGCTCATGGTATATAAAACACCAGAAGTACTACCTGGACCATGACCTCCGGCCAAATATTTTCCCATCTGGCCCTCCCACTCAGTCAATAAGTACATAGAATTAAGGTCGTTCACGTGAAAAACGCCACTTTTGAGTTGGGTTGACTTAGTACGCATTAGCCTGCGTAGCTGGTGGTATAGTTGGCACGAGAGGCAAATTAACGAGCGGCAAAGCTGCGCAGAGAATGGGGAGGGGCCCTTCGAATTTTACTTGAAACCTTCGTTAAGTTCGTGCCTTAGTTGTATAAAAGTCCTTGTTGAACCCCGCAGAAAAACTGAGTATTAAAATGAAATATACCACCGTTTATGGTCTTTGTGTTTACTTGTGACTCGAGCAGCCTATGCTATAAAAGGACGTGGGACGTTTCATTAAGATATCATTCAAAAGGACAAGTTACATGTACGTACGAAATTACCTCGTTCCCACTTTACTGCCCGGTTCAATTTTTATACTACGCTTTGCGATTGAGTGTGACGCAAGGCAAGTTTGGCGCCCAAGTTTTACCGTTAAAACCCGTTGGAAACATCTCGCGGTATTCCCTGGTGAAAATCCTTAAAGGATCTTTAAAGATCTTCAAAGATCTTTAAAGATGAAGATCTTCGCAGGATCCTTGAAGGATCTTTAAAGGATCCTCAAAGATTTTCTAACATTGAGGACTCTTGGGATACCTCCTCAAGATCCTTGAGGAAATTATCAGGATCTTGCAAAAATCTTACCAAGATCCACACAGAAAATCTTGGAAAGATCCTCAAAAGGATCCTTCAAGATCCTCAAAGAGTGACTGAGGATCTTACAAGGATCTTAAAAGAATTCTTGAAAGGTTCTTAATGAAATCTTTGAAAGATCCTTAAAGATCATAGTAGGATCTTTCGAGGATCTTTGAAGGATCTTGGCAAGAAAAGCTAAGATTTTTAAGGATCTTCAAGGTAGGATCCTTGAGGATTTGGAAAAGATCCTCAAAAAGATTTTTGAGGAGTCTTAAAGGATCTTCAAAGATCCTTCAAAGATTTTCACCAGGGTTGACGTCATCAGTGTTAGGCTACCTTGAGTTCCCACTAAAATGTATGAATGTTTAGTCAAGTTACTTCTCGGCTGGTAGTTTGAATGTCAAATTGTCAACATGCTTCAGTTGAAAGTCTTTTACAACGTCTCTTTTCCCGAGGGGGAAAGATGCAAGGATATTTTTACCGATCAAAACATTCAATCTTTTGAAGAACTCATGGAAGTAGTGCGAGGTAAAAATCGAATGCTCGAGATTCATCCCCGACTCCGAACTTCGAGTGTAGTATGTCGATGACAAAAACACCTTCAGTTGATTAATCTATGTGCCAATGACTCACTTATGGACGCTTTACGATGTGCTGTTACAGTACCAGGAGCGACTTTTCACCGGTTGAAAGTTAACATTTTGTGGCAGCCGAGGCCTACACCTGAGATGATTTCTAAGAAGCGTCAAGAAATGAGAGCGAGTACTACTACGTGTACCGGGAAGAACAACAACGCCGAGTTGAAGGACCCGCTAAAGAAGCAACTTAATTTTGAAAATCCCAAGTCACCGGCTGTTTTTGACAAAGAAATGGAAGCCACCACACTAAAAGAAACACCTGTAGATCGTATGTTGTCAAAAAAACGTGCAGGCGTTGAAGACACAACTAAGGCTTTAGAACATGCAAAAGTCCAAAAGGACAACTTTGAAAGGGAGTTATCTAGAGCAGCATTTCATAGTTCCGGTTCTCTTTCTATCTGTGGGAAATGTCACTCCAAGGTGGGACACGCCATGCTGTGTGGATTCATTGATAAGCATCCTAATGACAAAGCTGTAAGACGAAATCTATCACAGCAAGTGACTAAATGCAAGACTGAATTAGCAAATCTCCAAAGAGACTACAACAGAAAACTTAATTAGCGCTTACAAAACAGTTGAAGATTTGTTTGCTAGAAAAATTGAGGCTGATATTGTCCCCTCTAATCCAGAAAGATACATTGTTAATGGAGTAAAAAAATGGGCGCTTTTCAATAAACATATTGCGTTATTTTGAGAAAAGAAATTTATTGTGATTTCAGTTTGGCCCAGCGTTATCATAGCAAAATAAAATCAATTTGCATTTCTACTAAGGGATTTTAATATGTTGTTGTTTTTTTTTTAACTATTTTTTTCGATTTTAATTTTTTTTTTTTAATTTAAATTTTCTTTAATTTTTTTTTGGTTGAAATTTATTTACATTTTCACTTTGTTAATTCAAATTTAATCTTTAATTTCCATCTTTCAATTTTTACTTTAATTAATTTTTTTGTGTTTTTATATTTATGTATATTTATTTATTTATTTTGGTCTTTTTTAAAATATGCTTCAATTTTCTTAAATAAAACAGGCATTTCCAGTTAGTTTTTCTATGATAATAATGGGCCACCATACACCAGCCTTCAGGTTGCGCAAACTGACCTGCCTTAACAAATAGTATATGTATGTACACTGTATGTATGTATGTATGTATGTATGTATGTATGTATGTATGTATGTACGAAAGTCCTTCCTCTTCCATGTTAGTCGGCGCTTTGTCGTTCGCGCGCTTAATGCATATGACGTCAATACCGCAAGATGTTTCCAATGGAAACAAGCCCTGTTACCAATGACAACATCAGTGTTTTTTAACGATAAAACCTGGGCGCCAAATGTTTAATAGGCCACTTGCACTAAGAGGTCATGTGACATCGTTTTTATGAAAATGAAAGTTACATGATTTTGCCTTCGAAACACTATTAGTAGGTCATCTCTTAAACAAAATAATAGTGATTTGATTTTTCAAACCC
>OX421452.1:18184682-18209682 GCA_949126865.1 Montipora capitata
AAGAATTGGTTGCTGAGAAACTCATATGCTCAAGTGCACCCAATTGTAATGCGTTACAAGCCCTAACCTGCAAAATGTTTACTTCAGTAACTCTTAATTCTGTCAATCAGCGCCCCCTCCTTCCCCTGTAATAACGTCCACGTCCAGCTTTGTCTGCTGACTGTGAAATACACAAACCACAATAAATGGCATTTCCCATCGAATGGAACAGTGGAAATTTCCTTACCACTTGCTAAATTTTCCAGTTTCCAGTCTCTCATCAGCTCAAAACAATTGCAAATGGTAAGCGCCATCTCGTTGGGGTGGTTTGTTGATTGAGAAAAAAACTGTTACCATTATTCACCGGTCATCCCAGCCGGTTTATTCGGACAAATTGTTAGCACCCCTAATTTCCACGAAAGTAGAGGTCCAAACATGTTTCTCCCCTAACCGTTTTCTCGTCTGCAGCTTGGGGATTCTACAGGATCTTTACTCGACATTTATCATGATAACATGACAAAATGTATTGCATTTACTGTAATGCTAATCATCAACGTTTATTTGACTGAAATCCCACACAAGTACGCATTGCAGACCCTTTTTTCTTTTGTATTTCACAATGGTACTTCATTTCTCCAAATTGCTGTAATACAGTGTCCAATGTAATTTTTTTCTATCACCCGTATACATCAATACATGTTCGGACACTTATCATGAATACATTCAGTGACATTGATATTTTTGTAAAATGCTGTACAGGTACTGTATAATTATCCAATTGCTCATGGTGGTAATAAAAAACAAAATCATGATGACTGCAGATCTCGCTATGCAAAGTTTGTTTATTTCAACCACGAGTGTTTGTTTATTTCACCGCATAAGTGCTGCTAGGTGTGATCGTGAACTAAGCAGAATCCCTGTCAAACGGCAGGAAAATAAGAGGACTTGACCGAAAATATGTTAAGAAAAATGTGGTGAAGTCTTCTGCAATACATTTCTTTAACAAAAGGAGTGCATTTAGTGGCTTAGAACGTTATCGAAATCATGCACGCAATTGTAAGTGTTTATTGTTTAGAAAGTGTTGGGTAAAAGTTCATAAACTTCATTATCATGATCTCCCTACAACAATCAAATCAAACAACATGATTTACATTGTATGTCAATTGGATTTACCCGGTGTCTGCAAAAAGCTCAATTACAGATTGAATCATAACCAGTTCAACCTATCCAGGGATCAGGGTTTTAGCCAGGTGGCCGTCCGGCCGTTCTGTGGACGGCCACTTTTCAGGAGAAAATAAATAAAGCGTAGATCTTGTTGATTTGCAGTCAGTGATTTCGTAATAGTTCGATCAAAATTACTTGATTCTAGTGATTCTGGAAACGCTTTACACACCATCTCACCATCACCTTATTTCTACTTTAGTTTCCTTTAGTTATTTGTTACTTCATACATTGTAGGTGAATATTGGGCACTATTTTTCCGTTTTTGTCCGTGTAGAGCATAACATGTGTTACCGAACCGATTTCACCAAAAGGAATGGCATGTAACCACTAACCATTCCCACCCTGCAGATATTTGCTTGTTCCCAGTCTCCAACTTCCCCTAAGGTGGACGCCAAGATCAACATGGCATGGAAGTGTTAAATGATGTGTTTAGTGGGCAAAAGCAAGTACAGTTTCAATCCATTTTAGGTTTTTGGCAAAGAAAACGACGCATTTAACATTCAAGTCCGATCAATGAGTTTATCGACTGAAAATCGCGGAAAGTGCACCTAAATCCCTGGCCAAACTATCGAAAAAAGTTGGATGGAACGCTCCAACTTTGCTTGATCCAACATTGTTCGACCGTTTGGCCACCCATGTTGGATGATGTTTGTCCAACATTTTTTGTTCGATCAAGTGTTGGATGCAGTTTGCCTTTGATCAAACATTGCGACCAACAATTCTGCTCAATGCAACAATGTTACAGTGTTTTGCCACTCTTCTAACAAAGTTGTGTCCTGAATCGAGTCACGTTCTCGCTTCTAGCCAATGGCTATGTTATTTTCAAGCTTAGGCTTCTAGCATTATTTGCAACAAAGAAGGTGGACAAGGAACTTGTAACAGCTAGAAACCTTGATCAGTGAGTATGAAGCAAAGCCATGTCTTTGGGACACTTAGTCAACTTAATCACTATCGCTTTGTTTGGAGATTTCTGGTTCAATAGTGTTTACAAGTTCTGCAAATTGATCCGAGCTCATTCTGATCATCTCCTACACGCGGATGTATCTTGCAGTGAACATACCCTTTTCTACAAGTTCTCGTAACCATTTTTTGGTTTTCCTTGTTAGAATCCATCATTTCCGTCCTCAAACAGCTCCAGTAATACAAACACTACGTGCAGTTTTCGTTTCAGTGCTAGCGCCATATTTATAAATTTAGCGCCAACTTGAACTTGAATGTTTCGTCAAGCAATGTTGGATAGTGTTTTGCCACTACCTCAACATTTACATCCAACAATGTTGCATGTGGAATCCAATTTTGTTCGATAGTTTTGCCAGGGATTAAGACACTTCAAATTTTCAAAATTTTCTGGGAGGGCATGCCCCCAGACCCCCCTAGCGGGATGGGGCCCCATGTTCATTACTGGACGGCCACTAACAGGATCCTGGCTAAAACCCTGCCAGGGATATAGAAACAAACGCTGGTCCTGTTATTGATCCCAGGAAAACGAGTAAGGCACCTCATAGTCAAGACAATGTGATATTGTGTAGTTCAAATGCAGGTACCCAATGTGTGAGCATGTTGTTTACTTCCCTGATCTACAACCACAGGAATTGCATTACTTCCAGTTCCTCTCTCAACTTGATGAATATCATGAACTTTGGAAAGAAACTGTATTCTGGTTTGTCTAGACTACTGAGGCAAATTTATCTTATGTTAAAGGGGTACTGTCATGCTAAATTAAAAATTTTACTGTTTTTAGGTCAAAACTCAGTCAAAATCTAAATAAGTACTCTAGCTCACACATACATGTATAACATATTCCTGACAACTCACTGAGATGATGTGAAATAAAATATGGCACAAGGAGCTGCTCTTATTTAACTTTTGCTGACTTTCAGAGTACAATGTCTCCAAACTTGAAAAACTGGCCAATTTTTTTCAAGTTTCAATCCATTTCCATCCCCTCCATCTTTGGATGTAAGCAACAATGAATGGCTTCAGTGCACTTCAGTGACCATTGGCAACAAAACTACTGCAGTATTTTTTGGTCTTTATTGATGCAAAGATGTCTTCTTGTATTTTGAATTTTGACTAAAATAGCCCCTTTAACATAATTACCCAAGATGGTGACTCTCAGTTTCAACACCAATTATCAACTTCAGTACACTTCTAGGTACACCGTTAGTATACAAGGGGCTTGTGCCTTACCAGATCTCAATAATTACTGTATGCCTTTAGCTAAGGCTACATGTATGCAAACTTTGCTGCAATAAAAGTATTATTCATTTCTTCTAACAATACAAAGTAGCACTATAGGAATGTATTATACTCCAGAAGGTAGATTTAAACTATGTGATTCTCTTGCTAGAGACTTGTTTGGCATGCCACGCCCCCAAGGAACATGATTGTAGACATTCAATGAACCAATCAATTACAGTATTTCCATGCATTGTACACCAATTCAACGGTGTACAGGAACAACCTGTCACAGTTCTCCTGCCCTGATAAATAATGATGCCACCACAATTACGAAATTATAAGTCATGCATTAAGTAATGAGATTAGAACCAATAATCCTGTTGTGCAGTGTCATTCTACAGTATTTGTTTTTCCATCATCAAACCTTGTGGATACTGGAATTCACAGACTCTAAATTCAATAGCACAACATGGAAGTACCTTTTACCAAGAGAAACTGAATGCTGATACGTGTAAACATCATACTGTGAATGATTTTTTAAGTACAGTGTAGCCTTCAAATGTATGAAGCTGAGATTCACATTACCTTTAACTTGGAAAAGAGGGAAATAATCTCTTGTACCTCTGCTTGCACCAAATTATTCTTTTACAAGTTAATCAAAGACAACATAAAGGACAATGCTGGATTTTTAATGTGGATCTCAGATCATTGTACAAGTTGCATTTTTCAGCTCAATTCAAAAAGTGAAAGTTATTAAGTGCAAATAAGCATTATTGAACATTTTCAGTGACAATCATTTATGGTGATGTGGTGACATTGTGGGTCATACAAAAGAGAGTTACACACAAAGGGAACCTCCCATCAAGAGAAAATATTTGGATCATAAAATTGAAAAGTACGACTCTCTAGTTCCAAAAAAGAAACAACAGATGTTCTCCAAGAGGTCTGAATGGTATAAATAAAAAATCTTTCAAAAAAACAAATGGTATCATTGACTAAGAGAAGAGGATGGAATCAAAGACAGTATAAATCACAAGATCTAGAAGAATTTTAGAGAAGATTTTCTCAAGTAAAAGATCTAACACAAGCAGCTGAAAAGCTAAGACAAACTGAGAATTCAGGTTTCGATAACTGCATATCTGTTTTTCAAAAGATCAGTGATGGCCCATATTACTGGCAGGTAACAGTTGCAAACACAACAAATTTTGCCTAGGCAGAATATGAAGGTTTACACAAACAATGAACTCCCAGCAGAAGGATCCAAAGGACGAAATACCACCATGTAAATTTATAGACAAATACTGAGTGAGAACAGTGGAGTAAACTTCTAACTGGTCCAACTCAATTTAATAACGTTTATCGGCTGTTGGTAACAACGTACCGTACGTGTTTGTGACCCATTAGCCTGGTGTATGGCGCCAATCAAGGATCGCCAGTAGTGGGTCTTTCTTGCTTTCATGAGCAGTCCTTGACAGGTTTTTACTGCATTCTCCACCATTTTAATGCAACAATTAACCGAAATGCTGGTGCAATTGGATAAAATTAATAATTATAACGTCGTTATAAGACATTTTTCTTTAAAGGAACTGTAATTTGGAAGGTGTTTGATATTTTCAACACAGTAGGTTGTCAATCAATGTGGGTGATTTTTATAATATTATTGATTAATTAACGTCACAAACAGGTTTCTATGGCTTGATAACAAACACTGTCACTTTTTGAGATTGTGTATTTGATTCTGTTTTCCATAATGCATAATGGCTTTATGCAACTTGATGTTGTGACATCGTAAGGAAAGGGAGCAAAATGAAAGCAAAATTAGGTTTTTACATCTTGTTCAACTTCTTCTTTTGTTTGAGTTGTTGCAAAGAAGAAGGCAGAGAGGATTTGTCAAGAGACTTCACCAATTCTGGGTCCGATACATTTTCGAGGAGCAGCAACGGCTGCATCATAACCAGTATCAAATTATACACCGATCAACTCAAAACTTCAACATCCCTTCCCCGGGCAAACCACTGGCATTTGAACTTTTGAAGATGGGATTGTTCAAATTCCCACCCCCTCGGACCAAAATAGTGTTCAAATGCCCTACCCTGACGTCGGATTTGTCTGTCTGTTCCAAACTTTTGAAGACCTTTTTTGTAAGCCAATTGCTCACAAATGCTATTATCTCTTCCTTTAGACTTTTCCATCTTGTTCAAACGTGTTTTATGGCTCTTAGCAACTTCAGCAGCAAACGTGACTCTTCCAGTTCAATTTTCCCCACCCCACGCAGGCAAAGGTCAAATTCCCCACTCTCCGAGCACATGGGCATTTTGTCTGAGCATGCGCGAAGGGAATCGAATTATTCGAGTTCGGCGCCATTGTTATTTTGAACGCGCTGCCCGCGGGTTTTTAAACGGGCGATCTACACTTTTAAAAATATTTTGTCAAGAGAGATGAAAGATTGTAACAAAATTACACACTTTTCTATCACTATGGATATTCTTCGAGTTTGTTGGGAGTTCGGATGAGAATATTTTAATGATCAAATCCCGAACAAAACGAGATAAAGGCCCAAAGAAGTGGAGTTTGGCATTTGATTTACCGAAGTTCAAGATGTTCACACGAGAAGACAAATGATGCAGGTTAGTTTGAAGATGTTGAAGCTTTATTGTTATGAATCACAGGGCTGTATATTGACACGATCCTCAGATAAACCACCCTTTATGAGATGGAAATTTTGAATTTGAGCTGATTTTGCTTCAACTTTGAAGTAAGTTTTCATCATAATTCCGCCGGCCCCCAAGCTTTAAATTACTTCAAATAACTTTGTCTCTTCTTCCTCTTTGCAGCTGCTTGGGACTCCAGGCTTTAAAAAATGCGCAGTTTGTAGGATTACAATGTTATTACAACAGCTTTTGGCAAATTTTTATTTGGGAAGTTTTGATTGATTTTCCAAGTCGTGGATCACAAAAGTCTTCTGTCTTGCTGCTCTCCAAGTCTGTTGTGCAGAGCATATAGTTGTCCATTTTTAACAAGGTTGTAGTGTCATTTCAATACACGATGACTTTTGCAATTTTTTTTCCTGTGCTTCAGTAGGTATTTTTGTAATTGCTTTTTTCGTCTCCTAGAGCTAACTTAAGTCAAAAGTTCGGTTAAACTACCCTTTTTCGACGGCCCCCAAGTCCGAGAACACTTTTACTGCGTTGTTTGTTTATTTGTCCTCCGCTTCATCTGGTTTATTTATTCCGAAAAAATGCGTGCTCTTTTTTGTAACAAGGCAAACTACTACCGTTTACTGTCGAAGATTTCACATTTGGAGCTTGTCCATGTAGTTTTCGAACCGGATGGCGTAAGCTCTGTTATCGTGTTTATTTCATTAGCATGCTGCTACCTAGCAGACTAGCATTAGAAGCTCGTAGGTTTTTTTTTCTACGTGCAGCAATTGAATTTACCTCAGCAAGTGTTCTTAGACGAGCGATTTAAGAAATAAGTGAGAATGCTCATTCAAAAAGATTTGGTTGTAATTCTGGAGACGAGCTCTGTAGGGCAGAACAGACATTTCGCTTTTAGTGTGTATCCCTTAGCCTGTAGAGGAATGCCAATCACGATTTCTTTAGATGTATGTGTTAGTTATACATTTGTACAAAAAAATGTTAGGAAACACGTTTTACTTGCCAAAATCCCGTTGTACCGTCTAGAATAAGTGAAACATGCACTTGATTATCTGCAAGACCTGTCACTATATTTTGATCATCTTCTCAACAATCATTATTCACAAATAATATGTTACACATCAGATTTGTCATGTACTGGCTCTTCCAACAATCCATATACTGTAGTATAAAAATCAATAAATGTTCACCACAATTCACGGGTAAAGGAAGATACAAAAATAAAAAAAATTATGTTGAAAACTAGATGAACAATAATACTTTCAAATTTGCCATGAGGGCAAGGGAGTTCATCTACATATTACCTTGAATGTTATTTGTACCCAAAAAATGTTGAATAAATACTGGGTACAGTGTAGCAAATCTTTATGAGCATTTGCAATGTATGTAAAAACCAAGATAGTGTGAGGAAGAGGGAGAGAATGGTTTACTTAAGTTGAAAGAAATGAAACCCTATATTATTGATGTTTACTTCAGACCTAAAATGGCCATGTTTGATCCTTTCAGTTGTGCCCCCCACTCATGCATAACCATTCCTGCAAGATATCTGATGAAGTTACTGATGTTTCCAGAAGAGCTGGTTGCAATAAGGCTACCTTGTAGCCTATGCTTGTGGCTTTCAAAGAGGCTAATGATTGTATGCATTAGAAGCTTGTCTGTCAGTGCTTTGTAGTGACATCTGTTCAGACATGTATTCTGAGCCATGATCAGACGTACTCTGCAAATTATTATTTAGTTTTAAGGTTAGGCTGTTAATTGAAAGGACAAGGGGAATGTAGTTATCTAGAAGAATGAAAAGAGTTCCATATTGCATGTCTTTAATTTGAAGAATTTACTCATCATAGTTTCTCGAAAAGTGTCCAGCATCCATAAACAAGTTCTAGTATAAACATAATTCTCTATGTCTTAGGTTTATCAGTAAGCTTGCTTTGGAAAAAGTGTTTCATGTACAGAATTAAAAGTTAGGATCAAAAGAACTGACAGCGTATTCTCTGATGTTTAGAGAGATGGGCAGTTGGGCTGAGAGGTCAAGTTTTGTGGAAAGGTGTTACCTTGAGAACCAGTTGTGAATGAAGATAAACCGGCAGATTGGTTATGTAAAACAGCCATATTTGAAGCTCTTGAAGTTCTGGATTATGATTGTAATCTTAAACACTCATAGATAATTAATTTGTTTGCAGTAAAGTAAACAGATGTGCTGAATTCACGAGGCTCATAGACCCTTTTCATAAATGGCTGCCAATTTAAAAGTCTTTTGTATGCATTTAAATTAGCCTGACTAAACTCGTTTGGGAGTAAAAATTCTTTTGAATTATCAACTCAAAAACGAGGTTAGTCAGGCTAATTTTAATACTTACAAAAGAATTTATAATTGGCAGCCATTTATGAAAAGGGTCTATACAAATGGGATTCTTGGTTGCTTATAAATTCAATGTACAGCTAAGATTTCACTAGTTGGAGTCACATCCTACATAATAAAATGTTGCATGTCATAGTCTCAGTAAGGTGACCAGCAAGTTGATATGAAGAAAAACACTCGTGATCATTAAGTTTTTGATATCCATTTATTGTGAATACAGTTGTTGACCATTTCCTCATATCTTATACTTCCGAAGGACTAACAAATTTTATTATATTTTAGTTCTATACTTGTAAAAGTTTAAAAAGCTTGGGGCTTGATATTAAAAAAGGAATACTCTTTGGTGTGTCACTCTTAACATCGCTTTGTTCCCTGGGCCTGATCTAGTCAGAACTTACTAATTTCCTGTTGTCATTTTGTAATCAATTTTCAACTTGAATAGTCTGATTCTTTGGAAATGAACACAGAGAAGGATCATTCCTACAGATTGAGACAGTTGTGCAAGGTTCAAGAGGGCAGCTTGTTCAATTACAACATGGGAATCATAGACCTTGCTATGCCCTTAGACAGTGGTTATTTATTTCAGGTCCTCAGATTTAGTTCCCTAGGGATTTGGGATGTGCTTAAACTCAAACAAACTTGAAACCAAAAAAGGCAAGCTACCGTAAACTTTGTGTGTGAACATTTATTTTCATAATGTAGCTGAAATTCTCGATATTTCAACACATTTCAAACAAGAATGCCCAACAGAGCAAAAGAGAGAACAGTGAGAGGTAAACACGTAGGTTGGAATCAAAACTAACGCGGTAAAATATCTGTCTAGTCTGCTTATGTGTGTTTGAGGAGCCCTTCGAATTTATGCAACTTTCGCAAGATTACTGACTACGTGAGAGTTCCACACCAAAACAACTTGGTTTCCCCTTATTATTCGAAAGTACTTTGCTGTGACTTTTTGCCATAAACAGCCCAACCGTTTCTCGATCTTTTGACACCGTCTACACCTAAGGCAAAAAAGATAAACTACACAGATAACGACACGAACTCGAAACTTTTCGCCACGTAGACCGCCATTATTTTGGTTTCTGCTTATGGCGGGCCAGCGGATACGCTCATAAGAGATCTCAAAGTCGCGCACGCGCAGACAGAATGCCCCTGTGCTCACTCTCCGGGCACAGAAGATAGTC
Source organism: Montipora capitata (assembly GCA_949126865.1). Lineage (NCBI taxonomy): Eukaryota > Metazoa > Cnidaria > Anthozoa > Scleractinia > Acroporidae > Montipora > Montipora capitata. The sequence goes on from OX421452.1 coordinate 18,194,267, forward strand.
AAATGCCCAGGGTTTGCCCAGGAAGGGTGGGGGGGAGGGGGGGATGTTGAAATTTCTATTTGATCGGCGCATTATACTCTGTGCAGAAACTGGCTCTTCATGATTGAGAACTTTACTACAGGTATATTTGGCGTGCATTGTTTGCGATTATCGATGATTGGTCGGGATGAACATAAAAGATGTTTCCATTTACGCAAACTGTTTGCGATCAAGCTATTGGGAGGTACTTGCGATTATTTGCGATGGAGTTATGCGCATATGGAAACTATATCATCACCCTTGTACATGATAAAATCAACATAGAAAAATATATCGCTATCATGACGAACAATTCCTCTGCTTTTGACAAAAAGTGGGCCAAATTTCTCACCTGAGTAAATTTCTGGATACCTTTAGTTAGTCAGTAAGTCAGTTCCTGTAGTTAGTAATTACATTGCATGTCTTGCCTTTATAAGTAACTTTATTGTATATTTTTATGCGTCCCGTAATTTATATTAGTATTAGTATTGTAAACCGCGCAAATATTGCATTGTAAACAGTGTTAATACCATGTTTTAAGTAGTGATTAGATTGCAGTAAGGTCAGCACTTTGTTGTAAATAATGTTAAAATTGTGAATAGTATAATTACTGAGTCGTAGGTAGTATTAGTATTGTTAATAGAGTAAGTAGCATGTAGTGTTAGTAATGTAATGCAGTCAATAAAAATAAAAAAATAAAAATAAAAAATAAAAAAATATGGAAACTATGCTTTAATAGCATCCGCGAAATTCTGCATGATTTCACACATGATTAATTGTTCTTAACGGGGTGCAGGGAAACTGTAATCTGCGTTTGCCTCTTCAGTTTTTTTTTTTTTTGGGGGGGGGGGGGGGGCTTATCATTTTCTAAGGCAGTAAATTCCATAGAATCCGCTCACAGTTTCTGTTTTTGTTAGTTTCTATTCTCTTCTTCTGCCCCATTCATACGAAAAAATTTTCATTTTCGTTTTCATCCAGAACTCCACTGTTTTACAATATTTACTTGCCCCATTGGCTACTGAAAGCTCAAAATCTACTAGCCAAAACTGAAATTTCACTAGCCTGTGGCAACTGCAAGACAATCATACTACAGTATATGTATGTCCTGTATCCTGTATGAACTGTATGCATAAAGAATTTGCACAAAGTATCTGAAATTTAAACAGCAAGGTTGGGATGATTATTATAATTGTGGAAGATCATTGATTAGTGAAAAAGTTAGATCTAATCACGAGGTACCAAGTTCTATTATTAATACTTTTTCACCTCTTGAAATTTAGGGACACAGACAAGACAAGTCATGGATCCTTGAATGGTGGCTTTGAGATATATTACATGAAGTTTGTTTCGAGAATATAATGATCATCAAAAGACTTGACAAGATGGTGATCATTAAAAGAATCTTTCAAAGCAATGGAAACATGATGATGGTGTAAAAGTCAAACTAGGAAAACATGGAAGGTACATAGTGCGAGTAAACACTTTATTGATCAAAACAAAATTTTTGTCCTTTTTGGAGATGTAGTTTACAATGTAGGTGATGGGAGTGGTTAGCAGGTCTTGGTTTTTAACTCAAACTTGAAGTGGAACATTATTATTCCTTGGAGAAAGTTCATTTTTGTTTTTTTTTTTTAACAATTTTATTCATTTTACTAGTGCTTTACATACATTTACAGTGTACATGCCAGGGTCATGCAGTCAAATAATCAAAATAATTGAAACTAAAGTGAAATACATGGAGGTCAAGTTGAGCTGTAATAGGACAATCCGTGCAAGTAAAATTAATTACTATAATGATAGCATTGCTTTTGCCTTATCATTGGTTGTGAAATATTGTCCTGAGTTACTGAAAACCAAAGCTGCTGCCAGTACATTACATGGTATTTCAACGATTGGAAGCAACTAGGATTTGTAAAGTAAAGGAATGACTCAGGAAAAATGCTTCAAGTTAATTCACTCTCTTATTGAAGTGCCATTTTTGTAACCAGCAAAAGTGTGCTTGTGTCATGGGTTAAATTTCTTTCAACTTGTTTAAATTCTAAAACTAACCTAGAATAGATGATTTTCACAGTGACATCGAACAAATTGTAAAATCAAACCAGTGAATTCTCCCTGATTTTTATCTATGCAAGGTTGAAGATATTGGGTAGAAATAAATCTTTTTACAAGTTAATTACAACTTCTGTAACGTTTTTGGTTTTGAAAATACAGCATGTTAAATTTTCAAATTGTGTGACGTGTCACACCAGATACTGAAATCTGTTTTGATTGGAAACAAATGTCTCATTATGATTCTCTGCAGTTTAAACGTTTCAAGTCCATTAGGAGATAACTTTGTCTTTATACTCAGTTACATGTACATGCATGTATGTCCAGGATTGAATGCAATTGTGAAAATTACAAATTTCACGATTTTTCGTCGGTGTGTTACAATCCCAATCTTCAATTTTCTGTCACCTCCTTGTCTTATACACGATTTTCTGCAATTATTTAAGATTTTTAGTCACCTTATTGTGTTGTTCAATTACTAATACCTGAGGCTATGGAGGCCCGATTTGGTCAAAATTGTATTAAAAACAATTTCATTTTAGTCAACCATAACAACCTATTTACTTATGGTGCAATATTCGAGCGTGTAAAAACAGTTTTATTGCTACTGAAGATTAAATTTGGGACTGAATTATTATTCTTTTTTGCACACATGTATGAATTTATTTTAACCTCAAAAGTCAGTATTTGCTAATCAATTCATTTTGAAAATAATGTGATTTTTTTTAGAATCAATAATTTCTTGTTTTCATAAAATATAGTTTTTATTTATGAATTTTTTCCAGTAAAAAAATATATTTTTTAATGACAATTTAACCAGTGTGAATTTATTTTGATAAGAATTTATTTTCAGTTCCATGATGGATTACTCAGCACCGGTTTCCTTGGCCCGGTGATTTTTCCTGTCACGTTGATGATGGAGTCAATGGAGGATTGTCTTCATAATCGAATCACGCTATAGCTAGTGAGATTTCTTCCATCTTCTTGTTATATCTCCTCCATAGTTTCATCCTAATTTTTGAAACTGACTTAACTGTTTTGTTGGGAAACTGATATGCTGCAGCGACAAGTTAACTGGGAGAGAAACCAGAGATGCTTTCAGCTTTTTATGTAGAACTTAAAAGAATTAGTTATAGGTGTTTTTCTTTCTCCACAAGAGACCACATGGAGAGAAGAGTTGATTGAGCAAACATTTTGGCAATTGGAGGAAGCGTATGCAAAGTCCCCTCCAATTAAGAGATGCTCATTTATACATGTAGGTTGATCACCTTATGGAGATAATTTGCACTTGATGGATATTTTGGTTGGACTGAATTCCACCACTTCCTTCTACCATAAGGTGTGCTCACTGAGAGGCTAGTTGGCAAGAAAGGCAGGCTTCATGAGAAAATAAGAGGAAAAGGAGAGAGTGTCTTTCTTTAATCATTACCTGCAACATTTGGACACAAGTTCAGCAAAAACACATGTAGCTAATTGACCTCTTTGCTTGTTACTGAAACTTGATGTGTCTTATAGCCACGAGAATGTTAACACTAAGTGTACCCCACATGAACTCTTATTATGGGATGAACTATCAAGAAAGAGAACTAAGAATAAGCTACACCTTTCAATAATAATTTATTATAGCATGACCAGACAGTGGATTCTAGCAGGGATCCAGGAAGGGGGTCTAGATATTTGTGTAGTGTGAAATAGGGGTTTTTCTTGTTAGACAAGTTGTAGTTACTAAAACAAGGAATGACCTACAATGACCTACAATGAGAGCACTACAATGAGCTACAATGACCCACAGTGATCTACAATGACTTACAGTACTATGAGCTACAATGACCTACAATATGACCAATAGTGAGAGCTCTACAGTGATCTACAATGAGACCTACAATGACCTACAATGAGCTACAATGACCTAAGATGGTCTACTTAAATGACTTGTACAATTAAAGAGAAAGACAAAAGAGGATGAGGGTGAAGAGTTTGGTGAGCGGAAAACATCCATTGTGAGTGGCATTTGGGTACATCAGGTTGAGGACATTTACACATGTGTTTGCTATCGGTACAAAGCCTGCTAGAAATTAAACAAAGTGAATCTCAGGAGACCTTTTAAAGCCAAGGACTGGCTCCTCATCAGTGCCACAAGCAAGATGCCTAGAGTGATTGTTGTTGAACCGGCAACCCTGCGTCTGGCGTAGACTTCCCTAATGTACCTTAGAAATGCATTGTAACTTCTGGTTCTTGCAGGAATTTGATCCTTCCTTATCAGACACAGAAGTTAACAAATGCATCAGTTTCTTGACATTGAGACCACTTGCAACTGATGGTCTGCACAAATAGAGAAATGGAGGTAGGCTCACAATCAGCTGAAGAATACCCACTTTGCTCAAACCCGAATACATAGTGATGATGCCACTCCTGGTACAATATTGTGCAATTACGTCTTCCTGGATAAAGCATGGTATTTTGCCATTTTGAGGGACACTGAGACCCATGAGAACACCAAGTGCCATGTACCTCTCAGCCAAATCTTTATGGAGAGCTCCATGAAAGTATTTTTCTTTAAATTAGCATGAGGTGAAAAAAGTCCTTTCAAGGACCTCCATATAATAGGTAAATGGCAGTTCACCAAGGCTGATATCTCATCCAAACCAGTATCAAGCAAGTTTTCTTTATCAACCAATATATACTTAGTGTGTCCGGAGATCTCACTGTCTGGATCTGTTATGTCTAATTGCCTGCCAGTAAGGATTTTTTCTTGAGCACACTTGAGGATTTCTGATGAAAATTTTGGCAGTGTTCGCATTCTTTTACAATCATTTCTTGTGCGATATCAGTGATTTTTTTCTCCCTGATTTCTGTACCACCATCAACTTCAATAATCACTGCATCACCTGGTGAATCAATAACTGTCTCCTCCGCATTTCCTGCATTACTTACAGTAGCATCTGTCTGAAATGCACTGGTTTCTAGTACAGATTCATCAAGGTCATTGAGATCGTCGCCCAACAGTCACACATAAACAGCACCTGCTGAACTGATACATGTAGGTCTGAGTCAGCGGGATGCTGCCATCAATTTTCACCCCACCCTAGAGGCTACAATGTAAGGTTGGCTTTACAAGCATTCCACCAACCACCAAATTTGAATTCAGTGTTTCTACAGTCCTCTGGAAATTGATTCTTTATCTTGTTATACATAGTACTTTTCTTCCACCGTTTATCGAATGTGAATCCCGTGATTATGCGGTTTTGGCTCTCAAGTCTCAATTTATTCCGACATCCCAGTGGCATTTTCTTGTCTTGGGCTACCACTCCTGTAAGATGCAGCAAGGGAAATTTCATTAGTCGGAAATCTTCTCAGCTCACCCAGCGCATTTCGATCTCTTGAATTGATGACCCGAGGTAGCGATGGTCGACTGAGAACACTCCCGCTTGGAAGAGAATTTGCGCTTGAAGGGGATTGAACACTACTCGCTGCTGGCGAAATAGACTTACACAGATAGATTTACACAGACAAGTTGTGTTATTCAGGCGATTTGCACAATGGCATTTCTTGCTATATTGACAATGGCGATTCGATTATGAAGAGAATCCTCCATTGACTCCATCTTTGAAACGTGGCAGGAAAAATCATGGAGCCAAGGAAACTGGTGCAGAGCAATGCATCGTGGAACTAAAATAATTCTTATCAAAATAAATTCACACTGATTAAAATAAATTTTCATTTTAAAAAAATATATCTTACTAAACAAACTCATAAGTAAAAACTATATTTCATGTTAACAAGAATTTTGTTGATTTTAAAAAAAAAATCACATTTCAAAGTAAATTGATTTGGAAATATTGACTTTTGAGGCTAAAATAAATTCACATGCAAAAATTGACTGAAATGCAAAAACGTAATTCAGTCCCAAAATTAATCCTCAGTAAAATTAAAATTTTTACATGTCGGAATACACCCTGCGAGCAGAGCCTCCTTTTGTTGTTTTTTTTTACTGAGGAGGAGAAAAAGAGGCTCTGCCTGAATCATGTCAACTCTTTGAAGCCACCACAGCCCAAACTTCTGGACTAGTCCATCTTGTTTTCTCTTATCAAACTGGTTTTTCCAGTGCAAGCATCCATTTAGTGATAAAACTGATGGTTTTAATTGAGCCCACTGTACTGCACCATAAGTAAATAAGTTGTTATGGTCAACTAAAATCAAATCAGTTGAGCCTTTCATTTTAAATACAATTTTGACCAGATTGGGCCTCCATAGGAGGCTGCACAGAAATCTACAGTTTATTTTGGGGGCTATTTGCATTAAAACAATGGATATCCAGTTCACTGAAGTGTGATACACTCCCAAGAGTAACTAACTTGTTGCTGCGGCAGTGAGTGACGTAGTGGCTGAGGTAGCTCTCTAATCGGGAGAAGAACACATTTCTCTTCAAAACGCAAGGGATTTTGGTCAAACATGCAAGGAATTGTGGTTATGTGCAAATGGAGCCTGCTCTGTTTTTCATTTCGCTCCTTGTATCCTCAAACTCGAAATTGTTCAATGAAAAAGGCCAAGAACTTGGAATGTTGTAGGAAACAAATCTTTCAACCACCTCTCCAATTCTCAGGTCTGTGTGGTACATCGTTTCTGAGTTATTTGTCAAAGCGTTTCACGCAACTTTGTAGAGTTCTCTATGCAGACTCGGTGTGGTCCACCAATGTGGCAGCCTGTAACCAACGGAAAACGTCTGGAGTTCACTTTGCAATGAAAACCCGTATTTTTTTCTCATGAGATAAAATACATGTGTACAATGTATGAACACATCTCCTAATGTACCAAAAAGGCTCAAACTGCTTAGATTCACAGGGATGGACATTTTTTGCAACCAAATAGCATTATATCGTGGTTTCACACGAGGTGACAATTCGGAAATTCAAAATACTGTATTTTTGACACGGAAGACATTATGGAACTGGGACCTTGAAAAAAGATTTATTTCTATGTAGGTTATCTTCAATCTCCTTCAGGTAAACATTCAGAAGGCCTTGCGATTTTGATTTTAGAATTTGAAGACGTCACTGTGAAAACCATCTATTGCTTTCTTTCTTCTCTCGAATGGGGTTCAGAAGGAGGTCCAGTTGGGGGCCCACGTTTTGTACTGTCCCTGCTTATTAAGGAAGAGCTATTAAAATCTCCCTTTAATTCCATGCACAAACCGTCGTTAAATTACCACAGGCATAATTGAACATTCTTCCTTCCCCTTGGCAGCATTTCTACCATTTAGGTAAACTAATTTTTATGTAAAGAATCCCCTAAAATGTATTGCATTATGGGATTGGGAAAATAGTCTGACTATTTAATATTTCTTAAATTTGGAAAGGGAACTTTTAATCTAACAGTCAATTTCTGTTAATTATATAGATACTGATCATGATCAAATGTCCAGATTGAAAACAACTTGTTTTATTCATTTTCGAAATGACGAAAGAGTGGTCTTCAACCACTAAAACTAATGTGTAACATGAAACTCTATATGACAGTGATGAAAAGCCCTGATAATGTCAAATTAAGATATAAAACATTAGTGTAGTAGAGAAAAAGAACTTATCATATTACATGTACAGCACAAAAGTACCAGGGAGAGTAGCTTGGCTTTTTATTGGCTGATTGTGTTAGTTACCCGGACAACAGCTTTATCCTCACATGTGGAAGATAAAAATGTCTTCACTGTGCGCACTGAAGATAATTATGATTTGTTAGAAAAAAGGAAAATCTTAGTACCGGTGTTTCATCAGTATCTATACAATAAAATCTATTAATAGTCACTCCAAAAAAGAGTTTAGTGCTAGTCTCAGACAATGCCTAAAACACGATGTACATGTAATAACTGTCGCGCATAATAATAATAATAATAATAATAATAATAATAATAATAATAATAATAATAATAATAATAATGGTCCTTACAGCATAATAACATTAATTTGTTTGCTTAAATTAGGTGCGGTTACACGGGGCACTTTTACCGTGGTAAATTGCCTTTTTACCACGGGAAACTGTATTTAGTAGTGTGACCGACGCTTCCCGAGGTAAATTTCCCATGTAAAATATCCATGGATACGTCAAAAAGATCAGTGGGAGCGCCCATGACATTTAACGTGGGAAGTTGGAAGGGTGTTTTGATGCCCGAGGTACAAGAGCCAATCGCTATGCTGATGAAGTTGTGATTAAATTTCCCGCCAATGAATTGCGTGAGATTTCGTTTTAACTCGGTAATCTTCGTAACGTGTGACCCCTAGTTAACGCAGTATACTAAAACTCAAGTGTGAGGCACCGCGGGATAATTTACCATGGGAAATGGCATTTACCATGGTGAGTGTAACCGCACCTATTAATTTGAGATTTACATGCACACTGTCCTTGCAACCACTCTGGTGAGTTGCACCAAGCATAACAAGATTACTACATTGAGGAGTATCACTGTACTGCATCTTACTGAAATTCCTAAAAATGAGCCATTCATTTTGGATCAAGCCAACAGGCGAATCAGTTATCACTTACAGAAAATTATAGTAGTACTCTCAAACGAGGCAAATTTTTTTTAGTGACTTAGTGAAACAAATAAATGAAACCTAATATTTCTGAATTGTGTAATCTTTACGAACTTGTTTACATGATAATTGATTTTGTGCGCGCTGATAAATGGAGGATACACCAGGAATGTAAAAATAGTATGGTACATGTAACTGTGGATCAAGGTAAGTAACTCTATATAATTCATGGTGATTCCAATGAAACATTGCTGATTGTGTTGGGGAAGTATTCATATGCAGATGTTAGTTATTGATTAATGTAAGGTTGAATATTTTGAACAACAGCATAATGCAACCAATCATGCGTGTTGTTAATGTGATTCACGGGAGAGTATAAAAGCCGTAGATGGAATCAAAGGTGTCATTACAAATTAGTTTGACAAGCAAGATGTGTCAGCACATTCTCAAGTGTATCATCTGTGGTGGTCCACAATGTTCTATTTTTTACTGTAATAACAAATGTGGTGTCAGTAATGGGAAAGTGAAGTGTTCTTTGGGAATTAAAATTTTGATAAAAGTGAAGAACAGCTTACGTCCACCGACAGTCAGTTGATGGTCGGCCATCAGTCGGCCATCAGTCGGCCGACAGTCGGTTGACTGTTGGTCGACTGTCCGTCCACTTTCAGCCAACTGCCGGCCAACTGTCAGTCTAGGTGTGCTGTTCTTCACTTTTACCAAAATTTGAATTCCCAAAGAACACTTCACTTGCCTGTCTGGCTAGTAACAGTCAAAATCCACTGGCCTGATTGCAAAATCCACTACCCCAGGCTAGTGGACATGACTTTCTTTGCACACAGACTTCTGGAAAGACGAGCCACTGTTTAATTTTGGTTGTGTCTTTGGAGAGCGTCATTGTAGAATTTGCTCTTATCTTTCTCTAGATGTTCTCGGGGATACATTGTAAGCCGCGCCCCCAATTTAGAGCCATTATTTAGGGAAAGAAAGTGCAGCTTATAATTATGCTGGTGTTTACGGTATCCCTGATTTCTTGCCACCATAATAGTGGACCAGGGTGGTACACCAACACAGTGGCTCTGTACAAAACTTTATAAAGTTGTGTGACATGCTTTGGCAAATAACTCAAAAACAATTTACCTCAGACTTGCTGAGGTGGTTTATACATTGGTCTTCTACAAGATTTCAAGTGCTTGGCCTTTTTCATTGTATGGCATTGCTAGTGAAGCATGTAGTCTGTATGAGAAGAATGTTGTTTACTATTTTCTGATATCTTTTTTTGGTCCAGAGATATTCGCGTTTTTTAAATATGCAAATTAGCCAAGTGATGATGTCATAACATCAACTGAATTTTGATCAAATATGAAGAAAAAGAAAGGCTGTATTCTTTGCAGTAAGATTCTAGTGGATGTGCTCCACAATATGTGCATACCAGTTTTGTTACCATGGCAACATACTGGGTTCCAGACCTCCCTGATATTAAAGCTCTTGCTAGCTACCGTTGCTGTTTTATTTTGATATTTGCCAATGGTACCTCATCTCTGTGATCCTGCAAGCATATAGATATGTTACATTGAGTTTGTGGCCTTGTTAAACATTTTTCTAGCTTAAGATCACCAAAAATATTGAAATCAGGTTGGAGGGGACTGGAAAAGAGTGAGTTGCTGTGGGAATCAATTTCTTTGTAGCCAATACAATACAATGCATACTAAATTGACCACTCCCCCATAGGGGATTTTCAGGCCCAGTGAAACACAATCACAATTCAACAACATATTTACAAGTGCAGCTGAGAAGTTGAACCAAGGACTGTCAAATTTAACTAATGGTCAGAATTAATGTGTCTTAAACTCAGGATCCCCAGATCTCAACACAAGCCCCTTAACCACTGGGCCGCACTGCCTCCGTACTTCTAGCCGTAGGTGTGTTGCCTGTAGAATTATTGGCCTACCAAGTTTCAATGGTCTCTGCTGCAAATGGCCAAGATAGCTCTATTTATATCCTTGATATTATATTGGGTTGAGTGAATGACGTCATCAGCCATCTCATTTGCATATTTTACACATTTTTTAAACATAAACATCTCTGGAACCAATGAAGATATTCCTAAAGCCCGCCGCACACGGTGAGGAAAGAGCTGAGCATACTGCCTCTCGAGGTGGTTTTCTCAGCTGTTTCCTCACGTGTGCAGGGAAATTTTGGTGCAAAATTTGCCTTGCAAGGCTGTGAGGATAAAAACAAATGATGATATTTTTCACCTCATGAGACAAATTCCTCATTGTGTACAGCCATCATGAGAATTAAGTTGAGTTTGGCCAATAAAGCATCCAATAAAAATGCATGGCATTCTCACATGACTTCAGTGGTGTCCGAATTTCTTCCTCCGATATCATCTAGAACTGCTGAAGTTGAGTGAACGACGTCATCAGCTGTCACATTTGCATATTTTACAAATTTTTCATAAACATCTCTGGATCAAATGCAGACATTTCCAAACGGAAAATGGTGTTTTTAGTCATTCCTGGAATTCTATGTGATAAACCTAAAAATTCAAGGGATCAAAATTTGATCATAGTAGCACTTTAAGAATTTTATTCAGTACTTTTGACTGGTTTGTTAATCAAATGCTTAAATTTAGCTATATATTATAATTCACAAAGGTTTCCCATCACCGTGAAAGTGCTATTAAATGTTACAAAATATAAATGAATAAATAATAATATTAATAATATTAATAATAAATAAACAAAATCAGTGGGAGAGACTAAAATAGTTCATTATAGCAAATTTAAAATCGTCCACAGATGGCTGATCTAATAAAAAAGAAGGTAGAGTGTTCCATTCTTTTATGGTTCTGGTAAAAAAGTTGTACTTATAGGTGTTACTGTTACTGTTACTGCCAATGTTAATGAACTTACTGCTATGATTGGAGCACGTAACACGTGCGGGGCGTACAATGTACTCCGGGATATGGACTGCAATTTTACTGTTCACTATTTTGTACATGGTAGTAAGTCGCGCAATTTTGCGTCTCAGTTCTAACGAATGCCAGTTCAAATCGTTCGGGCCCCAGTTGTTCAAACGATGGATAGTGCTATCCACCGGATAAATCACTATCCAGTGTATAGGTCATAGCGAAGCCGATTGCGCTATCCAATGGATCGTGATTTATCCGGTGGATAGCGTTTTCCACCCTTTAGACAACTGGGGACAGGAGGTTTGTGACTGTACCGGGTTCCCGCAAGAAATATCTAAAATATTTTTTGTAACCTTTTGCTAATGAAACTGGAGTATGTTCATTATGTATGATTCGTGTTAACTATAGAAGCTTTTAGGCATTAGACAGAGGCATTAGACAGAGTAAAATACTGGCCGGTTTCGGCTGGTTTGGAAAACAAAGGGTTAATAATCATGTGATCGGTGATTTGTTTGGCTTCTGCCCTCTCAGTAGTTACGATACAAATTGCAGGTTGCTAATCAGGCAAAAGTTCTTCAAAATCTTATGGTCCAAATCAGGGTTCTTTAACAATGGGCGAACTAGTGAGTTTTAACACAATATATGTTTGTTGGAACAGTGCAGGTGCGGATCCAGGGGAGGTGAAATGGGTGAATTTTCACCCCCCCCCCCCCTTTTTCTGAGCCCCCATTCTTTCTTTTTTTTTGTTATCCCTCAAACACCTCAACGAGGCTTTGGTTCTATTACATTATTACAAAAATTGACCCCCCATTTCAAAATCCTGGATCCGCGCCTGAACAGGTCTGTTGGAAGCGTGCTTGAGTTTCAACAAAATGAGCTTCAAAATCAGCAAAAAATTGTGACGCTGATTAAGGATAAAGTAGCTGCTGTTTCCAAAATGATGGTGATAAATGACCTCGTCTTGGAGAGTAAATTTTTGACTTTGCAGAAACAATGGTCAACCTGAAGAGTCGAGCAATTTTGATCTTTGTTTTGAATTCGCACATTTCTTGTAAAACTTTATAACACTTGAAAGAAAAAGAAAACTAACAAAAACCCGGTATCTTGCCATCATTTGACACAGATGCTTCACTGTTTCGCGAGTAAACAAGCCACGGTAACTTGATCACGGCGCCCGCTGAATTCGATGTCACTTTCAATTTTGCGATTTACTTGTGCAGCCAAACGTGCAATAACAAATTTGAACGTAGCAAAAATCTCCCAAAATGTTTTTCGCTGATGGTAACTTTTTATATTTGCGGTACAAAATTAATGTTGTTTTGATGCGGTAAATTTTGTTGCTGATGGCAAAATATTTTATTCTCGATCGACCGTCCTGAAAACGTCCTTCTACTCTTCCTAAAAACTGGGTTTCAATATTTATTTACTTTTTCTTTAATATTTTTTTTGCATAAAGCAAGCTAACAAAATCTGTACATTGCTTAGTTTGCATTTTTGGGTGTTAAAATATAATTTTCGGTCCTATGCTTCTGTTTCGATGTAGTATGTTTTTTAGCTCACCCATCCAGATACTATCCCTGCCGGATAGGACTTAACTTCAGTGAACGTTTGTATTACAAAGCCGTCGGACGCTCAGAGTGCAAGCTTAAACTTGTGGTGAAAAGAAGTTGTGAGGGAACTTGAAAATGATCAACATGTCAGCCCAGAAGCCAATGTTTCTCGATTCCCTTTTGTTTTCTTTAATCTTTCTGAGTTTAGTACTTTGCTAGTAACCACATTTCTTCTCAGGAGACTATTTATTTAAGACTTTTACCGTGACACGACAATGATATACAATACCAAAACCCAGGTAAAATTAATTTTAATCACACTTGATTTCTGCAAAAGATAGAACTCTCAGCCAGCAGTCAGAGTTTCCTTCTTCTCTTGTAATGTTTTATTTAAAACATAAGAGCATGCACACGAAGCACGACAAATTAATTTTGTTGCACAACTATGCCAGTAGGCAACAGTGCCTTTGCCAAATATTCAAGTGAAAGCTGTCGAATGTAATAACCATGTACTTGAATATTAGATCTTAATTCTAAGCAGGAATGTTTTGCTGCTGCCTGCGACAATTTTTCCGGAGCCTTTCGGGCTTCTGGCATTAAAAGTTAGTAGCCCGAGTCATTTTTGCAAGAGCCCGGAATTAATTAATTGAAATTGAGGATGAATCACCTTGTGATGAGATAGACGCCCGTTCGGGCTACTTGTTGAGAAATTTGGTCGGCTGCACTCGCAAGTAAGGCGCCCCAGGCGACCAGGAGACCGTTAGGCAGCACCCTTGAGCAAATATAGAGGATAATAGATGATAAATAAATTTGCATTGTTTTTAAATCTTAGGTGGAAAGAAGAGGGAACTTTGTTTGCCTGTCCCGGAATACTGTCAGGGCATTCCCCCAAAACTCAGTGTCAAGCCACCAAAAATGAGTGATATTGGACCTGACAGCAAACCTTTGGGAAGTGCTGATCTGCCGATTGATATTTTGCTACTGACAGCAGAGGATTGTGGGTTTTCGAGTTGTTACTCATTTCTGGGGAAACCTTTCAAAAGTTATAACAGAGAAGTTGGTGTGATATATTTTGGATACATTGGTAATGCTAGTAATCAAGAGCGGCTAAAGGTTGCGTTGACGAGATGTTCTAAAGGATCTGTTGGCCCAGGGGGATCTTCAACAGCAGCAAAAAATGCAGTCAGGGTCTTGAGGCCAAAGGCAGTATTTTCCGTGGGAACTTGCAGTGGTTTAAGTTCAGATAAAGTCAAACTAGGAGATGTAGTTATATCTGCCAAGTTAACAACAACAGATGGATACAAAATTCCAGTGAGTCCACATCTTAGCAATCTTGTTATAGATGCACCCTGTGGGTGGGTTGCTCCTTTGGAAAATCCAGATGAATTGGAGGTTGAGGTACACTGTCATGGTGATATTTTGAGCCAAACAGAGGCAGCGAGGTGTGGATGTGCTGATCTTCATTTACAATATCCGGAAGCAATTGCTGTTGAGACAGAAGGGGAAGGTAATAGTTTTGATAATGAATGGGGATTAAACAGTCCCTTAGCTAATTTGTATTATAGACAAATCCAAGAAAAATCCTAAAATTATTAATTAAATTGTGTTATCTCTATCAGTTTTGGTCAATGAAACTTACTGGTAGCTTTCCAAGGAAATACTAAGCTAAGCAATGTCTTTGCTGAACTTTTTCCATATGAGGAACGAGCATATACATACAAGAATCTGACTGGTAGCCAATATTATTTTAGTGCATTAATGAGACAGCTTACATTGAAATGCATTATCTCCAAGGCTGAAGGTTTCATTTTACTGTGTACTGGTAATGAATACATAATACTGTGTCGATAGAATATGGAAGAAATTGTCACTTTGAGGAACATCTGAATCTAAAAAACTTGGTGTAACAAGTGAGGAGAATAGAATGGTTGTGAAGTGTAAGTTAATTGTTAGAACTATCTTTTAAAAAATCAAAGCCAGAAAGTATATTTCGTCTGGTGAAATTGAAGCTGCTGTTTCAAGGATGACTAGGAGATATGAAGGAACAGAGTCTTGCTTGAAGACCTTCTCAAAAAACACGAACTTCTGATGTTAACTTCCTATCATCCTTAACTTCAGGTGTTTTTGCTGCAGCCTATGATGAAAAGGTCGAGTGGGTGGTAGTAAAAGGTGTGGCAAGTTTTGTTAATCAAACCCAACTGTCAAGTGAGTGGATGTCCTTTGCAAGCACCATGGCAGCCTCTGTTGTGGCAAGAATGCTCAATAACCCTTTCGTTTTTCAAGATTGGCCGCACTGTAACCAAGGTAAACTTCATCATGAAAAATCTGGCTGTTAAATGCGGTTGTATGTTAAATATG
>OX421452.1:18214682-18219682 GCA_949126865.1 Montipora capitata
TTGGCATCCCTGGTGCTTTTGCTTGTGTTGGAGCCCATACCGTGTAACCTAAGATCAGGCGCTACGCAGCCTACCAAACCATTGAAAAGGACTAAGGGAAGCCAGGACTTCTATATATATACATCATTAAAATCGAACATTATTAGTTCGTACTATTAGACTGTTATTAGTATTTGTATATTATTGTTAGTAGTAGTGGTAGTGGTCGTGGTAGTGCTAGTAGTTATTTAACTATTTTAAAGACTTATCTGGTTATTTCTATGTGGAATGATCTGACTTTTTGTGGAATGAAGTCACTTTGTAACGATCAGACTTGGAATGATACGACCGAATAACCATACGCAAGTGAGTTGTAGCCTCCCCCAAAGGTCGAACAACTTCGTCAAGTTCCTGAAGTCCGTGTTAGTTTTAAGAAAACTTTTCTCATTTATTTGAATCATCAGTTTAATTAGAGCTATGGAACGTGTTAGAATTTCACAAAAATGAGTCACATAGATCGCCCCAAGTTTTTCTACACCCTAAACTCGGATCACGTCCTATACTAAATAAGTACGAGGCGAATTTCTCATAGTGAAATAAGAATTTTGCTACTCGTGCTATCAGTAAGGTTATGGAATCTGCTACTGCTACCCTTTCCCTGTCTCCATTGGTACAAGCGTAAACCTTTCAAGTGTGGCATTTGTCAAATTTTTTGTCAAATTAGTGTTATTCTCTGCTACATCAGGCGATGATTATTTCTACTCGTTTTGTTACTATATTATTATCAAAGCTATAGTAATATAAACAGAGTTAACTGAGTAGAGTGTAATGTGAAGTGCTAGATTTCTATACCATATGAACCATGTGAGCGTTGGCGCTACTGATGGAAATGGGCCCACACAAGGACAGAGAAAAACTCTGTCCAGGGTGGGAATCTAGCACTTCACATTACACTCTACTCAGTTAACTCTGTTTAAAATATAAGTGCAACACGGCCAACGTTTGTATAAACGTAACCTTTCCTTGTATAGTAATATAAGTCGTATATCTAAGTAGATTCTTTAGGTTTCGATGCAACACTTTTCGATTTAAAATCTCTAGGATATTGTTGTAACCATCTACTATATATGCCGTATGCAAGTGGATATTTCACTATGTGCTACACGTCCATATTAAGGCTCATGCAAGACATGTGTAGCTTTTGTTGCTTCTATTTTTTGGCGTACCGTGCCACATAGCAAGCTTATTTTATGCCAAGATAAGTTAGAATCTATAATAATTGTTAGTATCTTAAATATCCTATTTCAGTTCGAACCTACGATCTATCTGAGAACTACAAGTTATGAATAACTACAGTTGGCTTCTACATCGGTAAACCTTTATCATCCAGACTACGAACATTATCCTGTGCAAATTACGGATTTATTTGTTATCGTTCGACTTCAATTTGTCAACTCCACCATCAGTATTTGGAGCAATAACACTGTACACAGCCTTGGTTGATTATTTTTCTGATTGTCTTTGAATCAATCCGTTGAGTTCGAAATTCTATCTTATACCAAGAGATCCTGTGACTGTTTGAGAGCTTTGGAATATTGGCAACCTCCGTTAGTTCCAGGCAGTTACAGTCCGCTATCTATATTCACTAGGGTTCGAGCCACATAATCTGGTCTTACAACTACTCAGTCAATTTTGAAGAGATAAAAGGGAAAGTACTTTTAAAATGTACCAATTCTGCCAGTCTTCTCGATATTTCAGCCACCATTCCTAAATTTCCGAGCCTTGCAAGCCCTCAGTCAACTACATCAGTGGTTACTGTTACCAAGGATACGAAATTGAAGGTCAAGTCATTCATGGGTGAAGTTCAATTGAAAAGTTGAAGGTCGAATGTGAAATGCAGAATTTTCCACTCCAATGTCAAATTGGAAACTTCGATGTCAAATTCAGAACTTGGATGTCAAATTCAAACATTCGATGTCAAATTCAAAACTTCAATGTTGGATATAAAACTTCAATGTCGAATATGAAAATCAAGACTCAAATTTGAAACTTGGATGTCGAATTCCACTGTTGAATTTTGGCGGAGATATAACTCCATAACCAACAAGATATTGTGGCCAAATTATACCTGCTGAGAAAGATAGGTGGAAGAGGTTTGTGTTCAGTTGAGGACTGCTTGAACTGGCAAGATTGGGTCTGTTTAACTACATTGCTTATAGTCAAGAGGAGTTGTTGGCGGCAGCGAAAGGCAATGAGTGTGAAGGTCTGGAAAGCACTATCGATTTTAAGAAAAGGAAGATGGACAAAACATTAGAGGATTATGAGGAAAATAGCTTCAAGGGCAATTCTGTAGACAAATAGATGAAGTGGTAAGTAATAGGACCTGGATATGGCTTTCTCATGGGTGTCTGAATAAGGAAACAGAGGGGCTGTTAATTGTTAGCGGCATAAAGCCAATCACCAAGAACTGATCCAATCAAAGCTAATATATACAGAGCACAGAATGACTGTTTGCGCCATATGTGCCGACAGAAAGATGAGACAGTGAATCACTTTGTCATGGAGGTGCCCAAAGTTTTCATAGAAAGAATATAAACAGAGACATGACAGAGTAACTAGGCTTTGCAATGGGATTGGTGTAACAACACTATTTTGAAAGGAATGACAAATAGTATGAGTATATTCCCAAGAATGTTGAAGATAAGTGTTTCGTTGAGAAATTATGTTCGTAACTACTTGATTAATATATAATCAGCTCACTAATGGGACACGTCATCACGACGACATAATGATGTAAAACCATTTTTTGTTGGTTGTGAACCTGAGAGAGTCACTGGGTAAATATGAATCGTTTCTTGCTCACTATATTTTCTGTATGTTTCATGGTCGTGTAATTTTCTTATTAGTATTCAAACCAAGATCAGAGACCTGCGTGTTGATATTGATAATTAACTACTTGATAACCGAGAGTGAAGTCATTACAGCCAAATCTCAAACTGAGGGCTTGCCGTATTGACCGAGCAACAGCAAGGTCAATACAGCTGGGCCGAGGTTTGAGATTTTGCTGTAACGACCGCCCGGTCCAGGTTGTTAAGTTGTTTATTATATGGCTAACACAACGGTTCTAAAGAAGAAAAATCTTACTTGCATAATCCATAATCGGGCCATTGGCCTTATGGGAGAATAATGCGGTAGGCCCTAGTGGTTAGCTGCTCTTAGCCAATCGGAGCACGTGGTATATCGCCCAGAAACACTAGGCATATAATAAGATAATAGTAATGAATTTTGATGAAGTGTCAAGGTTTCTCGCGCTGGGGCACGAATTGCACAGTTGTACATTTAAATCGAATCAAATCAAACATTGGTTTTTGAAGAGAACCAGAGTGCCCCGAGGAAAACCTAAGACATAAGGCCAAGTTTTAAAACAAAAGACCGGATTAATAGGAATGGCATCGACTGTTTACAAAAGTTAACAAGGTAAACTAGTGCCAAAAGGGGTAAAGTGTTAAAGGAAACGTGCATGTGGGTTTGGTTTCAGTTCTAATTGGCTTAGAAAGTGGCACAAGTCTTTTTTTACCAGACGTTTGACACTAAACTCAAAGCATTTGCAATGTGCAATTTCTACAAACGTTTCTGCTGCTTTGGTCAGGTTTTAAAGACACTGATCACACCACCGTGCGATGATTTCTATTAAAATGTGGTCGACATTCATGAAGTGTTTATCTTCAGGTACAAACAACGAGACCTTAGAGCTGGGAAATACATGCAAAAGAAAATGGAATGTAAGCCAACATGAAGGTTAGTTCACTGTTAACTGATGTTGTATGGATGTGATGAAACTGAAGTGAGAATTTTGGTTTGTTCACTGAATTATTGGTGAAACTTTTTAAGCTTGCTTGGACCTTGATTGAATTAAAGGTCTTCGTCAAAACTAAATCAAAAATAATCATGTTCTACTGATTTCGAGTTGGATGCTCTGCCACTCAGCAGCAAGAGATTCGTAAGACATGAGGCCAATCAACTCATGCTCATAAAAAACGGCCTGCATAACTACTACAACTAAGTTTAGACATTTAGGTAGATGGTAAATATGTTACATCTAGTTTTAAAACAAAAGACCGGATTAATAGGAATAGCATCGACTGTTTACAAACGTTAACAAGGTAAACTAGTGCCAAAAGGGGTAAAGTGTTAAAGGAAACGTGCATGTGGGTTTGGTTTCAGTTCTAATTGGCTTAGAAAGTGGCACAAGTCTTTTTTTACCAGACGTTTGACACTAAACTCAAAGCATTTGAAATCATCCGAGTAAGTAGTTAGCCGAGAATTAAATTATTACCCAAATGATAATAGAGGGTTTTCCAGAGAGACTGGCTGTGATCAAATGCAGTGGGCTTCAAATTTGGCTTTGGATAACCCCTGCATCAGAGCAGATTAGAAAATAATAAGCTGCAAGAATTCTGTTTCTTGAGAAAAAAGGGCAAAGAGTTTTCTATTTTCAGTAGGTTTGGGTAGGCGCTCACTGCTTAGAGAACTGACTAAAATAATAAATAATGAGTATGAAAAAGATTACATACGGATGGAGAGCCAAAGCAAGGGGCTTAAATGTATCACTAAGCTAACTAGTGTTAGCACTACTTTTGTTGCAAAACCTGAAATCGTTTTTCTCTTTCTCTCTGCTAGATGAATCGCAGCTACAAGAATTCATACAGAGGTTAAAGCGCAATTTCATATCAAGTACCGAGCGCGTTACAGATCTTCAACAACCTTTCCGCCCAAATCCAGGTGAAGGGCCACCGACTAAGGATCTCACCGTGGACGAAATCTTTATCAATGTTGTTATTTGTGAAGGCAGAGTGCGCTATTACTTTCCTGCTGACAGATGGGAACAACTTAAAGTGTACCCCATGGCCAGTGCAGAGCAGACTAATCCTTTACGACCTCAAGATATCTTTGATTCTTTTCACAGGAACGTTCTCGCTGTTGGTCGTCCTGGAATTGGGAAAACTATGTTATGTACTAGG
>OX421452.1:18224682-18239682 GCA_949126865.1 Montipora capitata
TTTTGTCGCGCTCTGGTTTTGTCTTTGTCAAAGCGAGGCTGTCACCATCGAGCGTTCCCTCTTCGCAAACTCGCCATGTTTTACAGCAGTCTGCATTTCGCTATTGTCAACAGTAACTACTGGAACATTATTCTCAAGCCTAAACAAGTAAAATGCTTGGAGGCAATATATTTAGGAAGGGATACCGTTGGGGTGCTGCCAACGGGTTACGGGAAGTCGATCATTTTCCACCTTCTACCGGGTCTTTTCTTCGACAAAATCAACTCTCAATCGACATCCTCTTCCTCTTCGAGTCATCCTGTTGTTGTCGTTGTTTCGCCGTTAAATTCATTAATCAGTGATCAGATCAGGAGGAGTACCGAAGGAAAGATTAAAGCGACTGCTCTCAAAGTTAGAAAGACCACGAACAGTGCTAATTTAGAGTTGGATTACAGCGAAACAAATCCGACGTTACTCAAGGACGCGAGATACGACCTAGTGTTTACACACCCCGAATCTGTTTTGTCTTGCAAAAAAGGATTGGAGCTGTTTCAAAGTTTACCTTACCAACGATCCGTACAAGCAGTAGTTGTCGACGAAGCCCACTGTATTCTTGAATGGTAAGCGATAATAAACATTATTTGCATCTTTAAGGTTTAGAAAATGTGCACACGACACTTCATGATGATCTGCATATGCAGATTTTTGTATCATGACATCACTATCAGAGACCTTAGATATTCACCACATTTTATTTTCTGCTTCATTCAATGTCCTTTTTGGTGTGCTGTACCAAACTGTTAAGGTGCTGAATGTGTATTTTGCTTCCTGTTTCTTCCATAAGATTTACAGTGATGCCACTGCTAGAATTAAAATACTAAATGATCTTAATTCCTTAACAATAGTAACAAAAGAATAATATTTCTGCAAACAATATACATACAGCAAATACATACATACATGTATGTATTAGCGTATGTATGTATTTGCTGTATATAGATTAGATAATAATTATAATTAAACTTCCATTCATGGACTTCTCTTGATTTTGTTTTAGGGGGGATGATTTCCGAACAGATTATGCAAACCTTGCCATGCTGTGTGCAACCTTCCCTAATGTACCAGTGGTAGCTCTAACTGCCACAGCAAGCAAGAAAGATATAGAGGTCATCAAGCAATCACTTAACTTGAAGAACCCTTTAGAGGTAATAGGCAATCCAAATCGCCCCAACATCTTTTACAGAAAAGTTTTTCGTAAAGGGATTGATGTGGAATTTTTTGAGAAGCTTTTGGAGCCCATAGCACTTGACCTCAAGGGAAAGAAAGTAAATTACCCAACCACAATTATGTACTTGCCCTTACGCTGGTGTGGATTTGCTTTCAAATACTTTGAAAAGCAACTTGGTGATGAGCAGTACTACCCTTCAAGTGCAGAAGCAAAGCCAGAAAACAGGCTCTTTGCACAATACCATGCCCCTCAAACAGCAGCAATGAAAGAACAGATTCTGCAAGAACTTTCAACATCTGCATCCAAAGTAAGAGTAATATTTGCTACCGTTGCAATGGGAATGGGTGTAGATATCCATGCCATAAGACATGTTATTCATGTGGGACCACCTCGCACGGTGAGGGAATATTTCCAAGAAACTGGGCGTGCAGGACGCGATGGGAAACAATCTTTTGCAACACTCTATTACAACAATAGAGACATTGCCAAGAATCGCAAAGGACTTAGTGATGACATTCGCAAATTCTGCTGCTTAGAGGACAGTTGCCTAAGAAGATTTCTCTTAAAAACTCTTGATGCCATAGACACTCAGTGTATTGGCCATCTCTGCTGCAGCTACTTTGAGTCTGTATGTGACTGTGACGAATGTCTACTTAAGTCCTGTCAAGTCAATTGCCTTCCCTGAATATTTATTTTTGTATAGTCATCAAGTGACATTTTTCTCGCAACCTCTTAATAGTAGTCAAGGAGTAGTTGAGTCACCAACAATATTACATTTGTAGTCCAGGGCTTTGCACTGGCACTGCCTATTAGCCTGGGAGGCTAGGAAATCTTACATACATGTATGTTTACTTCATAGTCACCATTTTCTGATGCACCTTACATCTTTACCCCAGCAGAGACTGGGCCTCCTTTCACAATATGTTGGATGTGAATCATAACTAATATTGTAAAGACTGTCTTAAGTTCAACAGTAACAGTACTACAATTAAAACCTGCATAAAAGAACAAGTAGATTTACAACACTTGGGCTGAAATTTGGTCCAAAAGCACCATATACATAAGAACCGATTCAATCTGAGAAATGAAAATTGTTCTTATACAACAAAAAAACAGCTGCCAGTTAGATTAGAATAAAATACTAGTGTACAGCACTAAGTAGCTCATTATGTGCCAGACCATCGCACACAGAGGGTTTCACAGAGGGTTTCACTTAAGTGGAAAACATCTTGGAAGGTACATGACTTTCTTGTCTTTTCTGGCAAAGAAAGTTCAAAGTTCATCTTCCTCATCTTTCATCAAGGGTGCATCCAGCATCAGATTTTTCTTGTGTTTTTTCAACCATTTGTCCAAATCAACTTGGTCAAGAGTTGCCAGAGGGTCTGCAGAAATATCTTGGAAAGAGTCATGCCTGCGATTGGGAATGCTGTCAAATGGTTTTAGATCCCGAAGGTCATTCAGTACAATCCTCTCATCAATCTCAGATGATTTGTGGCTGTGTGTGGAGGAAGGACTTGTTTTACCCACCTGATGGTCAAAGTTTTGGACAGTGTGCCTTTCTCCCCCAGAGGCTCTACTAGACCGATCAATTGCATTGTCTGTCTTGTTAGGACCCATTGCTTTAATAGCCTTTTTAATGTCTTTGTTACGGTTTTCTTGTAGCAAATCAATCTCGATGTTTTTCCCAACACCTCCCTTCCAATTTGCTGTAGAGGCCCACATGCAGTGGTGAGCTTCTGCTTCAGACAAAAAAACATCATTTTGGATAACACTTATCAACATTTCAATGGCATAAACATTAAATCCTGGTAATGACTTAAAATAGGGCAGTAACACTTTATGCAGAGTGGCAAGTGTCTCACCATTCCCCTCTCTTACAGCATCCTTGAAATCAAGGAGAATCAAAAAGTACTTAATGAGACATGAGGAGTAATTGTTAACAAAGTCTGTGTTTTCCAGGCATGATTGGCTATCCTCAGAAGCAGACAAGGACTCAACCTCATTCTCTTGGTCCTCTTCTTCTCGAGTAGGACCTGGGAATGAGGTTGAAGGGAGAAGAAGAAACTCATCAATAAATTTATCCAACACTGAATTGAAATACACTTGCTTGTTGTTACCCGTCATCATGATCTGAAATAATGGCGGTCTGTTGTTGGTTGGATTGCCATCCTTGTTTGCCATGTTGAAGTACATGACCAGAGCCTCAATGGTAAAACACTTGGCTACACTCATGAACAACTGTTCACAGTCCTCGTAGTGTTTGACATCTTGTGTAACATTTCTGCGTTGCAATTTTTCTCTAAAAAAACGGAGGGTACCTATCTCTCTCCCTGAATTTTTATAGAGAAAACCAGCTATAAAAAAAAACACAAACAAAATATTTTTGAGCATGATTAAACCCAGGAAACCTAATCCTTAATTCTTTTCTGTTCTTGAGAAAAACATCAAAATTTATATGCTTCATCTGTATGCTGCTGTGCAATTTAAGCCCAGTGCAGACCAAATTGAGAGAGATTATTTTTAACTGATCTTGATCTCTAAGTTAGTTGGAAAGTGTGTCCAGCAGACAAAAATAACTGTTGTTATCA
The DNA here is from genome assembly GCA_949126865.1 of Montipora capitata. Lineage (NCBI taxonomy): Eukaryota > Metazoa > Cnidaria > Anthozoa > Scleractinia > Acroporidae > Montipora > Montipora capitata. The sequence continues at coordinate 18,228,478 of OX421452.1, forward strand.
TCTGATTACAATGATTGTACCTTAAGAAAACTCCTTTTAGCATGCCAATCAACAATCCTAAAAGGGTAAAGATGATCGAGTCTATCCCTGGGAGTGTGGCATCCCGCTCTCAAGTCTTTTGCTCCGGCCAGCCTCACCCTTGTCAACTGATCTCCAAAGCAAGGAATTTTAACATCCACAAGAGGATCATCTTCGCTAGGGACTGGTGGAAGATGAGAAGATGGCTGGTCTGGCCTAGATGGGGCTAAAATGGGTGGAGCTGGTGGAATGTGATCTTCTTCAGCAGGGTTACAAAGACCAGCTTTTGCATAAATTTCACGGACCCAAGCCTCGAGCTGATCCAATACATCTACCAGGTCTGAATATTTCTTCTCATCTTTCATGAGAACTGGTAGGGGCACGACAACAGACTGGGTTCTCATTTCAGCTGAATATCGACATGCTGTATGTGCTGGCAGAACATCTTTTAGAACATTGAAAGCAGGAAAAGACTCGCATAAAATTCTTCCTAAAAAGAGTTTTATACCTTTCTCTCATGCACTGGATCTCTTGAACAGACAGAGTCAGCAAATCCATCAAGTTACAGTCGTTAAGGTTTTTCTTAGGGCCATTGTCTGGTATGTTGCTTGAAGAGATTCGATCAAACACCATGCTTGTGGCTACAGCATGCACACTTCTATTTGTTGGTCAGAGCGCATGTCATGGACCTTGACATCCCAGTCAATATTGTCCAGTACCAACACAAATGTTTTGCCCTCCTTTAAAAGCTGCACTGCACGGTCCAAGAAGTGCTTCCCAATTTCTTCCTGGACTGTGTATTTCATTGACTTTGATAGGCACACACCATACTTGTGTAACCTGTCAACGAGCTGGAAAGGAATTCACAGGAGCAAATTACAAATAAGAAAGGATAACAATAAGCAGGGATGGATTCCAAAATACCCAAGAGGGTGGTCAGGACACTTAACAGCTCTATGCTAGATACTTTTTTTTTCTGAGACAGAATTCTATAGAAATAGTAACAAATTTCAAAGTTGGTTGGAGCCCCTGTTGGCCCAGGTAGCTTAATTAACAGCCCATGATTAGGTACAGTTTGTACCATCACGTCAATTTAAAGAAGTCACTCCCAAGCTGAAATAGAGCTACATGTAGTTTACAAATAATATCAGTATGGTGAAAAAATTCATATTTTAATATGTATAAGGCAGTGTCTGCCTCACTTAAAGTGTAGCAGTTTATTAAATTTTGAAAGGAAAAAAACAACACGCGAGATAAATTGCTGCAAAATTTACCCTTTTTGTTATAGATTACATGGTAGTAAAAAAGCTGGAAACAATATTGCGTGTTTTCTACACTGTTTTCCCTGATTGTTAAAACTGTTAGAAATGGTGTACCTCTGTACTTGCATCCCCTTCAGTAAGTAAAACAGTGTTAACTCTTTGAATCCGACTCATCTCTTTACATCTATTGAACATAATGATTCCATAGATTAGTGCCAATGGGACTGTCTTGTTTTCTGGGCTGCCACTCAGAAAAATCATATGGGAGAGGAAGCTGAATACTGTCGGACATAGAGTCTGGATCTCTTTTATGATCTCTGTAAAGCTGAGAGTACTCATGGCATCATATCCTCTAGCTCTGAGCACTGAGCTTGTTTCCCTTCTTGCAGCATTTACCAGTTCTTTGTCAACTTGACACAACATTTCTGCTAGCCTCTCAGTTTGAACATCCGATGACTTTGACCATGAAAAAAAAACATGCAATCACACAGTCTTAATTCAGAGATGAATATAATATTCTGTGCAAAAATGGCAGTTCAAAGAGCTATATACTATATACTAGGTAATTCAACTTCCCTGCCCCCAAAATCACATTTAAATGTCAAAACTTTTCTCTGATTTCTTTTGGAAATTAGGTATAATTATCAATACAATTTATAAATAAGTAATGGAATAAGTTGAATCATATAAGCCCCCCTAAGGAAGGCAGAAGGCAAATATATACCTGGCTTTCACTTTGAACAACACTTTCCTCATGATTTAATGGCATAATAGACAGATCTGGCAGGTCTGAGAAGTAACTTTGAACAGGCTGAAAAAGGAAGGAACTGTTATTAATACAACAATTATTAAAACTATACTTAACAAAAACTGACCTGGAGCTGGGGAAAAAAAGGGGGGGGGGGGGGATTTGTTTTAGTTGCCCTGCAGGCATTTCTTCCTTCAGCCCTTTTTTTTTATACCCCAAATAAGGGGGCTGGAGGGAAGGGGCCTTAATCCGCCACTTCTAACTTCGTGACTAAGATCAGAGATTGGAAATAATATGTGTTTCCTATTTTTACGAAGGATATTTTATGCACAATAAAAGTAAACAACGCCAGGGTTATACACTGTATTCATTGCAAAAATACTGCATGAAGGGGGAGTGTTCCGGTAATCGGTTGACACTACACAGCAATGGTAAGAAAACAACAAAAATGTTACACTTAATATTATCTATCATTTTGACTGTAAAAAAAAGTTGAATGTGAGTATGATGGATTATTTTCGGATTTGTTGATGGAAAGTTTCTCTGAGCGAGGCTACGATCTGCTCCCGAACACAAAACCCAATGCAAACAAATAACAGAAAATTACCTCTGTACGTTTTTTTGTGTACAATGTCACTTTTATTTACTAGATTGGATACGAACAAGTTATTTGTAACCAACCTGAGCCTGGGGATCCTCTTGGAGATTGCTGGAAATCATAGATCGACAAGTTCGTCGGCTATTCTGTAAATACGTAATGAAATTTGTCGCTTTGAATTAAGCTTATTATTGCACGTATGACAACGCGGGCTAATGCACACGTACAGACACACATCCCAGATAAATTAACAAAAGAGAGAACATTTATATACCTCTTTTCCAGACGACGATTGAGGTGGGTTGACTATGTCTGTCCTCGGCTGCAAACAAAGTTCGCGACGGCGACTATTTTCATCAGAGTCCTTCGCCTTTGCGCTCTTGGGCAAAGTACGAGCGACCGATGGCGAAATTTCTATACATCTCTTGACTCGTTGAAATGAAGACTGACTTTCTGTTATCAATACTCTGAAGTTTTCGAAATTCTTTAACCGTCTTTCGCAAGGTCGGCACAGTAAATGGGGCAGTGTTTTGTCGTGGATTAAAGGACTGCCATAAATTATCTCCGCCGTTGCGAGCAAAGCACGATTTCCTTTTCCAAACAGATTCCTCCAAGACGAAGTGTCACCAACCGATTTACACAGACGGCAACAACTTGAACCCGATGACTGATAAACCTTTTTTCGCGTTTGTGGGAGTTTTCCACTTGACATTTCACCTCAGACCTTCACATTATATTTTTGACTTCACGGATACACGTGCGTTCACTTTGTTTACCTTGAATCGCAGCACTTTTACTTTCCCACCCAGGCACAGTTGAGACAAATACCTTACCATTCCGCCCCTCCCTTCGATCATTTGTTTGTCATCTGCTAAAATTTAGCAGACACGTGACCAGACCAGACCAGGGTCTCTCTCTCTCGCCACTGGGGCCGAGTAGGAGAGGACCCTGGGAACGAGGTTGAAGAAGACATTGAAAAATCTGATATTTTCACCTTGATCAATTCTGATCAATCGGCCGTTACTTTGCATTCCAGTAGTGTTGCCAAACAAAAATACGGCCCCTCGTTTTAGAAATTCAACGCAAGTCTTGCTGATGACTCAAACTTTGTAGCACTATTATATGAAAGTGTTCCAGAGAGGTTAAATGAATCCCATGCAGTCACCTACAAAAGAGAACTTTGGGATTTAGGGTCCGAAATTGCGACGACTGGTCGCCAATGCGACTGAAAGTTGAGCCCTGTATGGCGCGTATTTCTCATCAAAATTCAACTTTCGCTCGTTTTACAAGTTTGACTTTCGCCTTTTAAATTGGACGTTCGTTTTATTCATTTCGACATTCGTTTTATTCACTTCGGCATTCGTTTTGCATTCGTTTGTGAATTATAATATGTTGTGTATTGAATTTTCGAGCTTAAGGTTGAAATGTGATATGGGAGAATTTTTTTAGTATTGCTCTGTAAGCAGGAAGGGTTCACAGGCCTGTTGGAAGCGTGCTTGAGTTTCAACAAAATGAGCCCCAAAATCGGTGAAAAATTGTGACGCCGATGAATAATAAAGTAGCTGCTATTTCCAAAATGATGGAATTACCTGGTGTTAAATAACGTCGTACGCATCTTGAGAGTAAATTTTGACTTTGCGTAAACAGATGGTCAAGCTCAAGAGTTGGGCGATTTTGATCTTTGTTTTTACTTCGCTCATTTTATATTCAAACTTTATAACACTCGACAGAAAAAGAAACTTACAAAAACCCGGTATCTTGCCATCATTTGACACAGATGCTTCGCTGTTTGGCGAACAAACATGCCGCGGTAACTTAATCACGGCGCCCGCTGAATTTGAACGTGGCAAAAATCTCCCAAAATGTTTGTCGCTGATCGTAACTTTTTATATTCTATATTCACGGTTCAAAATTAATGTTGTTTCATGTCGTAAATATTTTATTCTCGATCGCCCTTCCTGGAAACTTCCTTCTGCTCTTTCTAAAAACTGTGTATCAATAGTTATTTACTTTTGCATCAATATTTGTTTTGCATAAAGCAAGCTAACGAAATCTGTACCTTGCTGGGTTCGCATTTGTTAGCCTTAATAGTATTTTCGGTCCGATGCTTCTGTTTTATGAGGGGTATCTTGTTTTGGTCTCCCATCCAGAGACTAACCCCGCCGGACAGGGGGATTAACTTCAGTGAACTTTAGTATTACAAAGCTGGCAGATGCTCAGAGGGCACGCTTTAACTTGTAGTGAAAAGAAGTTCTGAGAGAACTTGAAAATTATCAACATGTCAGCCCAGAAGCCAATGTTTCTCGCTTCTCTTTTATTTGTTATTCTTCAGAGACTGGAATGCTGTAGTTCAATACCACACAATTCAGTGCCTTCTGAATTTCCGTAACACGTACCACAGGCAACCCTGTGTATGCTTCACAGAGGCATCTCGTCTTTCAAGACTCCGGTCTTTAATGGAAGTGTTAAATCACTCTAGTAACTTTGATGACGAAAATATTGACAACAACCAGTGGAAATTTGCTGTACCACCATGCCGTTCGCCTTACTTCAGTCAACATCTTGGAGGATGCTACGATAGCCAAGTTTCGAACTTTTCTTTTCAACCCCAAGTTGAGTACACTGGTGCTCCAGGAAAGCCTAAGATTTGTGTCACTAAGACCAGTTGTCTAATCCAGTTGTTCAAACGATGGATAGCGCTATCCACCGGATAAATCCCTATCCAGTGGATAAACACTAGCAAAACCAATTGAGTTATCCACTGGATAGTGATTTATTCGACGGATAGCGCTATCCATCGTTTGAACAACTGGGGCCTGGTCTTTAGTGACACAAATCTTAGGCCTTCCTGGAGCACCAGTGTACTCAACTTCGATTTGAAAAGAAAAGTTTTGTTTGGACACGTCGACTTCGCTGAGCAAATCGACGACAGCTCGTAACTTAGGTATCGTAGCATCCTCCACGATGTTGACTGAAGCAAGGCGAACGGCATGGTGGTACAGCAAATTTCCACTGGTTGTTGTCAATATTTCCGTCATCAAAGTTACTAGAGTGATTTAACACTACAATTAAAGACCGGAGTGTTGAAAGAAAAGCCTCCCTTACGGTCGCTATTTCCTTTGGGCGCTCGACCCAGTGTCTGGCGGGAGATCTTCAAGTCCCAGAGTGCATTGCGACAAAACAAAACGACTGTAGCTAAAACGAACTTCGCTAAAACGAATGTTGAACGGACGATGTCGAAGAACTTGAAACAAAACATTGTTAAAAATGAATGTCGAACTTTAGACTTGACAACCGAACGCTGTTTCATGTAAAAGCAACGTCGATTTTAAAAAACGAATGCTGTTTATTGAAAAACGAATGCCGAAGTGAATAAAACGAATGTCAAACTTGTAAAACAAACGAAAAGTTGAATTTGATAAGAAATACGCGCCATTGCCTTGGCGACTGAACAGCCGCCAGCTGACGACTGATCATGAAGTCTTTCAACCTTGCGTCCAATTAAGCGATCGAAGAAGTAATTTATTTTTCAGTCAAAAAAACTCATGCAGTGTTCTAGCTCAAAAATGGAAGAACGATTCCCATAAAATTACCCACTTGATACTTGTATTCCATGCAGTGTAATCAAACGACAACAGCCGCCATATTTTTCCATTAAAATGATATGCCCCATACATGAAGAACTTCCCTGCCGACAAGATGCACAAACACGTACTTGCATTTATATTTTTCATTACCCTGCGAGCAGAGTCACTTTCGATCTTCTTAGATAAATCAAGAAGGTCTGCACATTCTTTGATTTGCCGTTCATCCAAAGAATTGAATGAGTCAGTCCAGTTTCGACATGTCAAACCTGTTTTTTTTTTATTTTTGCGCATGATCAATCGCCACATGTCATCAATATTTTCAAATTTACAACAGCGTGACAATTTTAAGTGTTAGAATCCCCATGAGTTTCAGTCCCTAGGGCTGTGTGTCGGTTACAGAAGCTAGTCTGACAGAAAACTATAAATTTTTCAGTAAAATAAATGAAATGGGATTTAAAGACCATTGATTATCTTGAGTTTTAAGTGAAATGATACCTTGATTGTCGTGTGTTTGCCAGAGTTGTTCGATAATATCCCGACTGTTTGTTTTTGTTTTGTGGCTACTTGTCACCGAATACATTTGAACTTTTAACGCATGCTCAATAGGAAGATCGAAAGAGAGACTGCTCGCAGGGTAATTTTTCGTTGACTACTCGACTAAAATTTCTGGTGGCGACCTGCACAAGTTTGTGAGTTATTTATATAAAGAACGAGCATAATTAAAGTATCTCCTGGGCATCGGAATCGGAAGCAGTTAATTTAGCAATTTCGAGGAAAGATACTCTGGGTAAAACATTGATACCTGATGGCGATACCGATAAAGCGAAAAGGTCAAATGCACGGGGTATTGCCGGCTGGAGATTTGACCGATACATTAACGATAAGCTTGTGATTGATTCGAGAGTGATTTCCCCTATCTCCTTCAGCTGTGAGAAAATAAAAGATGGATTATACAAAGCGCCCAGGGGCGGTTGCTCGAAGCCTGGTTAGTGCTATCCGTTGTTAAGAAGTATCGGAACCCATAGGTTTCCATGATATTTAACGCCGGTTAGCGCTAACCATGTTTCGAGCAACCGGCCCCAGATGTATTGCTGAATTTTTTAAAAAATTTGCAGATACCAGCAGTCTAAAGTTTTTCCCAATTGTGCGTCATCTTGGAAATGATGTTGCCGCGTTTTTGCAACAAAGAGTGCCGGACAAGGAGTCTTATTTTATATCTTTAATTTTTTGGCTGCCAGACATCTAGCACTTCACATTACACTCTATCCAGTTAACTCTGTTTAAAATATAAGTGCTACACGGCCAACGTTTGTATAAAACGTAACCTTTCCTTGTACTTGTACATGTTCATTGCCGTGACTTTAACATCTTCAGTTCCCACGGCCTGCTCCCGTCTGACCTTGTAGCTGAGTCGGTAGAGCGGCGGAGATCCAACCCGAAGGTCGTGGGTTCAATTACCACCCTGGTCAGAGTTTTTCTCTGTCCTTGCGTGGGCCCAGTTCCATCAGTAGGGCTAACGCTCACATGGTTCATATGAGATAGAAATCTGTACTTCACATTACACTCTATCCAGTTAACTCTGTTTAAGACATTAAACAGTGTACGTAATACACAAACATAAGAGGTGCCTTCATATTAACTGTAGAATTCCAGGGCCGTAGCCAGTATGAGGCAAACCGAGGCACTTGCCTCAGTCATTTTTTCGTGATTCTTTAAAATAAAGGGTGATTTCCAGTGTTGTCTTTATATTGTACTCATCATAAACACCTAGAATACCTACGTAGAGAATTTAACCATGGACATTGCCTCAGTCATAATTTTTTTTGGCTACAGCCCTGAATTCATCAAAACTCTATTTCTTGTTCGCAAGATTGGTTGTCTATTAATTGAAATGCGTATTAAAATAACGTTAGAATACCAGCGGGTGTCTACCGTTTAAAAACGGAAATGCAGGGATCTAGATTGAAACGTCATACACAGTGCCACAATAACCATATCGTAAGTCTAAGTGCTTTGAAATCAAGTGAAATGTTCCAACGTAACAACCGAATTTGATTCATGAGTGGCCTGGCATTGACAATTCGTGTGATTCGTGATAAGTTGAAGCCTTTGTATGGCGCATACTGCTCAGTTCATGCCAGCCCGCCTTTGTACTGGGTAAGTACCTTCCTAACGAAACGGGTGTTATGTTCTGTCTTCAAACTGCGACACTTTTCCGTCTCGTTTCAATGGAAACGCATTAAAGGTTTAAGTGATACGTCTTTAACTGCAACTGGGAAAGACCTAGATGTATTCCTTCAGATAAACTCTGAATTGCCCGCTATTTATGAATGGTTATGCTCAAACAGATTAACCCTGAATTTAAGTAAGACAAAATACTTGGTTTTTCAACCACGACAAAAAATTAGTTTTAATCTATATCCTCTTCTAAAATTAGCAGATCAGTACCTAGAACAGTCATATAGTGTTAAATATTTAGGGCTCATTATTGATTGTTTCCTGTCATGGCATGAGCATATTTATCATATTAGTAGTAAAATTAGTAAAAGTGTCAATATTATCGTTAAACTAAAACCACATGTGACATCCCAATCTCTGATAAGTATCTATTATGCACTTGTATACCCCTATCTAACCTATGGTTGCGTACTGTGGGGCAATAATTACGAGGCGCCATTGTCACAATTGGTGAGACTACAAAACAAAGTTGTTAGAATTATCAACAATGTGCCGCTTTGTGATCATATTACTCCCCATTATGTAAACCTTGGTTTCCTTAAGCTTCCCGACATTGTTAAATTATACACGTGTCAACTATTTTATGATCACCTAATTAATAAGAAGTCGTCGAACCTTAACTTGTCTCTAGTATCTGAGCAACATAATTACGCTACTCGAAGTGTATCCTTACAACACCTAAATCCAGAATCTTTCAGAATAAACATAAGAAAATTTTGTCCAACTATCTTAGGGTGCTATTATTGGAATGATATTCCTTTATCTATACGCAACAAGCCAACTAGAAAACTGTTTAAAAAAGCACTTTACCAGTTTTATTTTGCTCAGTATTGACAATTCCAACATTATATATTTATTTACTATGCATTTACTCTTTCCTCTCTAGTTTACTTTTTATCCTAAAATAAATGTACTAAATTAAAGGGCATATAATTAGTTTACTATATCTTTGCCCTTTCAACTTCATCTTTCACTGTACTTATTTTGTTAAATATATTGTATCTTATGTTTTTCAAGTGGAAATAAAATAAAATACAATACAAATACAGAAGTGCAAGTCTTTGACCCTTTTTCGATCATTTGCAAGCAGGAAATACGAATGCTTGAAGCGCTGCTTAAAAATGTATCTAAGAAGTTCATGTTTTCTGTCCATGATCAGACATATCAAAAGCAAAAAAATATGGACACTTTTGGGTACCAAATTTTTGCATCTGGCGACTGCAAAAAAATTTTTTAGTCACCTCACGGCGCCTGTAACATGAAGTTGATCAGTGACTCCGCACGATGGGTGCAATGGGCTCCACTCAACAAGAAACTCTTTTCCCCTGAAAATGTAGAAGTTAATCTTTGTCAGTTCATGCGAGTGCGTTATCTCCTGCAAGCGTGGTATGTACATGTATACGTATAGAAACCAAAGAAAACGAATGACTAATTTTTTTGCCAAGTTCTTGTCCTTGCAAAAACCTCGATTATCGCTATTCGTGTAAACTAATACCGTGAAATAAAGAATTACAAAGAGTTCCACCCAATTTTCGTACACTGAACAGTCTGACACTGCTACTTGTGTTGTTTTTCGTTCGTTTTGATAGAACATGCGAGTGGTGAAGGATGAAACCGTCAGTCTCAACATTGTTTACGTTTTTGCAAACGTTGGTCGTGTAGCACTTACATTTGAACAGATCAAGTGGAGCTATGATCCTCGCAGTTATAAACGCAATTTTTGCAATTGCGTAACGAAGCCTGAAAAATTCAGGGCCCAGTTCCTCAAAAGCCGATTAACGCTAACCTAAGATTAAAAATTAACCAAGCAGTTTATTTCTCTACTCCCAAATGCTGTTCAACGCAGATTTTCGGCAGAACTTTACATGAGAAGACGTCAATCTTGAAAAACAAATATAAGCAAAAAAAACTTTCACCAAAAAGTTGAAAACGTGAAACAAAAGTTTACGCTAATCCTGGATTAAGTTAATCGGCTTTCGAGGAACCGGGCCCAGAAGTACAACGGGGTTTCAACCCGTGACCTCGCGATACCGGTGCGACGCTCTAACCAACTGAGCTATGAAGCTACTGACGGTGGGAGCTGAAATCAAGCTTCTCTTGATTTCATATCCGCAGTTCATGTATGATCCATTTCATATATCATTTCATCGTTAATTCATTCCTCACGGGAACATTGGTACCCACAAATGACCAACTCCCAACGTCAATGGCTTCATAGCTCAGTTGGTTAGAGCGTCGCACCGGAATCGCTAGGTCACGGGCTCAAACCCTGTTGAAGTCCTGAATTTTTCAGGCTTCTCTACGCAATTGCAAAAATTGCGTTCATAACTGCCAGGATCATAGCTTCACTTGATTTCATATCCGCAGTTCATATATGATACATTTCATATCTCATTTCATCGTTATATTTGAACAGACTTAACTGATTAAAGTGTAATGTGAAAGTGCTAGTTTTCTACCCCATATGAACCATGTGAGCGTTAGCCCTACTAATGGAAATGGCCCAACCCAAGGACAGAGAAAAACTCTGACCGGCCTATAAGTTTAATGGTTTTAAAAGAGAATCCAGGGCCGCATTTTGTACAGGGGCTTTTCTATTTAATTAATATATCTTTAAATATTACGTATTTAGTATTTATCTGTATATGCTTTGTATTTTAGTTGTGAATGTAATGTCTCGAAGGATATTAGCTCTTGTAGTTATTTTGAAACTGGAGATGAAATAAAGTTATGCATGTATGTATGTATGTTACC
>OX421452.1:18247182-18252182 GCA_949126865.1 Montipora capitata
TTGCCCGCTCGGGTAGCCAATCACAGCGCTGGATTTGGTTCATCTTACCTGCTCACGGGCTAGTCATATAATAAATGTATATATTTTCTGTCATTTTTGTGCAGTGCTTGTGTGATCTATCAATTAGGAGATTCATAACCAAACTGATTTCACATTAAAGAGAAAAGAGACGGTTGTAGTCAAACTTATTGCCAACGGTTGTCTGTTTTTATTTGTGAATGGGGTTACAAAAAACAAGAAAGGGACATACCAAAGATACTTTGCATCTAAAATTAAATCTACTGTAGCGCCATTAAACATCAAGGGACCGTCAGAGACTCTTCCCTTTGCTTATCGTGCCACGGTAACAGCAGGGCATACGGACTGTTTTCAGATCTAACACAACACCGGCTTAGATCGCTCTTCGGTAGAGGGACGGGGCTAAACTACAGGTCACTCGTTACAAGACCCTTACGAACGCTAAACTTAGGCCTCATTAGCTAAAAACGTTTAGGACTAGCCAATTCTTGAAGGCTTTGGGTTACTTTAGTATAGGGTAAAACAATGACCTGTAATGAGTGACCTGTGAAAAGTGACCTGTACTTAATTAAGCCCGCCGCTCTTAGAACGACCCAAGGACAAATCCAAAGACAAAATATGTGGAGGAGTTGTCTACAACAACACTTATATATACGAGTTTGATATGAAGATATCGTTGACGTCACCTATTGTCATTAATTTATGTGCCAACCAGAGCCTCATTGGTTGTCGAAACAAATTAAGGGTCTTTTGTTCCTGTGGTTAGCACATTTGCATAACAAAAGCAATGTTCATAAACAGATATCTTCCCTATAGGGTTTGGATGAGAGAGTCGGCAAGGTCTATACTTGAACTAATTGAGGAACACGACCTTGCCCGAACGCAATCATCCGCCTTGTCAAAGCACAGTGGTTAGACCTGGCACTATCCGCTCTTGGGAGGAACTTGAGTTTATTGACCGAGAAGGTCAAAGAGGCGATTCACGAAAGATTTCTCGCTGACATAACCAATTAACAGGGTAGTAAAACAGAAATTCCAGAAGCGTGTATGACCATGATCAAGACTGAGCAACATAGACGCGCTTGGGATCCTTGGTAGATCACCGAGGAAACCCCCTTTTCTGTAATGGACAAGGATCAAAAACTGTCAAAAATCTCAAATCAACAGAAGCCCAAGCGAAGATCGTATCTCACCGATCACCGCTAACAACGGCGCTCCTTGAGTATGTCCACAGGCCTGCAGTCGACACTACCCTGAACTGGTTGTTGTGACAGTAGTGTGAGATAAACGATTCTTAAACTCAAAATGGAAATGGTTTTAGTTAAGCGCGAGGTTTTAGAGGAAATGAAATGGTTTTGGGTAAGCACAGGGTTGAAACCACTTGTGACAGAGAAATGAAAAAAATAAAGAGTAAATGACACAGTTTTCATGTTTTACTCCATGTCAACACAAAACAACATAAAACCAAATTTTCCTGACAGCACAACATAACCTTTCACCTTTGTTTTATGCTTAAAGTTTTTCACGAAATGACGGAGACGCTGAGTGAATGGAAGGAAGACAAAGTCCGCTTTACCTTTTCCTGATTCCTCCGCATGCGATAAATTTATTCCGGGGGATGACTGTGTAACAGGCACCCTAACGGTTCAAAACCGGTCGCGTGGCAATTAAAATTAGCCATGTGCTTGTGCTTCTCACTGAAATTAAGCTCTGTCGGCTGGGGTTGATACTTGGATGGGTGACTGCACATGAGATCCCGTGTTGTTTACTTTTTCTTCTTGTTTTTTGTTTGGTAGTAAAAAATTGCATTTTTTAAAATTCCCAATGCCGTGGAAAGCGACATGAAAAGACTTTTACCAGACCAGACCCGGTGTTGTGAACTCAAGCCCTCTCGCAAAAGATGTTATTGCACCATCGCGGCGGTGTTGTTACGAAACTGGTTTTTGCATTGCATTTATAACAGTTCGCGCGATTTTGAAGATAGCACTCACTTTTCCGTAGTGCAGACTTTTTTGGCTCATTCACGGAGCGGATGAGGCATGCATTAATTTGATGGAACATATGTAGATGGCAGTTGCAGGGCACGAACTTCGCCACTTTCATTCCCTTCAATATTTCCAAACTCCCGTATTAGGCCCAGAACGCTCACGTGCCTTGTGAGTCAACATCCGCTGGGCAACGACACTGCCTGAGGATTCCATTGCCCTTCCTCCCAGTACAGGATTCAAAAACGTGAAAAGAATATTACAAAAAAGCCTGAATCAGCCAAGCACAAAAGAGAAATCAAGTAAAAAAAGATTTATTATTCTAATTTGGTTTATACACAAATTAAACCAAAGCAAACGAATAAAGCGGCCAATCTACAGTCAGTATTCCAAAACTGTCTCTGACGGTCCCTTGATGTTTCTCACCTTTTTACACTGACATTCCTCGAAAAAGAAAGTAAATATTCTGATCGTATTGCTGAGTTTCAGCCTGATTGTGTCCATTTGCAAATTTAGTAGCATTAAAACAAATACCTGCTAGTGAAACTTACGGACTCATCTTTCTGGTAAACTTTCGCCATTTTCCGAATTTTACCGGTGATTCCGATTGTCCAAGCAACATTTGAGCATCATACGGAAGCGGATGTGATGTCACGGACAAGCGATACGGACCAGTGATCCAGCCGTTCGTTGGGAGGAGAATGATACCGGGCTCCCAAAACGGCTCGAAATCGAGTCTACTGGAGGTTATTTCCTACTGGAAATCTAGACTTGGTGTTAAAAACATGCAGTTTAGTATATTAGGCAAAAATTATTTGTGATATAAAGAGTACTATGGCAATTGATCCCCCTACCCCACTCCTCCCTTCCTCATATTCAAGCTAGCCTCGTCTTGAGGAAAGTGGGCCTGGCAGAAAGGAAGAGAGGCATGGCTGTCGCAATCCGATAGGAATCTGAACAGATCGGCCAAATTTTTATCTTTCTGAAAAAATCGAACTTACCTCTACAGACGAAGTAACGTCTAATTTTTTTATGACAAAACTGATTGTTTTCCTCGCACCTCGAGATCGGAAGCTTTGGCCTAGTCCAACGAAATCCTAATGGGATGCTGCAGTCTTGATATCGTAGGTAACATTCACGTTGCCGGCATTCCTGCTATCTGACCTCAGAAAATCCAGTTATACTGTACGTTTATTTTCCCACTCCTAAAGATGCTTTCTTGAAAACGTGGAAGACGTTTATGGCGATGTATATATATAGCAAGTGAAAGGTTTAAGACTAAATTTGGAAGATGGTAAGTTGCTGACTTCCAATTAAGCTTAATTAAGCTTAATATGATTATTAAACTATGTATAGTTTTCACTGGGTTACCATCATTAATACTATTGTTTATATAATATCTTAGCTCAGCAAATCACTCAATGTTGGTCATCTCTGTGTGCATGAACAACCATCCTGTTGTTTCCAGTGACCATGTAAGGAAATTCTATTTTTGTCTTGGGGAAGAACTCCTTGTAAAAAAGCAAATGGGCATTAGCCAGACACAGTTGTTTAAAAATAGTCACTGAGAATGGCCTGTGCAAGTTAAGGGTGTAGATGTTGAAAAACTGGAAAGAGGTTTGTTAAGCCCTTATTCAAATATATTTTGTATGGGAATTTGGTTTGCACCAACTCCCCAAATTTTACTCAGTGAGGATTACATATTAGAGACAAGAGTGCCTTGTCACAAACAATATTGGAAAACTGACAAATGTGAATTTGGAAAATACACCTCTTTCATGTCCATTTTAGTCTTCAGATACGGCCTCACTTCATGCCTTGGAGCTGCTTATGAATGAATTCTTCAATGCTTCAACCAACAACCATCGCAAGAGAGAAATTGGTATGAATTAATGCTGTCTGTTTCTGTGGTAATATAAATCTGAATTTAAATTTAAATTTACATGTATATGTATAAGTAAGTAAGTAGTAGTCTACTGAAAAAATCTGACTGTGGAGGCTTAATTATCTCTGCATGCAGATAACATGCGTGGTTGAAGAAGAATCCAAATTTCATAAATATCTGTTTTTTAAAAATGTGGACAGGTAACTCAAAGTATTAGCATGCTAACAGCTAACTTAAAGTATTCTACAGGTTCTTGCTCAAAGCTATACTCCATTTTCCTTGTTGAAGTAGCAACCATGGAGTTAAATATTTTAGCTTTTAAACAGTTCAAGAAGGAAATTGCTAATGCAAACTCAACTATTTTAAGTGTAGAAGAAGGGAATCATGGCTTCAATCATGGTAGTGACATGTTCAAACTAGAGATCAATCGCAATTGTGTTCAATGTTTCCCATTTGAAGGGATAAATGATCGAAATCTTCCGCAAAAGCCATATCGTGCCTATAATCAAAGCACAATCTGACAATTAAAAAGACATAAACTCGTCAAAAAAATCTGACAGCGGTGCATTGTCAATGGACCAATCCGAATTTACCATTGCTGGTGCAACGGGAAATTCTGAATGCTTCAGTTACAGCAACAGGTGCAATCCCTTCTTGCTCTCCTCTTCCCAAGCCTCCCTCGGTCTTTTTATGCGATTGCGTGACAAAACACGACTGCCTCAGAAAAGCAGGACGTTCGACTGATTTGTGAAGGGAACTGAACATTTTAAGGGCACTGTGAACATTTTATCCTTGGGCACTTGTGGATTAAAAGGAGGGAATTATTTAGTAAATAAGCCCCTTCAGCCAGCTGCTATGTTGGATGATGATGACTGCAGCTGAGAGATGTTTAAAAAATTAATATTTTGACCAAGATGCATAGCTTTAAGGGCAAGTGTGAAATTTGGAGGACAATCTCTCAACCAAGGAAACTAAAAGCTGAGATACCAGCAAGCCAGAAGGGCTTTATTTATTTCATTTTATTTGATTTTTTGATCATAGAACCAAGTCTTTAAACTTGGTAATAACTTGTTCATAGTGGAGACTCATTACATTTAAATCATTGGCAAGAG
>OX421452.1:18257182-18277182 GCA_949126865.1 Montipora capitata
CCATCATCTAACAATGATCAAATGCTTCCGCACCAAGGAAGTAGTAATCTCGTAGGAAGATTATTGAGTAATTCACCAATGAAATCAAGACAGAATTTAGGGCATCCATTACCCCCTTTAGACTCTGAATCAGAAGAAATTAGTACTCTGACGCTGAAGTGTTTGGGACATCTATTCAGCTGGATTCCTCTTTCCAGTACCATCACTCCATCACTTGTGTCGACTGTGTTTTATCTAGCAGAATTTGGTTGCAATGTTGTGGGAACAAACTCTAGCAGTGGTGTTGTGGGAAATGCAGAGCTTGGTGAGTAAATTTAAGGCCTATTGTAAATGTTGTATTAACAACGAAACTGCATTTAACCACATGGAAACGTCCGCCTAATGTCGTTATAAAACCTAATGGTTAAAAAAAAAAAAACTCTTTGCAGTGTTCTTAAGGAGTATAGGGGAGGGTAGCAAGAAGGTGATGAAGTAATAGGACATTAATAAGTAGTTCAGTGCTTTTAAACACTATAATTTATGCATTAAAACACTCATCACCAACGGCTCTTTTAGGAGCCACCAAACTCGCAAAAGCAATGACCAATACTCTCTTGTTGTTGTAATGTAGCATTTATTCCAGTACTATGCCATGAAAGTGTCCATTCACGGAAATTCACAGATTTTGATCGCAATTTTTTGGGAAAAAGGTGCGGCTTATCTGCGAGTCTTTACGGTACTTGGTGTGCACAAGCTTGTGGGTAAAGTGAGTGATGTCCTTGTTGGGGAGGCAAACATATTAACAAAAGAAGGAACCAAAATAGGCCTACCTGCACCAGGAGAAGCTGCTAATAATATTGTGCATTGGAAGAGGCCACTGGCAAACTGGACATAGCCAAAGGTGTACTGGCGGCAAGGATATAGCTATGGTCTGATAATTGAGGTGTCCTGTGTCAAGCTAGGAGTGGGCAAATTATTATTTCTTGTTATTGCAAAAAATGACCGATGCGGGTAATCTACCGCGCGGGGAAATCGCCCGGAAATTACGGTAGTTGAGTCTGCTTAAGAAGAACTTGTCACAGAAAGCTCTTGAGTGATGTGAGAAAGAGTTTGAGTTTTCTGGATCAGTGTCCATGTCAAAATAAGGGCTCAAACTATTGCAAGAAGTGCGTTTCTGCAGCATAAACTCACTATAAACAAATGAACGCAAAATAGCACTTTCCTTTTGGAGAAAATAAGGTTAAGAGCAAATGAGGAAGCAGGTTTTCCAAAGACCAAAAAGAAGCAAGCAAGGGAAAAGCAACTTGAGCCAAAGCACGTGGCAATGCCGCAGCAAACCTCCCTGGAGTCCCCTCCTTTCAAATATCCCCAGGCAAAACTGATGCATTGGCTTGGTTAATTTACCTTTGCCTAAATTATATTTGGTCTCATTTAAATGAATGGTGCAATTTGCTACTGTGTAAGGAATCCTTTGCAAGTACATGTACAGCTTGTCCAAAAGAAGATGCTTGATTCCCATTTGTTCACTAAAGTTTAGTCTTGTTGGGCAGGTTGAATACCTGAAAGGGTGCCTATTGGGAAAAAACCCTTCCTGTATGCTGCGAGGAAGCAGTCTGGCATTGTGTCCATCTACCTCACCTTCCACCTCTGCAATCATATATTTGCAGAGTCTTAGTCAATTTCGACCTGACATTGAGGGTTTTCATCTGGATACTTCATTTTCCTTCTTTGCCAAAATTGTTACCTATAGTGTATTGTAAAAACCTCTTACTAACCAAGCACAAAGGCCATACTGCGGAGGTTGTGGCGGTAGGGATTGGGGAATTAAAGAATTGTGTTTATGTTGCATGCACTGCAATATCCGGTCATCATATGACTCGGTAACACATCTTACCGCGCTATTACATAATCAAATTTTTGTTATTCTCCCAGTATTGTCAAGTATTAAATATTTTCAAATACCTTCGTAGAAATTTGTAAAGCATCTGTTTACTGGTTTTGATTGGAGTCAACGCTGTTAAGAACAGTTTTATATGTGAACAACTATTCTACAGTATGATTGCACTTAACCATATGGTTGGGTCATGGAATGTGGACTTAAAACTTCGGACTACGGAATTGAACTGGATATTGACCAAGATATTGTAACATAAGAAATTACTGAAATACTGTGAATTTTAAAGGCCATTGGCTAGAATTCCTTCGAACAAAGTGTAGGCTACCTGTAGCCTCTTGTTATGTAGTATATGTCAGTTATGTTTATGTTTTCATATTCGACAATGATGACATGAGGTTGTTGAAACGTCATGAAACATTTTTATTGTTAATAATAATTGTTACTGAATGAGCCAATAAAATGTATTATTATACATTCAACTCTCTAACTCTTTTGTGATTGGCCGAAAGCCTACAGTCAGTGAATTTTCGAAATCAGCGCCTGTGACGTTATAACTGCAGATTATACAGTTATCATGTCAAGGTCACTCAAGGTCACGGGTTATCATGTCATGTATGACCGCAGTGCATGATTTCTAAGGGTAATCATGTCAAGTTCGCGCGCTTTGTGTTGCTTGCCGTCAGTGAAGAAGCAAAAAAATGACTTCCAGGTTTGTTTTCTTCAGTTACTTATTTATTGCTATTTACTTTCTCATCAAGCTTTTTTTCAATTTTTCACATATTGTCTAATGCTTAAAATCTTTTGTCAATCGAATTATGTGCCGCTGATTTGTATACAGTTTACTCGTTGACAAATAAATTACCAGTTCCACTCACTGTTGTGACCATTTTTTTCGTTCAATGCATAATAAAACAAATATTAGATTCAGTTTTTGTGATATCCAGAATAATCAATGTCTCGGTAAGGGTTATCAGTCTCAGCCTTCGGCTGATAACCCTTACCTCGACTTTGATTATTCTGGATATCACAAAAACCTTATCCAATAATTGTTTAATATTGTTGACATCGCTTATTGCATGTATAATTATTGAGGCTTCATTTTCTTTTCAGGTGTCTTAGCAATGTCTTGTATCAATGAACTGTTGTCAAAGAATTGTGTACCAGTAGAATTTGAGGAATTTTTGCTGAAGCTATTTCAACAGACGTTTCAGTTGCTGCAAAGGATAACCAAGGACACAGGTGCCCAAGCTGTTGATAACTTGCTAACAGAACAAGATGACAGGTTTGCCTAATACAATTCTTATATGTATTTGTATATTATGCATTCAAGTACATTCTTGGATTGTGTGATTATGTGTTTTAAGTAATATTCTGCTCATCCCAAAAGACAAACTCGCAAATTAATTGGAATAAAATAGATCAGGTAAACAACTACAAAACTCACCTTCCAGATCTCGCTGTATTGGAGATCAACTGGAAACACAGGAAAGGGGAGCACTAACCTGTGTGGCAGGCGTTCAAAGGGGACAGAGGGAGGAAAGGGAAAGGGACACCCATTTAATATCACGTTTGATTCACAAACATCACCTTTAAGCTTTAGGAGCCAAATAAAGGCTTTTAAGAAATTTAAACAATAATTATTTAAACATGACACCAATGCTAAATTAATTAATGGTTGATATGATTAACTAACTTTTATAAGAAAAACTTCACATTTAGACTCGCTTTGAAGAGGAGGCAGACATGAACTCTGAAATGGCCTATTATTATTATTATGACTTTGTTGAACAACACCATGGAATATCTTAAAGAAATAAAACATCATTTTTAAATTTTTTACAAGACATGTTTCGACATACTTATGCCATCTTCAGTTATGATGAGTTTTACAATATTATTTGAATTTAAACCTACATGTATTTTTAAGAAACATTATAATGGATGAATTGATACATTATTCTTATAAATAGGTTTAAATTCAAATTGTAAAACTCATCACAACTGAAGATGGCGTAAGGATATGTTGAAACATGTCTTGTAAAAACTTTTAAAAATTATGACCTTGCTTTACTATTCATTATCATTGCAATAGTAATCCTTTAATTATCTTCATACTGTACAGCCACGTACAACTGTACATGCATCAGTGTTATGTTATTCAGCCTTATGGCAAGTGTTTGTGTTTTAGCTATTTGAGCAAGTTTACGGAGTTCCTGAGATTGTTTGTGAGCATACACCTGAGGAGATTTGAAAACAGTTCTCATTTCCCTGTGCTGGAGCTGCTTACACTGCTCTTTAAGTACACTTTCAAACAGGTAAAGTTATCTATGGCTTGAGGTTACATCATCCTAGGTGTCCTTTGTCATTGTTAGGAAGTTAGAATGATTATTCCTTAGTTGTATCCAGAAATAACAAAAAGCCAGGGTAGTAATAATAATAATAATAATAATAATAATAATAATAATAATAATAATAGTAATAATAATAATAATAATAATAATAATAATAATAGTAATAATTATTGTTGTTATTATTATTATTATTATTATTATTATTATTATTATTATTATTATTTAGAGGACAACGATACAGGCTGGGGAATATCTGTTTAATTCCCTTTATTGTCTTGCCATTCCCCTCTTCCATTCCATTCCCTCCATCTAATTTAGATGTTTTTATTAGTTTTACATATTTAGTTTCTTCTCCTTCACCCTCATTAGTGGCTAGGTTTTTTCGCTCCATCGTAGCACCTAGTTTTCCTTTGTAATCTTTAATGCATGCTTTCCAAAACATCATTAATTTCTTTTTTAAGCTAGGATTTGCATTTTTTTGGGTGAATGGAAACAGTTAAAGCCAAAGGTCATGTGTAAGCAGAGTTTTTGTATGGAGTTTCTTTGGCGTTCCTCCTGGCCACAGAATTTGTGCGATAATTCACCTTATAATTTTAGAGCAGTTGTATTATGGTGTACTGTCTGTCGAAGTTTTGCGAAAAGGAGTTCATTGTTTGTGTAGATGCACTGATATTATTATTAGTGTAGCATACAAAATGAAAATTGATTGCTGTGCATCTGATATCATTTAGAAATTTATGGCATTTAACTAATAAAATTTATGGCATGTAAATGATTGCTAATGCATGAGTTTAGGAATTCGTGCTTAAGCGGTAGCGGTAATCTGCCGGTAAGCATAGTTTTCACGAAGTCTTTTTAACCTTATAAGTTGTTGTTTACACTCCTCCACATTTTTTCTAATCCCTGTTCTTTGTATTCATATTTGTAAATTAATATGTGGAAGTAAAGAAACTTGAAAATTGATTTGGCCTTGTATGCATAAAACATTTAAGGCTGCTAGTCTAGATATAATCACACAACTTTGAAACTAAATATCATTAATTACTGTATTTCCTTCAATATTCTAATAAATTATTGCTTTTGATTTGTATTTTGCAGCCTCAGCTTGAGGGTTTCTTTTCCTGTCTTGATATCTGGGGTGTGTTTCTAGACTATCTTATTGGCAAAGTGGCAAATGCAAGGAGTGATAAATTGGCTGAGGCAGAAGCAACTGTGAGCAGGTGATTAAATGTCTGCACTGGAAGAGAATGAGGGGTAGTTGTTAACTTTGTTGGTGCCTTTGTCAATAGTAAATTATTATTGTTTCAAAAGTACATGATTGTACAGGCAACCTCATTACGTGCAAATTGTGCAGTGAAATATTGAAGATGAAGGAAAAAGGGTTTATTACTGGTAGTATGGTTAACTTAATACTTAAAGTACAGTAATAATTATTGTGCTTTCATTAAGCACAAAATCTGTTGCACATGTTTTAGACCTTTGGGGTGGGGTGAGGCATTTCCTATAACATTACCATTACTCTACTGACCACTCTCCTCTAATTTAAGCATCGTTATAAGGTTTTTCTGTAAATTGCAGATACAAAGAAGTTCTTTTGATGCTGGTTACCGAGTTGCTGAAGAAAATACAATTCAGGCATAATCAGACACAACTAGAGGAGCTGGATGATGATAGCTTGGATGATGATGTACGGCGATTCTTTTATTAACTCATTATTAATATACCTGAAAAAATTACTTGATTCTGATTGGCAAAGAGCAGTGCAGTTCAGGTGGTAACACCAGTGCAAAAAAGTGTAATACTAGTGCAAATTACACCTTGAAATTCTGGATTTTGATTGGCTAATAAACAATAGGGTTTGGTCAGAACCAATCAAATCTTTTGTTTTCAAATCAAGCACATGCCCTGGATGTCGCAATTTATAATGCAATTTTTTTCTCTGATTGCGTGATACATGTGCATTTCTTCTGCTTAACCATCTCAAATTTTTTCATGTATATTACATGTATTAATTAGTAATCACATGATTTTTCTTGTGCAATTTGGAATAAATAAGCACAAGTAAATTTTTCAAAGACTACAAATTGCACTCGTTGGTCGTCTTTGAAAAAATTTACTTGTGCTTATTACTTCCAAATTGCACGAGTTTGAAATCATGCGATTACCTATACAAAACGCACAAAAGCAGTGCACTGATTAATGTGCTTCTTAATCTTCCTACACTGTAGCTGTTTAAGTCAATTGACACTTTTGCATGTCCTATGCCCATTTAAAAACTGTTTCTTGTGTCCCCTTCAAGCTCTTAGCCCGAAAAGTGGCACATTTTACTTGCAAAGCTGCCATGAGTCTGGAGACAAGCAGTGAATTTGTCTGTTATTTTCGTTTGCTGACCACGCTAAAATTCAGCTGTTGCATAATATATATGGGTTATTGACCAAGGGTGAAGTCAAGATGGCTGGATATTGACCAAGTTCATTTCTGTGTGCTTCAAAAAAAAATTAATGAGGCCAATATCCTGCAGCCATCTTGCCTGAACGAGCTTGGTTAATAAAGGATTTATTATATGGGACTGATCTTGCGAGACCAAGCCAGATAGCACCATCTTGTCTGCTCAGGTGCTTGTCATATAATAATGTGCCTTATACAATGTATAACTGTTGACATTCACAGTTTTACTTTTACAGTGTACGGTGTACCTTAATTCTTCTTATTCTTTTATTCCTACATGTATGGCATGACCATGGAGGTTGACTGTTTGGCTGTGAATTTCATTTTGTTGATAATACTCTTTGATTCTATTGTAGTCTGAAACTGAGTGGCAGTCATATCAAAGACACTGTTTGGAGATTGTTGCCAAATTAGCTGAGTTGTTGCCTGGCGAAACATTTTCCTTGTTGGTAATTTTGTGCATTACTTACATGAGTAAAAAATTTAACTTACTGACTCATTTAATTCTGGGAATACAGAAAATAGGAAAATGGCAAGTAGGAAAACTGCAAATGTAAAATATAAATAATCTAAACATGAACTATGTTTGCAATTAACTTTTACAATATATTGGACAAGTTGCAATTCAGAATTTTTTTCAAAATTACACTATAGCAGTTTCCAAACTTTTTGCAGATTTTGCTAACGTACACTGTGTACAGTGCAAAACCAATTAATAAAATTTCAGGTTCTGTATATTTTTTTTACAGGACAAACCTTGTGACATATAAATTGCTAAAATCTTAAGCCTTTTTATTATGTGAAGAGATCTGTAATTTTCACGATTTTTGTTAATGCTGGTTGATATTTTTTCAGTTTCCTCTGTTCAGTGAATACTGTGATGTGTACATTGGTCTGGGAAAATATATTAGGAAAACTGGACATGGTGAGTTTAAGATGCCACTGTTTGGAAGGTATCCTTGTTAACTTATAACAGTAGCAATTATTCATAAAAGTGTAAATGGTTTGAACCCGGGAGTCATATCATAAGTAAAGTATGATCATCCATGTGAGTGTAGTCCTTGCAGACAACAAAATTGACTTGGAATTTGCTGAGTGCATTGCATATGGTACTAATACTACATTGTTGTTACAATCAAGGAAGGGTTGTACTGAAAGCTGGTTAATTACCTTGGAGCAGAGACCACTAAACTGATGCTTACAATTTCTTGGACCCGAAAGGCTATAAACCATTTTTTGACAACAGCAACAGAAAAACAACACTCTGACTGACGTATTTTACCTACTAGACATGTACAGACATTACACCTAGATGGATCGAAACCCACCAATCACTGTTTACAGTCTTCACAGCCAGTGAAATCTAGGCTTAACTGACAGTTGACCAATAAAATCACAACTTCATTGACCAATTACATCAAGGACCAGAGTATTTGCACCATCTACTAATGTTACACAAAGTCACTTGACTGTGAAGATGACATCCCCTCAGGTTGTTGAAACATCAGTCTATCTCATCCTGAACAGTCCTTCTCAGGGCTATACTCGTGCAGACGATGGTATTTCACTTCATTAATTATGGTAATTAATAAGATGATGACAATTACAGTGTAACACACACTAAATGTCAGATTGTATTATACCTGTATTTGATAAACACAAACAACTAAATTTTTCAAAATCTGTAATCATGACCTGTATGAATCAGACTAGGGGCGTGTTCCTTTTGTCAGAACTAGCTGGTCAGACCCATCAGTTAGCAAAGAAAATACAACAATTTGAAGAAACACTTGCATGACAATCCCTCGCATTCTCCTGGAGGAGTACGTATCATCCTCAAAGTGTCTTAATTTGAAGGCGTTGTAGAGTTAGTCCTTCCAAATGCCCCACTCTGGCCAGTCAGTCCTGTCAAATGGAAAACACCCTAAGTCTTGCACAAATTCCAAAGTGATGACAACGTGTTTAAATGGAAGGTCATTCTACATACACTGCTATTGACAATAATATTTATTATAAGAATTATCATAAAAAATGATTATTAATACTATTGTCCATTGGACAATGTAGTGTAGAATTACCTTTCCATGACACCAAGTCATCATTTGTACAGGTCATGATTAGAGTTTGAGAATTTATACAAATTTATTATATTTTTTTGCAGACCTGCACCTGGATATAAGTGCTGAAAATGAATGTCGTCATTTACATTGTACCCTTAGAGATTTGACCACAATGGAGCGTGCTCTTGGGCGTCTGTCAGAGCATTTTATTGGTGAAGTGAATTTTGCCAACAGGTTTAGTGATGGAGAGGCCATAGTTGATCGACTTGGACAGATTTCTCTGTTTGGAACTCAAAGTCAGTTTTATTGCGTTCACACTGCTCTTCCTAGTGTTTTACAACCAGATCTAATTGAAGTGTGAGTGTCATAGTTGTGAACTTGATTGATATGCAAGTCATGGAATGCAAGAATGAAATGGATGATACGTCTTTATTTTTTTCTGAAGCATCGCAGCGGGTGGGAGTCATAATTCATAATTCCTTGAACATGATTGGCTAATAGCGTGCTTGTAACTGGTCCAGCTTTTAGCGATACAGACCATGGTCCGAAATTTTTCTATGCTAAACGCGGCAATTTGAAATTATTGTGAAAGTTTACAAACAGTGGCAACAGTTACTCATAAAAAAGTTCCTTAAATGGCAAATACGTAAGGAAAATGTAAATTATGAAGAAACTGGATGAATTTTGTTATCCAGGCCCCGGATGTTCGAAGGGTGGATAGCGCTATCTATTGGATAAATCACTACTGGATATCTCAATTCGTTTTGCTAGTGTTTATCCGCTGGATAGTGATTTATGCGCTTGATAGCGCAACTCACCTTTTGAACAACCGAGGCCAGAGGAGGAAAGCTCCAACAACATGGCGACTCTAAAACAAACGATGACTTGTAAACGAACTGAAAAAGGAAATAAGTGATTTACCGGTCTTGGTCGGTCCGTAAGGGAAAAAACATGGCTTTGGTCGTGATTAGGGCCCTCGGCCTTCATTCTCAGGTGCAGGTTTTTCCCATACAGACCTCCCTTTCGGTTTAATAACTTCTAAGCACAATTTCGCGTTGCGTCACTCGGTCACGGTGGGGCCTTTTGCTGGAATTAACTTTTGGTTCTTAATGAATATTGCTTTCTAGCAGTTCACCAATTTTCAATAGTCAGTAGAATTCGTAAGTATTCCCCAAGAGGGCTTTCAGTTTCCTTATCCCTTTTTTGAAAGACTGGAACATCTCACCATTTGCTGATGTCATCTGAAAGGCAGCGTGTTCTCCTCAGTTGTTCAAAGCGATGAGTGCTGGTGCGACAAGGGCGACACCCACGCGTCCTACGTGATCGGCCAATGCTTGACTGCTCTATCTACTGACCAAGCTGTACAATGTAGTTTCTAAAAAAATCTGGGTGCCGTGTCGGTTTATTATTGAATTGATATGTGAATTGACCACTCTAAAGAGATTTGAAAGCTGACGTTTTTAGCGATAGCCCTTTGTCAGAGCGAATAGGCGGGAATTTGGGAGTTGTTGACCTGCGGGCACTCTGTAACCCTTTATTAATAGACTATGATTTCACTTTCAGTCATGCTCAAGGCCTAGCTGCTCTGCAAGCATACTGTCACTGGATGGCCCAGTATTACTTGGAAACTCACAGGCAACAACAACATCAGGAAAAATTTGTGACGCTTATCTCCAAGGCTGTGGATGCTTTGGTTCCCTTGTTGAATAAAGACGTAAGTAGGGTTTTGATCGATTGGGCGTTGGTGTTACTGTATCAGTGTGTCCGCTTAACGGCCACTAGGGAGCTAAGTCTTTTTGGACTTGGGTATGCTCGAAAGTAAACAGTATTTCTGAGAGTTTCAGACCTCCTTGAGGGTTGGCACCCAATGCTTTTGCACTCGGCTTTACAACGGAAAATAACCGTTTCCAGTACTTTCACTATCAAATCCGACACAGTGAAAAGCTATTGAAAACCCTTGGGTACTTCATGATTGTACAGGGTGGTAATGAATTGTAATGATCTGATCCAACCAACACATCAGCCAAAGCGTCAGTCAGTGCATTGGTCGACGTGGCTTTTTAGCAATGTAACGTGGCCATTTTCTTTACAGATTGTCCCGTTGAGGACGAGTTGGGGGGGGGGGGGGGGTACTTCCTATTAATGGGCCAATGGGGATGTGCCACTGGATGGGGTCGCATTTTCACGACTGGAGTCATAATGGGTCAACAGAGTTCCCGACAGAGTTACTAGAATGGGGTCGCAAATTGTCGGGATTTTGGGGGTAAGAAAATTCTGGTTAGTGGGATTTGAAAATGGAAAGATACGCGGTGAAAAAAAAAGTTGTTACAGCAACAACGTAAGCGCTGTTGATTTTATATTTACTAGGCGCATTACAGTCCGTTTTGAAATTACAATTAATCATTAAGCAATTGCATGAACAGAAAGTGACTAAGTCGGGATAGCTAAAATTACATTTGCCCAAAAATGACTAAGATGGGGTCTATAATTGGCCATAAAATAGACTATAAAGGGGTAGGGGGTCTGAAAGGCCAGCGACACATACCCGGCGAAAACTGACCCAAGTACCCCCACCCCCCATCCGGGCAGAATGTATACCTGTCGGATGGGCAAAATCGTCTTTAGCTCCTTAGTCTTTTTCTGGAAAATTATGCAACTTCCTTATGTTAAATACAAAAAAGGGCCAACTGAGATCAGGTTTAATATCTGTTCCTCGGATCTTCAAATTTGAAAAAAATGCTTTGCTAGCCTGGGGCCGGTTGCTCGAAGCCTGGTTTGCGCTAACCGTTGGTTAAGAGGTGTCAAAACCTATAGGTTTCCATGGTGTTTCACGCTGGTTAGCGCTAACCATGCTTCGAGCAACCCGGGCCCTGAGTGATAGCAACAAGAAAACGCATCACTTCAATTATTTTTTATCGTATTTGATGAGTAATTTGGGTCATCTGGAAGTTGTTACCCAATGAATCGTCAGTAATAGAAAGCTGCTACCTTTGCAGGTTCCTCAAAGAATTTCTCTTCCTGCGTCACACCTTCTAAACTCACTTGCAACCACGGTACGCCCATCATTTATGACTGTCCTGGAGAACATACAGAAACTTTTCCATGATGTTAACAGTGGTGCACTCTCCAAATTGCCTCTGGAGGTACAGTTAGTCAATAATGAAGCATTTGTTTCGTTCCCGATTTTTGCTGGTGGGATTGATGAAAAATTCCCTGAGCTGTAAACATAATTGTCATCATCGTATCTTTATGTACCCTCGGATTTTAAAGTAGCTTGATGTAGCTAATATCTCAGAGCATTTGCCTTCCCAACCATGATACATCACAGAGGACAGACTACAATACCAGGAAATCCGTGCCCTACTCTTTGCGAATAGTGTGTGGGTTTTTTTTTTTGCGTCCCACAGTGTTATGAACATTGAAGGGTTTTGAGACGGGGCCTCCTTTTTATCGTCCTTATCGGAGACTAGAAAGTCTAACCATTTTCAGATGTCATTACGAAGGCAGCACTTTATTCTCAGTTATTTTAAGACCCTGAGTGTTGGTCCGGCCTGAGTTTTTCATTCTGACTACCTGAGCCAACCGGTCAGCGGGTTAACAAAACCAGCAGAATATTTTTATTCACAAGTTCAATAAAAATGTCACATGGAGCTTATTGGGATGCAATACCAATAGCGATGTTTCTCGTTACGTCACCCGTTGTTATTAATATGCCAACCAGAACCTAATTGGCTGTTGAAACAATGATTTCTGTGTTCTGTGGTTGGCAAATTTGAATATCAAAAGAGATGTGACGTCAATGTTTGTGAACAAGAAATATCGCTATATTATTTAACTCCTCCACATGGAGACAAGAGTGTGCATAGTGTGGCGTAGGCTAAAAACAGACAGTAAACCGAGTTTGTTGTTTTCCAAGGGAAGATTGTAGCCCAGTTAATGAGTTCGCAGATAAGCATTACTTATAAAAACAGGAAATAAAAAAGAACAACATTTCGACCGTTCTACGGTCATTTTCAAGTCCAAGTTCAAGTTGATAAAAATTCCGTAGCATAATAGGCCACTTTCGAAAATACTCTTGGTTTGTCTCCTCAAATTTTGCATAAGCATTGTTGTTGTTTTCTGTTGGGACCATTGTAAGTGCCAAGAGAAACTGGAAACAATTCTCGTCCAAAATGTGGGGGGACAAACAAAGAGTATTATGGTATTTTCGAAAGTGGCTTATTATAAGGAAATTTGAAACAATGAGAGTCTTTACTCTATTGTTGTTTCAAATTTCTATACATGCAGAATTTTTATCAACTTGAACTTGGACTTGAAAATGACCACAGTACGGTCGAAATTTTGTCATTTTTTATCGCTTGTTTTTTATAAGTAGGATTGCATCCATTCATTAATTTAGTATAGGCTCAAAAGCTAACCAGAAACGTCATTGAACTATTTTGATGAGGTGTGCATTTTTAACAGGTTCAGACCTTGGTCATCAGATCTTTGTCAAATGCTTTGGTGTTACCGTGGCCAAACAAGGCTGATAATGAACAGGTGACGATTTGAGAATATTCAGACAGAGTTTGTGAACTTGTAGTTGCCTTGTTCACTACATGGGCACGAGTACATGGAACTACCACCTTCCATTTCTACCGACTCGCAGATGCAGAGTCTGTGTTGTACTTTTTCACTTGATTCCCTTTGCAATGGACCTCTTAGGCTTGAACGTTTTGTTTTCCCATTTCAGACCACGTGATGTTACTCTAGGGAACAGTTTCTTTCAAATGTCGTCTTATGCACGTGCTTATGTATGCATAACTTATGTGAAAACAAAAGGAAAATACCCTTGGGAACATCACGTGGTCTGAAATGGGAAAGCAAAACGTACAAGCTAAAGAGGTCCATTTCCAGGAAAGCGGCGATTGAATTTGTTGTTTCTCTACTCTGCCCCGAAAGGTTTTTAGTCCGGTACTCTGGTTTTCCCCTCTCCTCAAAAACCAACATTTGATTTTATTTGATTTCCTTTAATTTAGTTAAATTTTCTGTACAGTGTCACCACTTAGTGCCCCGGCGCTAGAAGACTTGACACTTAAGTACAGTTCTTAGTATTTGGCATCAACTCGTATCCGTCGGTGCTTTAGTTATCACCGTTTGGCGGCTTTTCCAGGCCTCTCTACTTGAATAATTATTGTCCATGAATTTTTTAGATCAATTTAGTGATGATCCGGGGCGTCTTAATTGTAGAATTTTATATTTTTGTGTAATTTTTTTTTGCGTTCAATGTCGGTCAAGAGAGGGACAGCTCTTCAACTACCCGCTGTTAGCAAATACCTTGTTTGGTCAACTAGGTCATAATGATTGTTTGTGTAAGCGTTTTAGTGTCTGCATTTGGTCTTTGTTGTGTTCTTGAACATTGTTTCTGGACAGATGGCAATGAAGCAATAAACTCGCGGCATTTTATCCCAAATGGCTTGTCCTTTCATGATGGTACGAGTGTTTGTGTCAAAGTGAAGTCAGTTATTTTCTTTTTCCCAGGAGTGGGAGGTCCGCTCTCAAAACCACCACAGCTTCATTGAAAGTATCAAACAGCCATTCAAAGGGGTAGTGGAGACACCAGGATTTTCCGAGAACAACCAGCTTCAGGAGAGCGGTGAGTTCTTTAATCTACAGATGTATATTCTCTGCAGTGTGGAAAATATTATGAATTGCACCAAATCGTTGAGTGTCTAATCTAAAAGCAAGTCATCGCTGGAATTGAATTATGTCACCTAAAAAGAGTTGAAAACCTTAAAGAGCATGCGTTTGGGACTTGGCTACACGAAAAAACACAAAAGGCTGGAGGAGGCGCAAATTTCCGTTTTGTAAACGTTCGTTGCCATTTGGACGACACTTAAAACAATTTTCACTGTTAAGTTTGTCGTTTGCAAATGAGGAAAAAGAAGACTTTATCTAGGACTAGGTTAGCAGCCTGTGTCACTTAGAATTTTGAAAAGAAATTCAGGAAAGAACTTTGAAAAAAAACCTTTTAAAAAAACTTAGAAGAAGTTGTGTAAACCATATCTTGAACTCGGCTCAATGGCTGAAGAGAAAACGCACTTAAAGTGCCTATGAAGTAAAAAATGACTAAGGCTTTTTTGAAAGATCCTTTGAAGAAAAGAAGTATTGCATTCTCATTTTTTAAATATCTCCTATCTTTCCTGAGATATTAAAACTGATGGCGTCATCCGTGGTTCCGAGGGGAAAACAAATCACGAAATCTAGAAAATCCTCAGAAATATTAAAGCAGTTCTCTTCAAACTTGGCACCAATAATGTTCATCAGGCAATACATAAAGTGACTCCCATTGTACAGTTGCCATGGCAACCGTTTTGCTTCCAGACGGAACTGGCCCCAGTTCAAACGATCGATAGCGCTAGCCGCCGGGATAAATCACTCTCCATTGGATAGAGCAATAGACCTTATTCATAAATGGCGGTCTCATTTATAATTCTTTTGTCCACGTGCAAATTAGCCTACCAAGCCTCATTTTAAAGCAAGAATTCTTTTTAATTCACTGTATGGTATCGAGGCTTGGTAGGCTAATTTGCACTTCGACAAAAGAATTATAAATTGACCGCCATTTATGAATAAGGTCTATTGGTTTTGCTATAACTTATCCACCGGATGGTGATGTATCCGGCGGATAGCGCTATCCATCGTTTGAACAACTAGGGTCTGGTATTTTCACTTTTTGCCGTAACCAAACATCATTCACACTCAATGAGTTGATTAGGAGACCTACGCCAACATGGGCTCTATGTGTGTTGTGAGCAGGAATTTCTGTCTTGCCTGATTTGAGAGGAAATTGAGATTTTTCAGTTATAACCAAAAGTGATTGGAGCCAAAATGTTGCCGTGGTTACGTCATACTCTGCACCTTCTTGCGCCTTTCTTAGGGGTTATTACTCATGCCAATTCTCAATAATAAAGCTGTTACATTTTGTGATCCATCTTTCATTTCAATAATTGATGACGTCATCCATTTGCTCATTTGCATAACACAAAAACTCAAATAACTCTGAAGCGAAAAAAGATACTTCAAAACGGTAAAAGCCATTCTTCATTTTTTTGAAAACTCTTTCCAACAGACATTGTTATTTTTTACTTGAGTACTTTTGAAACCACGGAAGAAGAGGGAGCATCCTCGAAACGTCTGGTTTATTTTAAACACTGGCGCATTTTCTTCTTGAACTTTTAGCACTTTTAACCGCTACGTTACCGAGATAACCACTCGAAATATCGCAATTTTAAGGTATTTAAATGAAGCTAACCCAGAACAATTCATTGAAAGCTAACCGAATAAAAAGCCTTGGTTACTAAGAATGGCATCGACCGTCAAACAACGGTCTTTGGAAATCTTATAAAGATCTTACCAATATTCTTGTTAGGTTTCTTAGCAAGATCTTATCTTACTTACTAAGACTCTTGCAACAAACTTACAAGATCTCGTAAGATTCCTAGTACAAGATTCTAACTTGTAAGATAGGAAAAACGGAAATTAGCGTAGGAGATACGATTAGAGAGACCACTGAAATAACGGTAAGTTCCTTGTGAGTCTTGGGTTGTTCTGGTCCTGTTTGGAGGCAAAGGGACCGAATTGTAGTTTCAAATGAGGCCCCCACAAAGTGGAACTACACATAATATTCAATGTTTTATCGTGGAGAGCAACGAGAAAGTATATAGCTTCCTGCTATCACACACACCTTATTAACCTAAAAACGTATTTTATGTTAGCTGTGCAATTGAACATTGTTTGCCCATCAACTCTAAATGGTTTGTTCTAAAACACTCCACCATTTTTTTAATTATCCCAATCCAATATCGGACTGATTGTGTTGTATCGTCATTCGCATTTAGACTGACACAAGTTTGTTATCCTCTCTCGTTGATTGGTCCATTTTGATGATTGTAAAGTTTCTCTATTCCAGCCAAGACTCACATTCATTTCACACTTCACGTGCTGGGCAACTTGATGGCTGCAGTCACAGAAGACCAGGTTACTAAGACCAAACTAATTCTTTACCAGTCCATCGCGGATGTTGTTCAACTCACTCTGACGATCTTCCCAGTATTCATTCATCATCCAGGTAGGAATTGGAATATTGTGAAGTTTGTTTCAGTTAGAGAATCTTGCCGCTAGTAATTGGCGTTGTTTAGCGGATGCGCGCTCGCTTTACTTTGCGAAATATTTTGCTGCCTTCTTGAATGTAGACTGCTGAAGAGAAGTATTTTAAACACTGTTTTTTCACACCCCATACAAAATTTGAATGATTAACGTCCCTAAAAAGTTGTAATTAATATTCAGAAGTTACCTGAGTAGTGCGCGTCACTGCGCCATGATCATTCAGACATTTAAATGATTTATCATTTACTAGGCTTCTTGTGTGTGACGTGAGCATACATTTTCTCCTTTTTTTCAGATACAACCGATAAGATTCTGGGTTTCCTTTTGACTCTGTTTGAAAGCCTCAAGGTACAGATCGGGCCAGCGGTCACGGAACAAATAGTCCAACAACTGCTACATACATTCACGCGACAACAACTTTCAGAGACGCTGCTACACGAGAGTAGTGCAGGCTCACGAGTCATCAACAAGTTCCTGAAGATTCTTCAGCTTTTGGTTCAGGAACCGGCCGCATCATTCAAGGCATTTCTTCCTAATATAATTGGTCTTTGTATGGAGCAGCTCTATCCAATTATAATTGAGGTAGAGGTTAATTTAAAGACAGTTTATTCTATCGGAAATTTACCCAATGGTTCTCTTTGAGCGACATGAAGGCAGTCATGAATCTGTTGTAAACGGGAAAGCACGACTTCTTTGAAAACCACTGTTTTGGAAGCAGCTTTTCCTATAATCGTTGTCAGAAAAAAGCCTCTTGGTTTTCCCCGCTTGGCGCTGTCGTCCTTCATGGGCAAACTAAAGGGGAGATCTTTGTTGGCGTCATTAACGACCTTCTGTCGCGTTACCAAGGAATTTGCCAAAAGAACTTCAATGCAACGTGCTATGCACAAGTGTCCTTAAAAAAAGTTCAAAGGGACTTGTGAATCCTAAAGTAATGTCTCCGCAATTTAAGGTCTTATGGCTTCGTTAATTAGGAAAATAAAAGCCACAAATTTAAAAAACGAATCGCACAAGCGCTACCTGGCCAGGAAGATTTTACTAAGTTATTTGGTTGGCAGAGATCATCTAAATGCCTTATGCACTTTTATCCTCATTTCAGCTGCACTGTTCATATCTTGGCAGACTCGGCCTTCTGGGGCTGTGAACTAAACGTCGCTATTAGGAGATTTTTTTTTTTCAATAATAAATAGGGGGTAACTGAATAAAATGGTATTGCCTCCTAATGTGAGGATGTTCTATCACTGAGCTTTAGGCAATTGTTGGGTACTTGGTTCAGGTCACAATGGTCCTTATTGGAGTTGAGCCTGCAGGCACATTTTCTTTTGTTTAAAACTACATGCAAAAGAGGCTTAAGGGTCAATTCAATACAAAATGACTCGTTAGCCTCATTCTTGTGGCAAAACAGCTGATAATTCCGATAAGGGCTATTGTCCTGTTATTCGGCTAACGGCCATCCTGCGAGTAGAGCCTCTCTAAAACTCACCAAAGGGTGAGCAACAGGGGCTTTTTAAGTCGCCGCATCTCAAGTTTCTGGACTAGTCATTCGGGTCAAACCGATTTAGGGGCAGCGCGCGCATCATATTTTTGACAAGGCGAAGGTCAAAATCGAGTCTTCGGTACGAAAATCAATATGGCATCCAAGCAACAGCTTGCGCATACTCAACAAAGACTTTACGCAATTTCTGCAGAGTCCTTTCTTTCTCGTCGAGTTAACAAAAGGCTCTGCTGTTAGGTTGGCTAATAGCAAATGATGTTCCAGTGAAATGATGCTGGAATTTTTCTATGGGGGGTGGGGGGGGGGGTAAAGGGCGCACCGTCGGCTTCCCTTGATACCAGCCTCGTAGCTGAAGGAACTACCGACGTTAAATAAAGTGACTAAATAAAGCGGTGGAGTTGTAATTAAAATTTTACTTGCGAAAAGTCGACCTATTGTCCCGGTATCAGTAGGTGGTTTTCGCGTTACGTCATCGCCGCCATGTTGGTGGACGAAAACAAAAGATCTCTCATTAACTCCTTTTGTTCGTCCTCCAGAAGTCGTACATTTCACTATTGTTAGGGAGGTTGGTTGAAAACCACCTATTGTTAAATCCAGTAAAAATTACCATAAAACTTCCTTTTTGCTTGTTTGTATTGCAGCAATCTTGCCCTGATATCAAATGTGAATTTTACGAGCTTCTTCATCAGTTACTGTTGCACAACTGGCGGTACTTCTTTCGCTCATCACTGCTGGCCAAAATGTCTGCAGGTGAAGATAGTGTAGAAAACCAACCCCAGTTCAACGCGATTATGCAGGTAAGAACCACGAAATGATGGGTCAGGACGCAGCTCTTTCAACGGCTCCCGTGATTGGTTCAGGAAAGAGCAGGCCCCAAAAATGATCCAATGAAATTTTAGGCCGTAAAGAGAGCTACTTGGTATCTCGAAAGGTAGTTGGTGTCCAGTGTTAAAAGCCATTCCAGGCTTTTACCTGATCACAGATGCATTTAAGTCCTTGTAACCTTCAAGTGTTTTCGGAGCCGGTGGCAATATTGCACCCCACGCTCTAAAGAACAGCATATGAATAATGTGTAATGATAGATCTGGAGTGTGTGTTGATTTGACCTAACAGGAAATACAGACTGTACCTCTTTCGAAACGGTGACACCTGAAGAAATGGACAGAAATTAAAAAAAAAACCACCAACAACAATATTGGCTTTAATTTGTTCCTTGAACACAATGTTGACAGAAACGATAAAAACATTCTACATGCAAAGCAGCTTTTAATGTCATCTTGGGAGCTCATGTCTCTGACCAGTTCTGTTTTAGCTCAAATGTCCCCGAAAATTTTGATGGTGCATCAAAGGAAACGTCCGTAAAATAACTTTAGCCACAGGACATGCATGTTACAATCAAAAGTGTTTGCATCCGATATATTTATATTTGTTTTCAAATTTTCCGGGAGCCATCATTTTCGTCATACAAGAGATCACAATTAATCAAGATGCCAGTGTCCCATAATTTGCCAGAGAAAATAAGCGATTCTAAAATAATTGATACAAACATTCCTTTTGTATTTTTGAAACAAATTGGAAACATTTCACCCGGTTTAAAGTTGTTCTTTAGTAGGAATGAAACTTCC
>OX421452.1:18287182-18332182 GCA_949126865.1 Montipora capitata
CTTGGTTCCAGAGCAGCGTGCTCTCGACTGCTTCCTTCACCATAATTCTCATCTCCAACAACAACCCACTTCACACCCTTGGCCTGACGAGCGAGAAAGAAAATTACACGCAATGAGAAATTTGACGAATGCTAGTGGCGTGTCTCCCCAGTTCAAAAGGATTCATTAAAATTAATAGTTAAATGTTTATCTCCTGGATTGACTCTTGTCCTGAGCTAAATTGAATTGTAAACGAAACAATCCTCTGTGACACGAACCCATGATCATCATAAACTTTGCTAAACTGCACATCCTTATAAGCTATCAAGCCAACCTGGAGGTGATCAATGACAAGTTCCATATCTACGGTCACAGGTAAAGTCTGCTTACGAGCCAGAAGGCCCATCAGTCCGGCGCTTATCTGCGGTTTCCGTAGCATGAAGCGACTAGGAGTGTTTATACTCCCCCCTGGATGGGATGCTAGTCCATCGCAGGGTTACCCCCAGCATTTCGCCGGTACCCATTTATACACCTGGGTGGAGAGAGGCACCGTGAGAGTAGTGTCTTGCCCAAGAACACAACACAATGTCCCCAGCCAGGACCCGAACCCGGACCACTCGATCCGGAGTCGAGCACTCTAATCATGAGGCCACCGCGCCTCCCATCTACGGTCACAGACTCCATATTTATTGTACCTTATAATACCGAGCAGTGTCTGGAACTACACCGTATTCTCCTGTCATCTGATTCTTCACGTGGTTTGCTTTGTCATTCTCACTGTTGATAGCTCTGTGGAATAAAAGGATACCTCTCATTCACCAACAAATTGACCTGCTGCCAACTGAGTGTCTTCATAGCTCAATTGGTAGAGCATTGCACCAGCATCACAGAGGTCATGGGTTCCAATCCCAATGTATTTCCAACCTTTTTCCTCTAAAGATCTTAAGTTACAAAGCACACCAAAAGATCCAGTAAAAACATGACAGAAAGCAGACTGAACTGCCTTTGGTTTGTTCTAAATAAGCATAAAAATTGTATGACACGACCTTACTTTCACAGTGAGGGCACGTTCTTTTTAGAAAAATCGCAGGGCGCATATTTTCTCCAACTCTTTAGAAGACTTCTTTTTTTCCCTTTTGGCGAAAATTCCTATTTTTCTTACTTTTTATCTCTGTCATTCCCATTTTCTAAGTATCATTTGTCACTTGACACCCTGAAACAGATCTTATTTACTGAGTGCTTACAGGAAAGCCTAAATCTTTAGAAATCTCTCAGAAATTGAATTGGGTCAAACTCTTGCATGGCGAAGTTAGAATATAAAATACCTTCTCACACACCAGGCGGCAGTTCAGGTTAACGAAACGACCAAGAAAGTTTTCAAACGTATAGGTTGCGAAACGACTCGTTAACCCATTCGGACATGAACTAATTAAAATTGTGTGAAAGGTACTGCATGACTTTTAACTGCTTTAATTAAGTTTGATAGTTTCCCTGGTTTGTAAGCTTGATGGCCAGCAAATACGGCAGATACTTACAATATAAATGGAGAGTGATTGACTGACAAATCTAAAAATTGCAGGAACCTTCCTAACTAAAGGACTTAAGCTAGAATGTGGAACAGCGGTTTGGCACTCTAGCTGGGGCTCCAAAAATAGAACTAAATGGCCCAGTTGGTAAACTGCCAGTGATGAAACTGTGAGAGGAACAATCTTTTACTTTTAGACATACCCAATAAACATGTTGTTTGAAATATTATCCAGGTGACCTCTGTACTTGAGCCACGGGCCTGCAGCACTAAAGAGGAAACAACGTAATTTATAAATGAAAGCATAAGGGAATCCGCCTTGTTATTGAACATAAATTAATGACTAGACTGTTCACAGTGCGCGTCCACGAACTACCTCCATTCTGTGATTTTAAACGCCGAGCGCGAACTGGGCAGAGCGACAAAACTACCGAGCAGGTGGAGAGTGGAGATATTACAAAGCTCCACTCCCACCCGCTCGGTAGTTTTGTCGCTCTCCCCAGTTCGTGCTCGCTGTTTAAAAACAAAGATGGCGGAAGTTCGTGCTCCGATAGGAGACTTTGAAAGTCTAATTAATGACAACATTGATGTCTACCTGATGTGATCTGTTGTACATTTGCCCTTTACCTACGAGGATAGAGAAAAGGTATGACTGTTACAAAAAATATAGGGACAAAGTAAGAAAACAAACAAATATTTGCAAAACACTTTGGATGTCTTTACCATGATTGAGAGTAATGTAGCATCTATTTACTGTTAAATTTCAACCACGGATACTGCGTTTCTAGCTGTCTGATTGGCTCACTAAATCTCGGTTATCAGCAACGCGCCTCGCTTTGCCAAGGGGAATGGGAAGCGAAATTCAAAGCGTGCAAACGTTCAAGTGCAATAAAACGATTGTCCCATTTGCGTTTGTTCATATGCGCATGAAACTGGTTATAGTATTGGTTTTCACTCCGTTGATAAGCGGTCATTGCACAGATCAAATCAGATTTTGTTTGGTTGGACGAGGGAAAACCGGAGAACGGGGAGAAAAAGCTCTCGGGCCCTGAGGGAAAAAGAACCAACAAATTCAACCCACATCGGACTCTGACGAAAGGCGAGTGCTTTCATCACTGCGCAAGCCCAGCTCCCCAACAGGATCAGGCTTGTGAACGAATGCGAGTCTTGAACGAATGCGAGTCTTGAGCGTTCAGTTATCAATGGGGTTCGTGATTACCTTTAGCAAGATTGTCATATCCTCAAGGTCTTTGCCGTTCCACTTATCAAATGGGGAAAGAAGTTGAAGTCGATTGCTGTGCCGAAAAATAACACATACGTTTAGATGAGATAATTAGAAATCCAGTTAAATACCATGACTTCCTCCAAAGAGTGCCACTTATAGATTTCACAAAATTTAACGCCAGACGATTTTACTCGTCAGTGGCGGCAGGTTCAGGGGTAAGAGCATCAAACCTTGAAAAGCTTTAAGGCCTTACTATCAACTCGAGAAAAACACACACACTGACCTCTGGGGGCTCACATCGACTGTCACCGATGAGCTGTCTGCTGGTGGAGCCTACAAACATAATACAAGTATTTCAGCAATTTCCAAAGGACATTTTCGCTACCAAGTAATGATTTTTAATTTGGTAGCCTGTAGACGACGTTCAAATCGACGCAGAGATCAAGAACAACCAAAACGGCTGAAATATACTGCATTTGCTGCTTGTTAATAATCAAGGAAACTTATTTCGTGAATAGTAGCTGCAAGTTTAAAAAAACGTTCACACGAGAAAGAGGTATGGGAAACGCGGGAAGAGCAACCCTGTTCCCTGCTGTCATCCTTTCATAGTGTAACAGGCAACTCTTAACCAACAAAAGTCGAGAACAACTTTCCGTGTGCTTTCGTTTTTTTCGTTTTTTAACTACGTGAAGGTTGTCACAATGAGGTATTGGAGAAAAGCAGAAAAAAGCCTAAAATATAACAAGCGCCTTTGAAAATAAAAATCATTCCTAACCTGGTACGTGTCCTCACCAGGATCAAATCCCTGCAAAACAATTATAAATAAGGTTACACTATCATCTCTTTTGTGCACAAACAGGCTCTCTCTTCGCGAGGCAAACGAAAAAGAGGGGCCCAGGGTTTTCGTTTGAGGCCCGAGGCCGGCCGTTTCGTTCGGTCGTTTCCCATTCCATGTCCGGTACCGTTGATGGTTTGTCTTATTTTTTATTACAACTCCAGCCTTGCCTGGGAAACTGATTCTTGGGTTCCAGAATCACTGCAAAGGGTGATAGCGTTCTAAAAAATTTCCTTCCTTTCTCCCTAGGTAGCTCGCGCCTCGCAAGCAAAAAATATCACGTCCTTTGTTAACAAATTACACTTTCAATACGCGCGTTCGGCATTCTTTGTTAGAAAAAAAATTAACGTGAATGTGAGCAGACGCTTAACATATACTCAATACTGAGCGTAAAGCATTAAATGCTTCACAGCTTCTTGCAAGAAGCTGTGAAGCATTTAGGGTACGTTCGATTGACCCTATTCCGGAATAAGAATAAGCGGAATGATGATTTAAAACGGTATGTCTGGCGCTTTTGAAGCAACAAAGATAATAATTTATTATATAAACACCAATGAAATACCAAGAAAACATGATATCTTCACGCGTGAAAATAACATGTTATCTTCACACGTGAAAAGATCACTGTTACTATGGTTACATATAAAAATTGCGCCTTTTGATGCATTTTGTGAGATGATTTAGTATTTCATTGGTGTTTATATAATAAACAGAATATTACACGGCCACTTGGAGATACGAAATTTCTCTTCTCGTTTCACTCGAAGAGAAATTTCGTATCTCCAAGCGGCCATGTAATATCCCCTGTATATGTTTAAAATAGCATTTTAGCAAGTGCTTGATAATTTTAATGTGAATCTCCGTAAAAACGAAGGATTTCTAACATCTATTCCATGCATTCCTATTCCGGAATACGGTCAATCGAACGCGCCCTTAATTAAGTCCCTGGCGACACGTTTTTACACTCAGTTGTGCTATGATCCGTTGCATAGAGTGAAGACATTCATCTTCAGGGTGAAGTCCTGCCTCAGAAAACTGAGAATGTTTAATTGTTTAGCCACCTGCTTCCTTTGCAGTTTAATTTGCCTTGATGTCTAATCCAGATCAAAGATTTTAATCCCATAAATCGAGTGTGATAAAGCATTTAGCCTCGTCCAAACAAATGGTTTTCCAAAAACTCCGTTTTCTTTCTTGAAAACACAAAAAGAGTTTTACGTCCACACTTAGGTTTCACAGCGTTTTCGACTGTCCACATTGCCTCACTGAAAACGGAAAAGAAAACCTCAGTGAAAGTGATCAACCCATTCGGTTAATGAAGCAACTTCAGTAGTTGCGAATGAAGCCGGCCTGAAAAAATTAGAGCTTGAACAGGACTGACCGTGAAATTGCGCTGCAATATATGGAAATTTCATAAATTACTACGAAAACAAAAGAAGACGTTAGCATAATAATAGCTTTCAATTCCCGGAGGATTGGATCGGGACACCAACATGGCCGCCATTTCATTGTTTGGGGACACCAACATGGCGGCCGTGACGTCATGTGAAATCCAACAATAAGAAAGCAATTGTTTTCGTCACCAGGATTGCTTGACCTTTATTTCTCTATATGTTGCGCATGTTTGAACTGAGTCCACGGTACGATGCGGATAGCAGATCAATAGACCACGATAGCCGCCATGTTGGATTTGCTATTATCATGCAAATTAGCTACACACTTCTGAGGGGTTAAACAACACAAGTTCGAGAGGTTATAACGAACATCTTAGCCACACAGATGATTTGTTCCATGTTCATTGAATGTTTATTACCTAAGTAGTAAAATAGAATGCTTACACAAGTTCCTCCGACTTTTTCCTACTGAAAAATTAGCAGATAACGAAGTAGAAAGTCAAAACGTCGGAGGCAATCAAAAGATATAAAATTACTATAAAAGGTACTTAATTCTAAATTCTAAAATGTACTTTTAGAAATGTTAATTCAATATTTCGACGAAACGATTTTCCGCAATTTGCCTTTATTCCAATGTTTGCCCCCCAGCATAACACATGGCTAATTTGCATGACAATTTGAAAACCAACATGGCGGCTATCG
Organism: Montipora capitata; assembly: GCA_949126865.1. Classification (NCBI taxonomy): domain Eukaryota; kingdom Metazoa; phylum Cnidaria; class Anthozoa; order Scleractinia; family Acroporidae; genus Montipora; species Montipora capitata. The sequence continues at coordinate 18,292,840 of OX421452.1, forward strand.
TGAATAAGGGCTATTTCGATATATTAAAATTCAGCCCTAAGCAAAAGGCATCATCTCGAGGTTCTGGGGAATAAATATAAGGATTTGTATGATTTTATTTCCCAGAGCCTCGAGATGATGCCTTTTGTTTAGGACTGAAAATTGGGCCATCAGAGCAGCATTTGGCTCAAAGCAGGCAATCAAAGTTGAAATCAGGCCCAACAAACGAAGATCTCCCGCAAAGGGGGACAGCTATTCTTAGAGTTATTTTATAGAGTTATGTCGTGGAGTTAAAGTTAAGTTTCCAAAATCCTGAATTCACGATTTTGGACTGCCAAAATCCTGAATTCAAGATTTTTAGGCAGTCCAAAATCTTGAATTCAGGATTTTTGCAGTCCAAAATCTTGAATTCAGGATTTTGGCAGTCGTTAACTCTAACTCTAAATCATAACTCTACAGAAATACTCTATTGATGGTTAACCTCCCCGCAAAGTTGAATCGATTGCTCATGCCTTTTACACGCAAGTGAAACTGAGTTGTGCCAAGGCCATCCGTTTTCGCCCATCCACACAAGACCCTGAACATCCGTTTTTGATCATATTAATGTGGACGAAAGGGGAAAAAATAATAAAGAGTACGTGTTCACAAACCGTGAAATCGCATTAGTGTAGACGGAGCTTCAACAAACACAATGTTGAGCGAAAATATATACTAATTAAGGCTGAGGCTATTTAATTGATAAGAATTTTAAAGAGCGGGAACTTGCAGTAGTTTAAGGGTGCATTCGATTGACCCTACTCAGCTCTATTCCGGAATGAGAATACCTAAGTGATGATTTTAAACGTTATGTCTAACGTTTTGAAGCAACAAGGATAATAAAGATTTGTTTAAAATAGCATCTAGCAGTTGTTTGACAATTTTAATGTGAATCTCCGTAAAAACGAAGGATTTCTAACTTCTGTTCCATGTATTCCTCTTCCGGAATACGGTCAATCGAACGCACCCTAAGTTTATTATTCTTACAAAACAGGCGTACCTTGTCGGGAAGTTCATCTCCATAGGGGCTCTCGAGTTTGAATGATTCACCTGGTAGATAAGGACAAACAAAATCTGTCAAGCTTTGTGCAACTTCAGTAAACACCACAAAATTTAGGCAAATTTCTCACCACTTGCGCCAGTCAAAGAATCTGCCTCAGGGTTAAAACTCAAATCCCCAGCAATGGAGAGCGCTGTTACCATCTATGGAGTAAAATAACCGAAGAATATTTGCTACCATAATAAAGACAAACAATGAGTTTGTCTTCTGAAATGACGTCTTAGAAATAAATGCTCGCAAAAGGGTTTTAATTTAAGGACAATGAAACCGTATTGTTTTTAGACAGATTCTCCAGTCTTCTCAGATAAAGAAGGTACAGTAACCTGGTCTCAGAACCGTCCACTGTTCATAACACTATGGCAGTGTGGATCACAGAAGATCCTACACACCAGACATTGTTTGATGATAACATGGACGGTTTGGAGAATTTTGAATGCATCTTAAAAAGCTACAATTCGAAGACCTTAAATTGCAATTGTCTTTCAATTGTACCTTTTTACGCTACATTCAAAATTTCCCAGACCAGAGAAGTACCAAACTATGCATGGCTGATTTTCAACCCGGTTGCAGTGTGCAGAGCCCGACTTAAGAAGGCTCAAAATAGTTTCTCCTTTTTTCATACAAATAAATATATTCTGTTCCTAGACATAGGGTAATCATATCAAGACGATATTTGGCCAGGGTGTTAACCACCCATCATAGCTTGTTCACATCGCATTTTCCTACAAACTACTGTTACCATGGCAACGATATAATGCATTTCTTTGAGCCTTAAAATCAACATATCCACCTTTTTCCAAAATGGCCGCCATTTAAATATTCTTTTGTTTTTATTCAAATTAGCCCTTGATGCCTCGTTCTTAAGCTTAAAATTCAAAAGAATATTTTATCTTGAACGAGGCAACAAGGGCCAATTTGCATGCGCATAAATCAGCGGCCATTTTGGAATAAGGTCTATAATGTCTTCCTTGAAAAAACGGGACGGTGCAATCTTCCCATACAGCGTTACCACATAATGTTAGGAACAATCTCTAATATACTAAAATTCAACAAAATCTGATGGCCAGTTCTAAAGAAAAGCCAATCTCAATTTTTTTTTCACCTACAGAATTTTTTTAAATTTCAAAAACAAACATTTTAAATTAATACAAGTTAACATGCAAAAAAATGCAAAAAAAAATTACCGTGCGGCAGCAGAGATACAAACGAGTGAAGTTGCAAAATCAGAAAAAATAAGGGGGTTACGAGATCAGCACTTACGCATACGTCACCCGCTCATTCGAGTCTGCGCGCGAGTGGAGCTACAGGCCAACACAACCGGATTTAAGTGTTTGTGCAAAAATTTCGTAGTTTTCGTTAATAGGAGATGTTTATATTCCATCCAAATAAAAGAAAAGAAAGATGAGAGAAATCAACGGTATTTTTTATTTCCGGTGACCCATTTGAATCACGAACTGACACGACGGGGCAGCTTGTGGCCGCTGCTAAGCCGGTCAACGTTTGCTGGAGAGAATTGGAAAAACAAAAACAACGGAAACCCGAGCACTGGATTCTTTACCATACAACAGAATTTTGTGAACAACTGTGTGGGACGGGGTTTATGGGGCGAGCCTACTAACTCTCACAAAAATTTCTCCTAATTTAGGGTAATTTGGTCATCATTCCAGAATGATATACACCTTATTCCAAAATGGCCGCCATTTTAGTATTCTTTTGTTTCCATGCAAATTGGCCCTTATGGCCTCGTTCGAAGTTAAATACAGTCCGACCTCTATTAAGCGGCCACCCTCCCTTAAGCGGCCGCGGCCACCCTTTTGCTGTCGCAATTTGCACGGAAACAAAAAAATGTTAAAATGGCGGCCATTTTGGAATAAGGTGTATTGCCTGCACCTTCGCTCTCACCGAGGGCTACCGTTGTCCTAGCTTGCGTTTCTCGCCAACGAAAAGTAACGTCCTGTGCCACGCTACGCAGGGTAGCGTTGGCCCCTTCGCTGTCAAATTTCACTAAGTTGATTAAAACTGTAACAACTCCAAGGTAAACTATCAAATACTGAAGAATGGACTCTGGGCAGGAACCTGCTTACCTCAGGTGAAGTAACAAAAGCATGAGTTGCTGGATTGGCGTCATTACGTCCGGTGAAATTTCTGTTGTATGATGTCACTATCGTGTTGGCCTCTCCTTTCTTGACATCTTGTCTACGAAGACCAGGCAAAAGTAAGGTTGAAGCTAATCATACAGCTGCTTGACGAAGCTGTGACTGAGCATATTGGTGAGATTTAACAACCTCTGGTCAGAGCTAACCACAAGTCGTTATCTAAGGTGCCGATCGAAAGAATCGCGCCCTGCGCCAGCGCAACTTTGTCACTTATAAAAGCGAACGGATTAACCTTTTCACGCTCATGTTGATGTTACGTCTGCAAGAATTTAACTGTACATTTAAAGCTGAGTCCACGTATTCTTTCTGTTGACGGGGGAGGACGGGCGGTTCACACGTGTGTGACGTTAGGCACCCACCTGTGCTTGAGGCACCCATCCAAAGCGCTCTCGCTCTTTCCTTGGCTTTTGTGTTTGTCACGCTTATGTTTGCAATACTTTAGGTTTGTTTTCCCCCCTGTTGTGTAAATAGTTCACCGTGAAGCCAAAACAAATACGTTTCGTTTCTAAGGAAGAGAGAAAAAAACACAAGCTCCGACAGTGCCATACAGAAGCTTGCACGTGAAGCTGCTGAGCGACGCGGTCAATGGCTGCACTCACAGATCTAGCGAGATCAGAATTAATGCTGTTTTGTACAACGTGAAAAAGAACACAGCTAGTAAGACATCTTTGTACCAACCTGTTCCACTGACCAATGCAGGGACCACAAGCATTTGCTAGCACTGTTCCTCCAAAATCTCTTAAGGTTTCAGCCTGGGATATGACAGATAGATGTTCAATAACAATGCTGTTTGAATGGATGGATTTTTCTATCGAATGAGTGAATGACCTGAGACATTCGAGGGGTTAACAAACGGCCTGTAAAGAAATTCCGTTCACAAATGGAAGACCGTTTTGGCGCGACACGTCCCAATTAAGAGGACAAACACAAATTAACCAGTTCTTGCACGTAACAGGAATCCAAGGACGTGTGGTGAAAGGAATTGAACAAAAGCTATCCATGGGAGGGGTAGGTACTATAGGTAAATTGCAAGGACTCCTTTGAAACAACGAAGTCCTTCCCCAATTAGAAACAGGAACGATAAGGAAAAATTAGGAAATACGTAACATTACAACAGGACTTACTATGCCATCTCTTTCAATTGTTGCGCGAATCTGCTCCGATCCCGGGGTCACGGTATACAATGACCTGGAAAGCGAGGGGAATTAAGAATGAATGAATAAATCACCACATCGGCTTTAGCTGACAGCCGCTTAACAAAAATACTGTGGTAAAACAACACAGCACTGTTTTAGTAATGTCACGCACAAAAGTGCTTACAGGGTTGATCGAGTGCAATAAAAATTATTGAATTTGTGGACTGTACTCAAGGCAACAATAAGTATAGGAAATCGTATGAACGCGAATGCATTTCGTGAATTATGGGCATAAGGGGGATGTTTTGAAAGTTCTCGAAATTGTACTAGCCATGGGCGAGTGCATACCTCTTATTAACCGAGTTCGAGTTCCGAGTTTTTTCTCGCTTGGGCCATAAATCAACGGAAAAAAAACGAGGATCCGTAACTTACCGTACGGACCGAGTAAACGAGGTTAGTAAGATATTTATTATATCTCTGAGGTTAATCCGGGCCGGGGCGCGAGCAAGAAAACTTGTAGAAGTCAAGCGGAAGGTTCAACTGTCACAAAGATTGCCGTGTCAAAATCCGAAAAACTAAATCTTCTTGGCTGTTTGAAATAATTGCTTGCAAGATTTAAACAGTTTTACAAGTTTATGTAACAGAAACGACATAAAAAACGTGCTAGAGATTTTTTTATCGAAATTTAAATCTAGCGGGCTGTACAGCGGTCCATACTGTAGAATACGGCCCGGTAATTTAGCCAATCACAGAGCGCGTACTATCTGAGAGATATAATAAAATTGGAGAACTTTCAAAACATAACGAGTGACCATAAATCACAAAATTCAAAAGCAACTTTATGCGATTTTTTTAGTTAATATATACTCAACAAACAAATTCAATTGCTGAGTTTCCATAGCAACTTCCGTATATAACCTATTTATGCATTCGTGATTGACCAATCAGAAACCCGATGTTCTGTTGAGTATGTAATAAGAGGTCATATCAGACGATCTAATATTGCTTGTCCATGAGATTGAAGTGTTGAATTAATTTCAAAGTACTTTAGGAAAAATCAAACCAGAGCACAAAGAAAGGTTTGCATTCTGAAACTATGAAGTTAAAGTACACCTGTGATACCTATAAGTATTGGTCGGCAGAAAATATTGTTCACATTTATTGTACTTTACCTGGCCTTTAGGCCATGTTTAAGAGCTTGCTTCGCAATGCTAGCTGCCCTCGTCATATCTTCATAGCTGCTGTTTGTGCAGCTGCCAATCAAACCTAATGGCAATCAATAACAGTAATTTGTTGCAATACAACAGTTATCTTACTGTCGAATTTTACATGTACTGTAAGGGTTCCAGTAGGCTCGATTGACCAGCCGTTTTGTGCGCCCACGTTCCTCCGAGCACACCACGGCTGGATCACTGGTCCAGCCAATTGTATTTTCCACCAATCAGAAAGTCGCCTGCCTGCCTGCCAAGTACAAAATACAATTGCAACGGGTGCTACATGTACGTCACTGACAAACGACACAGACCAGTGATCCTGCCGTTCGTTGGCAGGCGGCCTTTTGGCAAAACCAAAATTAATGAATTCTTGTTATTGTCTCTCACATACATGCAAGTACTGCCTATGTACATGTAGGTGTATTCTACAGTATGCCCGCTTGAGTTCACTTACTCCTTACAATGTTTTTCCAGACTTTCCAGTTTCATTTACGGCAATAAATTGAGCTGCATAATGCCCCCACAAAGTTTTGTCCAGCTCGACCCAGGATTCAATAGGTACATACGATTAGCGATTACCTGGTATACACTGTAGTCTACTGGCCCCTTAACATGCAAAAAAAAAACATCAAGGCTCATCTGTGGAATGAAGTTTTTAATATTTTGTCCTCTAAAGCAACAGGTAAGAACGGAGAGCAGGAGAAAGATTGAAAATGTGAAAATATTGGCCATTTGTTGATAAGCAAGGATATTACAAAAATTATGCCAAAAAGTTTATGTTAATAGCATGGCGCTTAAATTTATTTGACATCTCCATGGAGAGTGTCACATTTATATGAGGTGTAACTTGGGTGTTTTACTGACTTTTTAACAAAACAGCTGTAATAGAGGCCAGTGAAACAATATTGTTAACAAAGCAAGTGATAAATATGCTTTATAAAAACACCAAGCTCACATTTTTCTGAGAAAAAAATTACTTAACTGAAGTTGAATGTAGTTTAACTGAGTTAACAACTAGAAGCGACTGCAGTCAATTGTTTTCAGTGGTTTTGTTATATTTGCGCATGCGTTGGATTCCTCGATCTTTGGGTTGTAGAGCTTATTCATCCGTGTGGCGGGAAGAGGGAGCATTTTGTGCTGAGCCTTTAGCAGTTTTTTCCCTCCCTTTTCCCCCTCTACTTTCCACTGTTTATCAGTGTGATGGGTGCCTGTCTTCTCAGGAGGCATGGGGCTCATGGCTAGATTGTCAGGTTTTGCCAGCCATCAGTGCAGTCTCCATCTTGGAGTTGGCTGCAAATAGTGGAAGCTCCAGGATGTCTCAGGCACCCAACCTCCACTTAGCGAAGCAGTTGTTTAAGGTTGATTTCTCTACTCACCAACCCTAATGTCCATAGGCCAGCCTTTCTCCTTTGCTGTTGAACCAAGTTTTGAAATAGGATGGGCAAGGTCTGGTGTGAAGGGTCCATTCACATGGGGTTCCAACTGAAAAAGTAAAGATGAATGAGGAAGGTATTACAACCAGATAACAATGCTGAAACCAGGCCTAACATCCAACCCACACTAACTCACCCCTCCTTACTTTCAGCATAAGGATCTTCTGTAGACCTACTGAGGTGTACATTTATTTACTAGTCTGATACCAGAAATTTATGTATAAGGTTCATTGAAGATCCCCCCCCCCCCCCCACAGGGTTAGGGTTAGGGTTAGGTAGATATTTTAACCGGGTCCCCCCTGTAAAAACATCCACGCAAAGCCCCCTGTATGGTACATGTATGCTTATATACTGCATCAAAGTGGAGAGCTGATATGTAGGAATTTGAAACAATATACAGTGTATTATTTTAATGCTTGTCACCTCACTAAGATTTATCTCAATTTCCTGATCATATACTGCCCCTGCGTCAGACTGGAGGAAAGCAGCATGCTTGTTGGCAAGTTCAGCAATCTGCTCTCGTCCTGTTGCCTTGAGGTACTTTTCCATTCTGTGATTGTATGGGAAGACTGAGGTCGTGGCACCAATTTCAGCACCCATATTGCAAATGGTCCCCATCCCTATTAAAACCAAGATCACATGGTCATAGATGGCCATCACACAAAAGGAACTGGAGACTAACTCAGCTGTTTCGGGGTACACAGAGAAGGTTGTCAAGAAATGCTGGTAACTGGCAATCAGCAAGTACACCCCATGCAATCCAGAGAGTAGTGGAGTGAAGCGTCCATATAGTATGGTAACAGGGTGATGATCAAAAGAAGTAAAACTATATTTCCCTAGAATTTTAACCTTGCTGTATCCATTTTTTTTTTATTTCTCGAAAAGCAGCAGCATCCCTAGTCTCCAGGATTTTCTGGTTTCTGAGGGAGTTTTCCACATCAATGATGTATTGGATTTGCATGCAGTTGGGTGTGGTTCTAAACTCGCCCTGAATTACCCCATTGACCCCTGGGAGTGAGACTAACACCAGACAATTCTACTTGTCAACTGGGGGTGTCCTAGAACGTTTGAGATGTCAATTGGATAAAATTAATGCAGTTCGGCTGTAGTTCTGATTTTGACTTCAATTAAATCCTTCAAGGTGCATAAAAATCCATACCTGTGCAGGATATGGAGTCAACGCCTGGCCCAAAATACTCTACAATTGCACCAGTTCCTCCTTTTACTGTTAAGATTCCAGCCACCTTAAGGATTACATCTGAAAGCAGATTGCAACAAAGACAGGATGTAAAACGACCTAAGCTACCCCAAAAGCAAAGATTACAAGAAGTAACAGTCAAGATGTACAGTATCTAACATCCATGTACCTTTTGGTGAAGTCCAACCTTTGAGTTCCCCAGTCAACTTGACTCCAATCACCTGTTTTGAAGAATAACGAATATCACTTACAAGTACATATTGTACATGTATGCACTCTCAGATTTTTCAAATGTCGGAAATTAACATGAAGCAGAAGCAAGAGCGCTATTGACTTTGTCAAACAATTCACTGTTGACATAGGTATCGTCTTGCTAAACAATGAAAAGTCAATGGATGGGCTAAATCATACATACTAATTATCTTTGATGAAAGCATGTTTTTGATATGCATGTTATAAACGCAGACGCGCGTGTGCAATTTTCATACAAAGTTTTGATCGCATGTTTTTTTGAGACGCTTATGTCTGGTCTGCACTGTAGCTTTTAGTGTCTTGTTGCAGCCATGCTAATTTTCAGAAGTAGGCTGTGCTCCAGCTTGGGATCTCTGTATATGTTACAAATTAAATTTGATTTCAGGTAAAAACTGTAACATACATGTGTACAGTAGGTTGATTTGTAATTTCTTTGTGTCTGGTATACGTATTCATTATCATAAATAAACTCAATTTTTAACCTGTTACATACATACATGTATGGGAAAGACATACAATGACTGCTAGGCTACAGTAACTCAAACACAGATTGAAAGAAAAATTAATGTAATATTAATTGAATGAATGTTTGCGTGACCAGAAGTGAGTGTTTGTGCTTGCAATATGCGGTAGTGTCGATTGACAAGGAAACGCAAGTTGATTAACTAATTCTTTTAGAGGTTCTGACAAAAATCTCAAGGGTGATACAATGTAAAAATAATGTAACAAAAATTCACAAGAATCTGCTCACAAGGTTTGACTCAAATCAATGTCTATTACCATAACAAAAATGAAATTGTATGAGTAAGAGTGATCGATACTGTTAGTATAAATTTGATAGTCTAAAACCCAGACAACAATGTACAGGATAAGATCTCACTTGTTCAAAAAAGAACAACAAAGGCATTTTTAATTAGCAATATTTCAGTTTTTTCTTCCTACAACAAGGGTGATGCAATGCAAGCACCATTCATACAGCACATCAATGGTAAAATAATGTAAAAAAAAAAACACAGTAACGTCTCCACCACTTAAGTCATGATTTCAGTTTCTGGTCAAAATTGGAATCAGACTTTAGAAATGGCAACCGATTGATGGTTTATGGTACTGTAAGACCAGAATATAGGCTACAAGTACAAACCTTGGGGCACTTTAGTTCCCATGGAATATCGGCCATGACATCCACAGCATCTGCTCCACCCACACCAATAAACAGCCCACCAACACCACCTGTACATGCAGAAAAGATCAGTCAGTGATGGCAATTGGAACAAAAAATGCAAGTTGAGCAAGGTAAATTGACCACTGCATATATATATATATATATATATATATATATATTATTTTGAAAACTGGTGTTTCTAAATATAGCCTTTCCCTCAAATACAGTATCAGCTTTCTCGTTTCTCTACTAAGATCCATTCGGTTCAACTTACACGATTAACCCAAATTTACATGCTTTACTCACCCACTGCAGCAGTGTAGTTTCTAAAAAAATTAACAGTGTCCAAAAAAAAGTGTTCATTGGGTTGTAGAAGTGAGCTGTCCCGCATGCAAAATCGCTTTAATTTGCTAATCAACAACGTAAAGTTCAATTATTATTATCAAAATACTGTAAAGAAATGACTGCAATTCAAAAAATACAGTTGATAACTGTACACACAAAAACTTGTCTTTCCTATTCTTCTTCAGATGCATTCTGCAAATTAAGATCCGAACACACTTCACTGACTTCACTGACCTCCATTTGGCGTGTGACTGTCCGTGCCAATCAAAAGCACACCAGGAAAGCCATAATTCTCCAACACTATCTGATGAATGATTCCACTGCCCGGTTTCCAGAAACCAACACCATATTTTGCAGACGCTGTAGCCAGGAAGTTGTACACTTCTTCATTAACATCCTTGGCTCTCTTCAAGTCTTGGTCCCCTCCCAATTGGGCTTCTATCAAGTGATCACAATGGATGGTTGTAGGAACAGCAACCTGCACAAAACAAGACAGGTAATTAACACAATGATTATTACTGTAAGTCAAAAAATGTAAAGTTTCTTTGTTGTGACACACATTCAGTGCGATCCACCACTAAATAACCATGGCTTTGTTTGTACTAATACTTCTACAGCTGTAATGGCAAAAAAAATGGATGTTTACCTTATTGCAACTATTTTAATTTTCTTATAACCCTTCTAACTCCAGATGATTTTACTCATCAATGGGGAACCCCCAGGAGTCAATGGGCTTTCCTTAAAAGCATTAAGGGAAAAAAATAAAATTCTGCAGAAGAAGAGGCCTATATGGCAGGACAATACATGTGTCAACCCTTACATGTGATTTGTATAAAGAACCCATGCTTATTATTAAGTAGTTGTCCACCAAAAAAGGCCTCTTTCCATGGATAATAATTATACATGTAATAGTAGGAGGCAGTGCTGCACAGTGGTTAGGATGCTTGCCTTGAGCCCCCGGAACTCACAGGTTCAAGACACTTTGAATTTGTTCCTGGTAGTCCCTGGTTCAACTTCTTGGCTGCACTTGTAATTAGCCAACTGGTGTGCCTCCAGCCAGCTGGGATTCTTAACAGTGGTTGTTGTTGTTTTGTTGATTGTGTTTCATTCACAGGAAAGCCCCTAAGGGGAGTGGTCAATTAAGGAGGTACCATACATGTAATGTAGTGTAGTGTAGTGTTGTATTGTGTTGACAGTGCATGATGTTGAATTCAGATCAAAGCACAGCCTTGAACAGAAAATTGCGTGATCAGTGTTTTGCAGATTCCCATATTATCAAATGGCCATGCCCCTTGAGAAGGAAAACCACCTGACATTAGTCCTAACAGAATAAACAGTCTGTTTTCTGTTTCGAGCAAGATTGCTGCCTAACGGTCGCCCGGTCATCCTCACTTTCTTGTAAATATGATCCCAGCTGGAATTAATTAATTCTGGGCTCTTGAAAAAATGACTTGGGCTACTAACTCTTAATGTTGGAAGCCCTAAGGGCTCCCCGAAAATTTTCCTAGGCAGCAGCCTTGTCAAGGGTGGTCCTCAGCTGTGGGCACAGTTTTCCCAATACTGACCTCTCAGTCAATAAATAAACATTTTCTTTAATAGAGGGAATAAGGGAAGTGGATTTACAAGTTCTAATTTATTTATTAATTTTAGTTCAAAATTCTTGTACCAGTACATACTGTATGTATTAATAACAGAGTCACTCTTACGAGGAAATTGGTTAAAACCTTTAACATAAATACCTTAAAAATACCATGGGTAAACCCTTACCTTGGGAAGTCCACTGGAGATAAATTGAAGCATGGCCATCTGCAAGCACATGATTATAATTTTATTTTGTACACAATATCAACTTGTTTATAATCATAACTATAATCCCAAAGGCAAAACACACTTAAAAACTTGTCACCTACAAAAACAAATAATGAGGCAAAAACAAGGGCAAGAAAATGACAAGTGGTAACCATGGTCACTTAAGCAGTGATCATCACCAAAGCAACTGTCACCCTGACGTCACAGTGGAATAGATTACTACTGGTTTCAATAAGAACAGACAGCTGATGAAAAGCATTGACTACTTCACTTTAAGAAGTCAGAGAAGACCTACAGTACTGTAAGAATGAAAGTCATTTTGACAATGGTAAGTTAAACATGAAGTCGTCTTGCGATTTTGATCACCACTGCAGAGCATAATTATGCTTTTAAAAATGACATGCCCTCACACACCTCAAGAGAGAGCCTTGTTAACACAGTCAATAAAATAACTGTACTCGATCAAACCAGCCACCAAAATCAAATTTTATTGGAAACCCTGGAGTACACTGTATGTGTACCACTGTGATGCTCCCGGGATTTTGCATCATTTCCTGGACATGGTATCATAGTAAGTGGGTTGATAGTAGGTTGGATAATCTACTTTTTAAATAAGGTTCTCATTAAAAACCTGACATTAAAGTTTTGGTTTGACTTGATTTAGTTAACTCTGCAATCTCCTGAAATGGTAGAGCACTGCTCAACTACTGTGCAAATGTATAGCTTCCATTAAATTGACATTTTGAAAAAGTGATAATTATTACTAACAAAATTATCATTGTTATTGATTCTTTTTAGAATGGTCTCCACGTGTTTGCCTTGAATTGAAGCCTACATGTAAAATCTTCACCTAATTTAAAACCAACTGGGGAGCCTTTTGCCTGAAATAACTCTCAGTGATGATCTTTTCATTAATAATACACTTGACAACTCGGTCAGTAAGTGGAGGTTGGGTGACAGAAGATCCAGGAGCATTCACTATTGGCAGCCAGCTACTACCTACATGGAGACTGCTTCCGTGGCTGGGACATCCTGGCAACCCAGCCACAAGGCACCCCACAGCATGGGAGACAGGCACCCACCACACTCATAAAAACGGTGGGAAAAGGAGGGAGGAAGGGGAAAAAAGTGGCTAAATTAATGCTGCACACAATTAACACACAATTCCCACTACACAACTACAGTGGTACAGTTACATGCATGTCCTACAGCACACAAGTACATGGCACATGCAACTACCTATACTGGCACATACTAAGCACTCCTGTTGTTCACTCTGTTAGGTTACATGTATATTTGTAAGCACCTGTACATGTAAGTGCATTTTACAGGGTTCTCAATAGAAGAAGGCCCCCAGTGTTTGATTGCCACCTGCTTTGGGATTTAAAGCCCCTTACTGTACGTTCTGCTTGCTTTTCTCTTGTCAATTATCTTATACAATATAATAATAATAACAAAAACAAACAAAACCACTAAACTTGCTGGTGTTCTGATACATGACAACCGCCATGCTTTCAATGACGTAAATATCCAGGTTATATGCAACATTCACTTGAGCCCATCCCCTAACAGTGAAATAATTCTTGGTCTACACAGTCTGCATTTTTCCAAAATTTTTTTCAATATGATTTTCAAACAAGCTGACAAACTTTAATGATGTAGTGGTAAGAAAAATAATCGTAAAAATATTTTTCAAGTTAACACCAAAAGGCTGGAAATTGCATTTTGTGAGCTTCAATATTTCGTAATTTTTACAGCCACTTTTTCGAGGCCCCTCAATTTGTCACAGCCACTTTAATACTTAAGGTTCAGCAGATGCCTACTAGAACCCTGATTTTAGGATAATGATAATTTAAATGTATCATTACCTGAGCTGTTGCATCTTGCATAGCAACCCTATCAGGTCTAAGTTTTAAATAAGAAACACCTCTTGTTATTTCCTGTTTGGAAAAAGCAAAAAACAAACTTTGATACCTAGCAAAGTATTATGATCATACACTGTATTTTGTAAACACCTTTACATTCTTTTGTTTGAAAGAAGTTATGGTAAATATCTACATTGTACCCTTAGGTGATGCACAGCACGGGATCTTGGTTGCAAAAAAAGGGAGAGGCATTCCCCTATTTTCACTTTGTATTCCAATTACTAGACATTTACATATACATGCATGCCAATTAGATCCCATGATTAAAGTGCCAGTAAGAAAAAAATTTTAATTTTCACTACGGTAATTAAATTTGGAAGTGTGTTTTGCTTACAATCACACAGGTTGGATTGAGAAGAAAAAGTCATAGAATAACTTGAAATATACGTTTATTAGTATTATATATATAGTATTAGTATTAGTATTAGTATTAGTATTAGTATTAGTATTAGTATTAGTATTAGTATTAGTATTAGTATTAGTATTAGTATTAGTATTAGTATTATTATTAGTATTATTATTAGTATGTCCATTATTTATAAACTCAGGCAGGATATTCGGCCTGGTTTATAGACCTTAGGAGCAGGTTACATCAAGTCACCATGGGTCCCAGGTCTCTCTTTTCCTTCTTCTTACAGGGACAGTACTTTCCTTTTAGTAAGTATTTTTGCTGTCCCTAGCAATGCTGTTTTCTGGATCACTTCCAACTTCACATTCACGTCGATTTGCTTCATGTACAGTGTACTCCTTAAAGGCCCACATTCGCCCAAAAGTCATTGCGCACCGTGACTGAATTTCGTGTAACACGAAATTACCTAAATATCTGACATGTTGTTTCCTGCGTGGGACACCTGCCGGGCAAGGCAACTTCACCAGTTTCCCCCATTCTACTCCCATTCACGCCGTTCATGGATGAACCATCATCTATCACCTTCACTCATTAATAGGTTGGTGCTTTTTTAAGGTGCAACCAGCACCAGTGTTTTTATTGAGACACTTTTGCTAGAGGGGCTGTTGACCAAGACTGAACGGTCCCCCGTACCCTAGGTTGTTACCTCAATGAGGATAGCAAGGGGTTGTGGGCACTTGCCAAAGGTGACACCCCAGACTCTGGTGGGCGGTCCAAGCATCCAATGGGCCATTTCCGAGTTCATGGCTGCCTCCTCTTCAAAGCGAGTCTAAGTGCGAAGTTTTTGTGATGGTAATTAGTTCTACTTTACATATGAATAAAAACTAATTTTCATAAGAAAAACTTCGCAGTTAGCATATATAGACTCGCTTTGAAGAGGAGGCAGACTTGAACTCGGAAATGGCCTATTTCCCGTGGTAGGCTGAGGCACCAACCTACCCTACCCCAGGGAACTGAATTATTATTATTATTATTATTATTATTATTATGACAAGACCGTGAAAAATTACAAAATCAATGATTTGCTTTGTTTTTCTTACTGCTCAACACATGGGTGCATGCAGCATCTATTTGACAATAACTTGACAAAAAAGAAAATGGTATTTGAGATCATTTTGTATAGAACCCATACTGTCTAGAACTTAATTTACATAAAATACATGTTATGTATAAATTATAGCAAGAGCAGATGAAGTGTTATGGTGAAAGTAAGGAGATCCTAGCTTGTTATCTGTTTATGAAAGTTTTGGCTTTTGAGAGGTAGAGTACATGTATGCTCTAGCAAAAGATTGACTGCACATCAATGAACTCAAATCTACACAGCAAGTGACTGTCACCTGATTTCTTGGGTCATCCAAATGAGAGTATAAAATCTTTTCAGAAAGAGTCAATGGCCTTTCAAGCCTGCATCAAAAAAAGTTCAAATGAATTAGTCAAGTAAATGTATCTACAAATATAAACAGTAGCCCAGACAGAAGGCAGTGCATGGGGTCAAAATGATAGTTGTTAAAGAAGCACTTTGAAAATTTTCAAGAAACAACCATGCTAAACAAGGTGCATGTAGCTCCCAGTTCAAGCAGCATAATTTCTGTTCTCAAGACACACCCTGAAGTATCAAGAGTAAAGGCACTGCCATGAAAAATACTTTTTTGCAATAAATATTATAACAAACAAAAGCTAAAAAATGAAGAAAATTCAGTAATCCCTGACAATTTTCCTATTGAAATAAGAAAATACAAAGCTTATAATCATATAAAGATATTATGTACCATAGTTATTCGGTTATAAGGCGCACGGTTTTTTCAAGAAAAATCTGTCTTTGGGTGGCAAGTTAGTGCTAAAATTGGGTGCGTCTTATAGCCAAGTATTTTCGCGCAACATAATCTTAAGATCACAATTTGAGAAGAACTTGCAGTTTAAACAACACAAGAAAAGGACACTAGTTGTCAATTAAAAAGGCTTTTAGAGACCTTTAGAACACTAAACGAAAATTTGCATACATGCTTAAAAGCACGTGCTCAGTAACATGATACCCATGACAACAATACAATTGTTCAAGCCTTGTTTCGAATTCCGAGAATCGTGTTTGTCGCTCGCATGAAAAGTTTCTTCTCTGAACAATCTCTGAGGAGATAAAACATACCTTCTTCGATCATCCAGCCTTTCTTGTGCACTGAAATTTGCATCCTTGGTGGCGTGTTGATATTTAGCTGTCGAACACCTTTGAATATGACTTTCGGTGGGAGTTTTTCGCTGTTCGCTTTCGCTTGAAGTCTGCAGTCTGAACTCTGACTATTAAGTCGGAAGGTTCAAATAAAAGTGTATGCGTTGTATGTTTATCATTTCAGGTGTCAACTTTTAGCTGTTGTTTTTACTTATATCCTTAAATGCGTGACTTTTTCACTTTGTTTACGTTAACAAAAAGAGTTCGCATGCTAATTGTGTAAGGATAATTGTTCTCAAATTCATCACATCCTTTTGATAACTCTCAATTTTTTGGTGCGTCTTATAACCAAGTATTTTCGCGTAATTTTCAGTTTGAGAACTTAGCTTGATTAAACTGCTAAGTTTGGGGTGCGTCTTATAACCGAATGCGCCTTATAACCGAATAACTATGGTATGTGTACATTTACATCCTATTCAAATACAATAGCATTTATTACTCAGGCATTTAACCCACTGACCCATTGGGAGTGAGACAGATTTGACTTTGTCTAATGCCAGACAATTTTACACATCAACAGGGGGCACCCTAAGGTGCCTGAGGGGTCAATGAGTTTTAAAGTGATCTTGCGAAGATAAGACAGAGCACAAGCTTCTGCAGCCTCTGGTGCAAAAACATCATTGTGCTTTATGTGTACAGTACGCTATGTGGTAGTTGAGACATTCCTCAAGTTGATAATAACTACATCAAAAGCCCAAAAATACCCCCACCCCCTTCCGCACCCAAAGCAATGTTGTTTATGAGAAGCACAAATAACCGAGGAATCAAACAACATTGTTTTGGGGGAGGAAGGGGGTTTCGTTAATAGCAGATTTATGTAACTGAAAGAAATTTGATATCATATGGAGAGATAAATTGTAAATAGAAAGTGTCTCAACAAATTTTGTCCAGAATTATAGGTCACTTACAGCTGCTGGCCAAAAAGACTTGAAGTTGTCAACTACAAAAGTGACTGTACATGTACAAACATCATGTGTAGGTAACAGTCTCATGGCCAAATCAGTGTTCAGAGCAGCCTACATGTAGGCAAACAATGCTTTTTTCTTAACCCATTGACTTCTCAGGTGCCTTGGGACACCCCCAGTTGATGAGTGAAATAGTCTGGCATTAGACAGAGTAAAATCTGTTAACTCTCACTCCCAGGGCCCGGTTGTTCAAAAGCCAATAAACGCTAATCCTGGATTAACAATTAACCAAGGAGTTTATTTCTCCACTCCCAGATGCTATTCAATGCTGACATTCGGCAAAACTTTACCTTAGAAGAAGTCAATCTTGAAAAACAAACAAACAAAAAGTTGAAAATTAAAAAGAAACAAAAGTTTACCCTAATCCTGGATTAAGTTAATTGACTTTTGAACAACTGGGCCCAGGAGTCAATAGGTTTAGCATGGCTTAGCATTAATTGATACATTGTATAATTATGCAGGCTAGCGTGAGTTGCTCTTCTCACACAGTGATTTTGGTTTACATGTAGGTAGCATATGGTTTCAAATCTGCAGGCAGCGATTGGTTTCCATTTGCTACAACACCTCTGTGTTAGCCACTTGATGTCTGTAATGGATGGATAGTTTATTTGAAATTCCAACTTTGCAGACTAGCTCCTACATGTACAACTGCTCATGGCCGGGTAATCGCTGTGAACTTACTGTAATTTACCTCTCTCGAACAATTTTTAAATTATCTTCAAGCAGTTGGTAGTTCAAATACTTGTCTGGCTCAAATTTACTCAATGCCACCTTTAAAGATAAAAATTTTAAGGACAAAATTAGGACAATAATAATAGGCTTATTCTAGAACTATACAACATCAAGGGAAAAGTCAACTTAATTTAAAGAGAAGGATACCAATGATTGACAAGATACAGTCACATAAATTATGCTAACATCCTGCCTTTTAACCTAAGATTGACATGGTACACTAAAATTCAATTAAGGTTTTACTGATGCAATGATAAGGTCATAACGTAAAAGTCACATGTCCATAATAGGCACTATGTAGTAAATGAAGAGTTGTTTGTGCCAAGATATTGTAGTACAGTATGTACGTGTTCATGTAGCTCATGACTTTGTTGTCATAATTTATTTTGGATGCTTGGCCAAATCTGGACATATTCTGAGAAACTAATGACCATTCATTGAAGAAGCCACTTATCTCTTAAAATTTTACTTTCACTTTGAAAAAATAATAGACAAAATTAAAGTTTAACAGTGCCCTTTAAATATGTTTAATTCACCATAATTTTAAACGGATACATCTACATGTAGCTCTTCAGTGTGATCAAGCTTTCTATATTGCATGAGGTTGAATAAAAAAAAATTGATGTCGGTCAACCTTTAATAATTAACAGGGCTTAACACATTGACTCCTGGGAACGAGACTTGACAGATTTAACTCTGTCTAACGCCACAAACCCATGAGAGTTGAAACGTGTAACGGCCCCTTGTGTGCTGGGAAACAAGCTTCTGAATATTCAATTTGCTGAGTACCATATTTGGAAAAACAAGAGCGAGGGGTTTCCAAATATGGTACTTAGCACTGAAACATTCAACCAATCAGTTCGCACTGAATATTCGGAAGCTGTGAACGCGTGTTGCACGTTTCAACCCTTATGGGTTTCTGCTAACGCCAGATGATTTTACTTGTCAACTGAGGGCATCTTAAGGGGCCTGAGGAGTCAATGGTTATATTAAAGTGATAACAAAATGTCCCAGATTTTAATTGTACCTTTTGGGCAGCAATGCATGATACAGAGAAAAGTCTCCCACGATACACTGCTGAACGGAGAGAAGTCAAAGCCTGCAATTAAATGGAAAAGAAACAAAATTAATATTAATATAACTAATCTTATGTTCCGACAACAAAATATACATTTAGAGTTTGCAAATAACAACATTTGGAAATGATTACTGAGCAGTGAAAACATTTTTTAAAGATCTAAGTAAATTAGAAAATGTTGCATACAAAAAATTCCTGGCATGACTTGTTTCAAGTCCAATTACATGTAATGCCAGTTGCCAATAAGGGTGGAGGTGACATGGTCTTGAAAGAGATTGGGGGTATTGGATATGCCTGGCATTGTAAATGAATCATATTCCACTCTAATGACAGTTTTGTGACCTGTTGTCGCTGAAGGTCCAGAATTCAACTCTACCACACCTTCTAAAATAATTAGCAATAATTATTATTTGCCAAAGGCGAGGTGAATATCGGTGAATAAAAACCAAGGCGAAGTTTTTATTCACCGATATTCACCAAGCCTGCAACCAATCATTGCAGAGAATTTTCAATAATCACCTATTTAATATACTAATCATTATTAATAGCCAACTTGTTATCTCCTCCAAGTTTTATTGAAATTGTTTCCTTCAGATTGCTAAGGTGGAGTGCCAGTGAATTTTCATGATCTGTGTTTTTCCTTTTATAACCATGGCAACTGACAGGTTTTGGGCAAGATCAGTTAACTCGGGGTAAGATGAATGTTTTTCTGGTTTGGTAGCAAAAAGAGGGAACATTCAGAAATAAGTAGGAATACACATCACACATTTTCTATTGTAAGTGTCTTTTGACCATAAACAGGACGGAATTACCAGAGTACAAAGTCCCCCAGGAAGTTTCATTATAACCTGTAATTAGCTCCCATGAGGTTCAATCACCCTCTCAGCTTTGAATTGATAGAGAGATGACATGATCTCGTCCAAGGCCCATGTAGAGGTTGGAAAGAATAATCCATCTAATCAACAATGTACCTAAGAAAATTGTACTTTGTTTAACGAATTACAAGTCCTTGAGATTGTTGACCAGAAAATGAACTAACTTTATGTCAAATCGGTCAAAATTACTCCACGACATTACACACTCAATACCGCAAAAATGAGCCTCATACATAACCAAAAAGAAAGAAAGAAGCTTCACCAATATTGATAGAAAGAAAGAAGTTGTACTAATATTGTTTCGTTGTCCACCTGACTAAGACCGTACGCTTTAAGAACCAAGGACAGTACCTAAGCTCGCTAATTGGCAGGAAAAAAGTATTCTGGAGTTGACCATTCGGAAGCAAACCGAATGAGTGCCACCCCACAGATAAAATACGACCTTTGTTCTGATGAGCAGACACAAGACCTTGATAAGAGGTTGTGACTCAGTAAACTGATAGCCTTACAAAGAAACGTTATGATTTCAAACGTTGTAAACATTAAACAGATCGTACCCTCCTGGTTAACGCTCGTTGCATCTTACAGACGGAGTCAAGTACCAGGTAAAAAGGCAGTAGACAATTCCAGTTTACGCGAACTTTTTCCCACTCAAGACGTTGTGTACAGTATATATTTGCGATTGCTAGGTCAGCAGAGCGCGTGACCTTTTCGTGTAGCCGCTGTTCAACTGCCGCCTCGTGTCACAACGAAATACAGGGAAACAATTGCATGATGTTACAAAACACTAGCCCTGGAGCTTTCTTCGGGAGCCCATCACCCGGAGCCTCCATCCAGACTATATCCTTGAGTCAACCTTTGCCCGTATCTTTTTATTTTTAGAATATTTTGTGAGACGAACGCGATCACTGGTGCGTGACTGCTTGTGACGTAATACAAAACTTTGTTCTGATTGGACGGCATAATGAATTCGCGGGAATTCGAACGTCTAAAAATAAAAAGATACGGGCAAAGGTTGTCTCCAAGGGTTTCTATGGGAGATTGAGGCTCCGGGTGATAGGCTCCTGCTTTCGTTTGTTTTTGTCTCTGGCTGTTGACTTTCTTGTATAATCTGTGTGTATGTGAAATTTTCTAAAATAGATGAATATCGCTTAGCGATAGGAGTGTAAATTTTGGATTTTGATCTCACTTTATAGGGTGTTATGGGCAATATGTAGCCGTGAAGGTCTCGTTTAGGGTTGTGCGCGAATGTACATGTTTAATACATATTTAATAATAAGGCCAAAAAAAGCTTCGGTCTCGCCCATATTGGTCTCCTGGTAGTTTACAGGTAATTCCCGGGGGGATTCGTCTGGACAAACTATCCAGTTTAGTGCGTCTTCGAATACGCACTAAAGTAGATACTTCGTCCAGACGCATAATGCGTCTTACGCCCGTCTTTATACTAGATGAATTTAACAGACGCATAAAAAATTTTTGCCCAAGTTCGTCCCAGACGAATTATGCGTCTCTTGTATGAACACGGCCATTCTTTTGACGTTACCCTCCGTGTGCAACTTGCAATTGGTTATCATTGTTCGGGAAAGCAAAGGGGTGGGGTAGAAAATTCCTACTTAGAGACAAATTTATAACGAAGGAGGGAACTGGCTTCCGAAATCGAAGATTTGCTAGTCCAGGGAAATATTGCAACTGAAGTTTTAGTTTTTCAAACGGCCGATGTTTGTATGCGACTTTTTGGTTGTCAACCGTACTGATCATGAGGTTAATTAAAGTCATTCCTGATTTATATTAAATAAAAAAAAGTTAAGTGAAAAACTGTAGCTGCAACCATCAATCATTTTGACAATTTGGGAATAAACAACCATCTAAATCAGATCGGAGGCTGGAATATAGCACCAAAATCCGTCAATGTTAAGAAAATATTGTCATGAAAGTCATCAATCAGTGAAGACGAAATCCTGTTCACTTGGTACCTATACGGATCCTATACGAGGTCAAGAGTGAGGTGCGGTCCCGGGGGGGGGGGGGGGGGGACTCCCATATGAAACAGACGGGGATGCTCGTCGTCTCGCTTAGGGGTGTAAATTTTGGATTTTGGTCTCACTTAGGGTGTTCTGGGCAAAGCGCCAATATTTTAAGCCGCCAAGGTCTCGTTTAGGGTTCCGCGAAGAAACACAGAATTACGCGAAGAGAAACAGAAGTCAAATTTTCTTTTTAACTTGTTTTTAGGGGTCAAAATTTGCTTAAGCCACGCCCAGATTGGTCTCCTTAGGGGTCACAAAAAGCTTTAGCCACGCCCAGATGGTCTCCTTTAGGGATTAACTTAAAAATTTCCGACGAGCATCCCCGTCTGTTCCATATGGGAGTCCCCCCCCCCGGGGGGTGCGGTATAGTGGAATATCAAAATATCAATAGGTGGAATCACTTTTGATATATCAAAATTGTTCTCATACATTTCTTGGAAGATTTTTTGATAATATCATGAGATTTTGATAGTGACAGAAGGCAATGATATTTTGATAATCTGCAGAGGTACTAAAATAACAAGGTCTAATGATATTATCAAAATATCAAGGAGGCTATCAAAATCTCAAGTCTTTATTAGGATCAAGTTATGGGTGATGAGGTTTGATATTTTGATATATCATGATCGATATTATCAGGGTCTCGTGATATTATCAAAATATCAAGGAGGCTATCAAAATCTCAAGTCTTTATTAGGATCAAGTTATGGGTGATGAGGTTTGATATTTTGATATATCATGATATTATCAAGATCTCATAATATTATCAAAATATCAAGAAAGGTGTCAAAATCTCAAGTCTTTGCTAATAAGGTCAAGTGATTTGCATTTAGGGGCTTTTACTTCGTGTAGAAGACACACATGACGTAACAAAGAGCTTTAGGGGTCTTTAGGGATTTCGAATTCTGATTAGGTGTTGCTTCACGATTTTTGTTCTATTGTTTTACGTTTTACGTCACGACACGACAATAAATTTAAATTGTCGTTTGCTCAACTACGCTCAACATTTCTCAAAAGGTATATCTTTTGCTGAAAAGGGGCCAGAAATTTCAGATGAACAGAAGTTTAAATTCAAAGAATGAATTGACATTGTTTTGAAATTATCCCTTTGCTAATAAAATAGTAACGCCTGCCACACAGGCAGCTGTTTAAAAAAAAATACCAGTCACTGCTCCCAGTTTCCGTGCCAGCACACACTTTCACACTGAAACTCCTAGTAATATCATGATAATATCGCGCGGAATATCGCCTGATATTTAGCCGACAAGCTGTAGGCCGAGTTAGCTAAAATTAGGCGATAATCCGCAAGATTGAGCAGGATAATTGTATATTATTCAACGCATTAATGACAAAGCACAATTTTCTACGTTTATTGCCGGAAATACGTCTGCGTTCGCAGGCTAGGTTTCGGCTCATGGATTGAAGAACGAGGTATGATCAGGCGAAACATGCTTGTTTCGGCTCAAGGAATAAAGTACGAGGTATATTCATGTGTGTTGGATTCAAAACTAGGTATATTCAGGCGTAGCATGCTTGTTTCGGCTCATTGAGCTAAAGGTACCTATATTGATGTGTTATGCAGATATGAGAATATCACGGTGATATCAAAATATCAAGATATCATGGATATCATGGTGATATTAGAATATCAGAATATCGTGGTAATATCAAAATATCACAATAATATCAAAATAGCAAAATATCAATAGGCCATTTCCGAGTTCATGTCTACCTCCTCTTCAAAGCGAGTCTAAGTGCGAAGGTTTTGTGATGGTAATTAGTTCTACTTTACATAAGAATGACTACTAATTTTCATAACAAAAACTTCGCACTTAGCCTCGCTTTGAAGAGGAGCCAGGCAAGAACTCGGAAATGGCCTATTCATTTGTGATATTTGATATTCTGCAATCCCGCACCTTGGTGGGAATATAGCACCAAAATACGTCAATGTTAAGAAAATATTGTCATGCAAGTCATCACTCAGTGAAGATGAAATTGTAGATCTGTACATGATCTGTATCCTGTTCACTTGGTACCTATACGAAATCAGCACTCCTCAACCGAAAATTCATGCATAATGGTACATTTCAAAAAGACGGAGTGAAAGAGGAAAGTAAAATGACTTAATATGAGGAGTTAAGGAGTAGAGTCAAGAAACGAGTTGGTAGCCTCCCACGTCGACACTCTTTTGGCTTCGACAAGAAACCTTTTTTTTGCTTTATTCAGAGAGAAATTTCGCTTTCTGGGGAAAAAAGTTTTTAGCTTAGCAACGCAAAGCGCAATCATTTACCATATAAGGTCAAACTAAGGTATATGAGCTGATAACCGAGATTGAGTGAGCCAATCAGAGCACGAGAAATGCATTGACCGAGGTTGCAAATTTAACCAAGATAATTGTATTAGATAACTTTCCCCGAAACTTTTTTTATTTGAAGTGCCATCGTGAATGATACGTCATGAAAAAAATCAAGATAAGTCACCGAGCAAAATTTCGAAATAAAGACAATTTTCTCCCGCAGGTTTTATCCGCATCCATAAGAGTGTCTGCGTGGAAGGCTAACGAGTTGGTAGCACCAGGATTTCTAGATGGGTATAGAAAGATGCTGCTTGAAAACAGAGATGGAAACATTGTCATATTCCACGACACCACCCGTACCCTAACCTCAGAAAAACTATTAGGCAACAAATGGCTGAACCTTGCCATAATGCAGGATTTAACCTGAGTTCTTCTGAGCGATTATGATGGTCTTGCGCTTGTGCTTGGGTCGCTAGTGAGAACCAGACGTAAATATCCCCACCGTTCTCGCCGACTTTATTCTTGAAATGTGGACACTCACTTTCCATGCCGAGCGACATGGAGTAATCGCAAAATTAGTATGGGTAATCAAATGGTGACGCGTGAAATTAGGGAATAATTTCACGCGCGTTTTGTCCAAATTCAAATAATTTCCCGAGCCCTTAGGCGAGGGAAATTACTCGATTTTGGACAAAACGCAAGTGAAATTATTCCCTAATTTCACGGGTATACCATTTGATTAGCTATTAATAACATGGTGTCAAATTACTCCTTAATTTTCAAACCTGGACGCCATTTTAGCACTATATGAAAAGTTGCCATGGCAACAATGTAATTTCACATGTGAAATTATAAATTAACGCTGAAATTTCGCGCCAAAATTAAGAAGTAATTTGTCACCCATGTTATTATTGCAGTAACGGAAAATAATATTTCTACACAACGATCTCGTAGCCGTCGTCATCTTCTTTGCTTAAAGGTCCCTATTAACTGATTTAGAACACTGAATCAAAGGGCACCAAACAAGAGACGAATGGTGTTCACTCTCCACACTACCAGGAGATAACAGAACTCCTGTAAATGGAGTAACAGTAAAGTACTTCAATAAAATCCTCGCACTTCATTAACAGGACAATTTAAGCAATTGTCTCTAATTATAGACACCTGGCGCCAGTTGTTCGAAGGGTTGATAGCGCTATCCGTTGGATAAATCACTATCCAATGGATAACTCAATTGGTTTTGCCAGTGTTTATCCGCTGGATAGCGTTATCCACCTTTTGAACAACCGAGGCCTGAACAATATACCATTTTCGAATTCTCACGGCTGGACTGGATCTAGCATGAAATGGAGGCTAATGCGGGCAAATCTTTTGACACACAAATTAATTTGCCCGCATTAGCCTCCATTTCATGCTAGATCCAGTCCAGCCGTGAGAATTCGAAAATGGTCTATTCTGGTGGCTCCAACGGGATTCGAATCTATGACCTCTGCGATGTCGGTGCAATGTTCTACCAACTGAAACTTTGCACCGGCATGTAAAATGTCAATCCCCCGGATAAAAAATGGTATTTTCCCACAGAAACAAAAAAGAAAGAAATGCCACTCTCTTTTAAAATGAGTCTTTAGACTTAAATACATTTATCAGCACTATTTGGAATGGGTCCTTTAAACAAGTAGGTCATTTAGTGATTTGAAAACCTTGACCGACTGCTGATCATTTGTACTCTTTCCTTGGAAAAACAAAATTAAATTATCTCAAACAAAAAATGCATGGCATGGCTACTCTCACTTTTCATTTAAAATCAAAAATCTACCAGAACTTTTCCGTGGAAAGAAAGGTGGCACCGTATTTAAGCACAAAAAGTTTTTGTTTTTGTTTTAAGAGTTTATATGTCCTGTTTGTACAGGTGTCTAGAGATTATGCCTTTGCAATGGTTTTTCACAGAGGACATGTCCCAGGTAGCTAAGTAGAAGGCCCAGAGAACAAATGGAACAACAGAGATGGCTATTGTTGCAGTCCACAGATACACGGCCGTTTCTTTGAAACTGAAAGAACAAAAGAATGATTTGATAACTTATAACTCTACTGGATCAATTAGATAGTTCAGATAGATAGTTTATTAAAGCAATCGGTACGTGGACTGAATCGCGTGACTGAAAAACAATAGTTCAAAAGAGCGTGCTTTTTATCATCTGTCCTCAGTTGTCCTACTCAGAATGTCTAGCCAGGTTTGGTCTGGTCACACTGTACGCCAGACGCGTGGCACTACGTCACAAGTTTTTCGATTCAGTATCAACATGTCCAGGGCATAAGCTTTCTTCGATACTACCTCCTAAAAAAAACCGGAGGTATAATTTAAGACACGCTAGGACCTACGCCACGCCTCGTTTTAGCTCTAATCGTTTTAAGAACTCATTTATCCCAAGCATGTGCATTTGATGTTTGTAAAGTTTAGACGGTTTTTATGGAAATCTCAACTTAACGGAGCATTTGTACATAGTTTTTTAATTTTATATATATTATATAAATTTTAAAAACTATTGTTATTGCGCATACGTTCTGCGCATCTCCAGATACTTGGATTTCCTATCGGTGATGCAAACTAATGCAGGGGTATTTTTGCGCGGTTTAAAACTATGCAGAGAAAGTAGATCTTAGTAGGGACTCTTGGTATCCAAAAAGAAAATTGGGGGTAACCATGCATTCTTTAGAGATAATTGAGCTTCAATTTGAGAAAGAACGCAATACATTGCTTTGTACTTTAGAGCTTTATACAAATATTGTTCATGAATTATCTTTGAAAAATGCGTGGTTACCGCCAATTTTCTTTTTGGATTTCAATAACACTTGGGAAGATCTACCTTTCCTGCACAATCATGAATCGGGGCAAAAATACCTTTGAATTAGTAAGCACCGTCCTTAAGAAAAACTTTGTACAAATGCTCCGCACTTAAAGAGTACAATGAAGCAAAGGTGCTTATTTGCTTTCTTTATGCACTCGAGAATGAGTTCATTACATTTCAAATTTGGAGAAATTGTAAGGCCTAAAATTTTGACACTGTTAGATACTGATAATTCATTGCCATTAATTACTTTTTCAGAAGATTCTCATCGCCATGTCAGTCTTCCTACTACTGATGAAATGTTACATTCTTGGCATCATACTCAAACTGACAAAGTAATATATAGATTTAGCAAAGCCTAAAAGCGGGGCTCCCGGGTTATTTATTCTTACGATAAGTTAACCTGGCTTGAGCCTACGATCCAATAGAAAGCCAGCATACCTGATCAGCGGTCAACTTAAAAAAAAAAACACCTGACCCCGATGAGCTCTTAACTCGAGCCCACGATATGGTCACGTGATACTGGTCACATTGGCATGCATGGATGGGTGGACGTACGAACGGTTGTACAGTGATCAAAACCAAATTTTCCTCGCACGGATGGGTTATATTTCTTACCCATGGTGGTCCGCGAGCGCGCCTTTGGGGCGCGGAGCTCCGCTAATGTAAATCAGCGAAAACCAAAACATCAAGTAGTACATTTCAAAACCCAATTGCTGATTGTCGGATTGGAAAAATGATAATGACATTAATGAACTTTATTTAAGTGTTAAGTGTATTTAGTATCACCCAACTAGTGGACTAATGCAAATCCTGTGTTTTAATTGGCTACGCTACTAGAGGACTATTAGTAATAGTCCACGAGTAGTGAAAAGCCTGACGCTTTCTTTCGTTTTATTCCCAAATAATTATTTCTTCAACTTGCATTTGCTAACTTTATTGTTGCTTTTTCTGCCCGACTAGTTGGGTGATATTAAAACAATTAGACCCTTCGCCCTCAAGGGCCACGGGTCAAAAGCCCATTCGGCTTCACCTCACGGGTTATTGACACGTAGCCCCGGTCTAATTGTTAATTAGCGCTGGGGCAGTGCGTAATAGACCAGTTCACACTTTTGAGTGCATCATGGCTAATCAGGGCAACATGGCTGGAAATTGGTTTGCATGGAAATTCAAAGCAAAATGAACTGTACATGACTCTGCTTTATAGACTTTCGCCTTCAAACAAATAAGTTTAAGTTCACAACTGAAATAAAGTGGACTTCGCATCTATTCTTTGGAATTCCTAAATATTGATTTTAGTCCATACAGTCTCTGTAATTTTGTGCCTTTGGAATTACTGGAAATGTATGGCAGAAACTTTGTTTAATAAAATAATTTCTACCATAGCCATTCTTTCCAACTTTATTCTGCCCCAACTTTGAGTGCATATCTTCTGCTTTGCAACCCAAATTTGCATATCATGAATACTTTGCATCGTTTAGAACTTCCACACAAACCTTTGAAGTTCTCTCTACCTTGTCCTGATTACCCATGATGTACTCGAGAGCGTGAACTCGTCTATTGGGGACGAAATCACATCAACTCACATCAAATCGAAGACGGGTTTTTGAGGAGAGCCCAGGAAGACCAAAATACCCGGAGAAAACTCGGAGCAAAGACGAGAACTAGCAAACTACACCCACATACGACACCAAGTCTGGGAATCGAAAGTACTGGACGAGGTTTTCTCTATGGTATTTCAGTTCAATAAATTCCTACCATCATTACATCCATATTTCTACCTTATACAGTGCTTATTGCCATTAAAATACCATTTCTTTATTATTAAAAGTGCTAAAATCTATTTCCATAAGAATACTGTAAATGTACCTTTTAAGCCTTGTCACCTGGCACAGACCTAGCCACAACACCACAATCATTAATCCTCCAATTTCCCTAGTAACAATTTGTAAAGAAAATTATTTGAGGACCACAACTGTGGGGACATACTCTATACAAGGCATCATTTGATTCCTTTGCATCACAACTACATCATGCCAAATACACCTGGATCACCAGAGGGGGCAAATGAAAGCATGTATTTATAGCTTGATGATTATTTTTAGAATTTAACCATCTGCTGGAAACAGTATACCAATAATAATTACTATTACCCGTAATTTCCTGGTCTCCTGAGCATAAATTTTCATGCACGTCTTCCTCGCATATAAACAATTTCCCTTTTTCAAAGTTAGACGGTGTAAACTGCAGGTTAAAGGTAAGGGTTGTAGGTCATTGTTTCACCATAACTAAAAAAACCCAAACCTTTACTAAATGCTAACACTAGTCCTAAACACTATGCTTTAGATAATGTTTAAGGTTAGCATTTTTGTAAAGGTTTGAGTTGTTTCAGTTATGGTAAAACAATAACCAGCAACCTGAAATTTACATCCTCCGTTTCAAAGTCGTGTTACTGTTTTCTAGCCGGGGATGAGTATCATTCAAAAGATCTGTTAGGCCTCATTGCATAATTGCATAATATATGCATAACACATATTGGATAATCATTTGGTTAATGGCATAATGACAATATTCCTGAAAATTTCCTGTGACAGTGGGGGGGGGGGGGGTGAAATATTATTTCTGTCCTGGAAGTTAATTAGTGAGCTGATGATTTTAGGTCTCTAGGTATTGACATTTCTCTGTCACCATTCAGTATTACTGTACCTTCCTTCTTCTGATTTCAGTGGATTTTTAGAATCAATGTTGTTTCCTAATAGCACACTGACTGAGTAAAGTATGCCCAATAAGCACACACAAGGATGAACAATGGCCGTCCATTTCCACACAGTGTTATCTTCAAAATAAAAGGAATATAACCTTGATTTTCAGCATAATGATAAACACAAATGTATGATTCACAGTCAGTTTCCTCACAGGCCATGATCACAATAAACGTAAGTCAGATTGTAGAAGTAAAGAAGAGCAAAGACAAAGTAACATGATCAAAGAATATGTTCTCTAGTTACAACAAAACTAAATTAATTTCTTTAGACTGTCACCCTCTTTACAGGCTGGGGTAGTTGGCAATAAATGTGGCAAAAAAGTACTTATAACTTAATTAATAATTTTTTCAAAGAGTGGGGCACAGAGTCCTTTGTTGGGGTTGGGTAAATCCTCAGAGATACTAAATATTACAAACTCACAGTAATGTCAAAAGTAGCCAGCTTCCAGAAGAAATTAACGCCTACTTTGTTTTCAGTGGTGACAAATTGGCTCAGTTGGTCAAGAACCGGACAGTCATGTGGAAGGTCTCAGAACTGGACTGGTCTTAAAATAACTAAGGAGAAAGTGCTGCCTTTGTAATAACACCTCCAAATGGTTTGAGTCTTCTGAGATGAGGACTATAAACCATAGACCCACAAACTGCTCCGAAGAGTAGGGGATGGAATTCCCGGTGTTGTAGTCTGTCTCAGCCAGCATGTGGTTGACCTAGCTGGATTATATTAGCTTGAAGGACTTTTGAGCGTATGAGACATACATAGATAGATTCAAATACACATATACTTTGGTAATTGACCTCTCCCCATGGGGGCTCTTCAGGGCCAATGAAATGAAATCAACAAAACAACAATGTTAAGAATCCCAACGGGCCAGAGGCAATTTACAAGTGCAACCAAGAGGTTGAACCAGTGACCACCAGGATCAAACATCCACATCCACATCTTAAGGCACACACCCTAACCACTGGGTCGCACTGCCTCCTAAGTAGTAGTATGTAAATGTAAATGTGCGCTTAGTTGACCACTCCCTACAAGGGCTTTTCAGGATCAACCGGCTCAACGGGATCGGACCGAATGCACATGAAGGCGCCCATGGCTGCCGCTATACGATCCATTTGTGATGTCAGAGCACCGCAAACCCAGCCAGATGTAATTGACTGGGAGTCGATTACGCCCCTTCAGACTCAAAAACCTCGATCCCATGTTCGTATATTGTAACCACGAAAACAATTGCACAGGGCGTGCAGAAATTAGGGGCAAGTTGGAGCATGATGCAATGCAGCGTAACCCTAAGAGACATGTGTAACAATGTGTATCCCATGTCGTCACATAAATTAGGGTTGGTTAATGAGATGCAAGTCATGTAAGTACATGTTTTCATGGATGAGAAGGTGAGGATGTGAGCATAAATTAGGGCAAGTTGGGGCTTGCTGGGTCCCAAGAGACAGGGTACCCCTAAAAAACAACAATGGGGCTAGTCTGAACACAACCCTAGGTGCATAAATTAGAAAACAACATAGCAAGTTTGAACGTAACCCTAAAATATAGTTTCGTAAGGAGCACGCATACTTTGTGTGTGCATATCATTTAGCCGGTGTGTGAATATGCTGGCTTGGAGAGAGAGCTCTGTCCAGCACAGCAATCAAACAGTAAAGATCAAGTGAGTAGCGCAATAAAGACATAATATGGGGACAAGAAACCAATCACAAACAGACAAGATGACCTCATCAAAAGCCAATCACAAACAGCCAAAAACATACAGCCAGCCTATTTTATGGTTACACGTGCACATGCTCCTTACGAAACTATATTTTAGGGTTACGTCCAAACTTGCTCCATTGTTTTCTTATTTATGTACCTAGAGTTGTGTTCAAACTTGCCCCATTTTTGTTTCTTAGGGTTATGCTGTCTCTTGGGACCAGGCATGCCCCCAGCTTGCCCTAATTTATGCATGCCTCTCAAAACATGTTAGTATGTGACTTGCATCTCATTAGCCTAAACCTAATTTATGCGACAGGGATGCACGTTTTGTTACACGTCTCTTTGAGTTACACTGCATTGGGTCATGCTCAAACTTTCCCTTAATTTCTGCAAGCCCTGCGCCATTGTTTTTGTGGTTATAATATATTCACATGGGATCAAGGTTTTGGGGGCTAAAGGGGCGCATACTACTACTCTCCTAAGACCACAAAAAACAAAAATTAAGGCAGGAGTCAGGCTATTTGCTGGGTGCTCGATCCATCACTTAGTTTTAGAACTCATCTGTTTGGCAGAGATAACATTATTTTTCCTTTTTTTTTTCACTGACTTTTCAAACATCGTAAAATCACCAAAATGGTCTGCCTACAGCCCACTAAGTAAATACTTAAATTTTTGTAAAACAAGTTTAATCTTTTATCGATTTAAATGACATCAGCACTGTTTTCCAATCACTCATTACCTTGTAATGATAAATCAATAACCAAAGCACAGCAAAGAACACATGGAATTCCATAAATCAGCTGAAATACACACAAAAAAACAGAGAAGCTTATTGACAGTGTTGACAACACTTGCCTCCCACAAATGTGGCCCGGGTTCAATTCCCAGACTCAGTATCATATGTGCATTGAGTTTGTTGGTTCTCTTCTCTGCTCTGAGAGTTAACTAATGTCTTTGTTTTGCCTCTGAGCTGGTCTAAGACTTAAATAGAGTTAATTATTGTAATTAATAATAATAAGGTGTAGTAGAAAATGAAGAAGTCAAAGTTTTGTGGGATATCAATGTTCAGTGTGACAATGTGATAGAGGCAAGAAGACCAGACATAAAATTGTTATTAACAAGAAAGAACGAAAGGGGATAATCATCGATATTGCTGTACCAGCTGATGTAAGAGTAGGGGAAAAAGAAAGGGCAAAGGTGGAAAAATACCAGGACTTGAAGAGAGAGACTCATTTGACGTCTATACAGTTTTCCAATCACTCATACTACCACACAACAAACTCTTCATGTTGTCAGCCACCTTCACCATTTCTAACATTTCATCAATCCATGAATGCGACACCATATCATAGGTCTTCCCATAATCTATCCACCCCATCACCAAACACCTTTTCTTTTCCGGGCCTCCCTTAACACCATTTGATCCTAAGTACCCCACAACCTCTTCCTACACCCTTTCTGCTCATCTGGAAACAATCTATTACTCTGCAAATGTCCATACAGCTTCTTTGCCAAGATCCCAGCAAGTAGCTCCCACATCAACGATAAACATACATTCATTTTTATTGGTCTGTAGTGGCTTGGAATTGTTCCCTTGGCACAAACCTTCTGTATCAACACCGTCCTCCCCTTATACATACATATATACATACTTAATTGACCGCTCCCTATAGGGGCTTTTCAGGGCCAATGAAACACAATGAAACGACAGAACAGAACAACAACAACAACAACAACTGTTAAGAATCTCAACTCGCCGGAGGCAAACCAGTTGGCTATTTACAAGTGCAGCTGGGAAGTTGAACCAGGGACTACCAGGATCAAATTCAAGGAGCAGTCAGAGCGGGTCTTGAACCCGGGATCTCCGGATCTCAAGGCAAGCGCCCTAACCACTGGGCCACACTACCCTTCACCATCCACTCCGGCAACCTACCCAGTATCCAAACAACCCTGCAAACTCTCCAATCCCTGTAACAACTTAAACCTCTTAAAACAAAACGCCCTTACACCGTGCAGACCCGTTAATTCCATTTTCCACATTCTCAAGATCAATTTCCACTTCCTCTTCCTTCTCCACATCCTGTCCCTCACCTCGTCCAAGCAACTAGCATCCTTGTTATGCCTCTTCTCCACTGATCAAATATCACGCCAGAACCTCATTGCCTTCCCTGAATTTGGTGCTTGGATCAGGCCCCAAGATTGCCTTGCCCACCACCTCCTAATACAACTGACGCTGGTAATTCTTGAACAAGGTGTTCTGTCTAACCTTCATACAATTTCCTAAAAACCACCAAACTCGTGCTACCAGACCAGATCTTCCTCTTCAACAACAAACTCACCGCAACCAACCCCTTCGTGCCAACCTGATACTGTAACTCCTATTCAACTGAACCATCACTTTCCTCCCAAGCACAGTCACCTGCGTCATCTCCTCAAGCCTTGCCAAATCCTGCCAGTCCATTCCCCAAAACTCTGTTCAATCCTTCTTTGCTACCTTGGTTTCTTCTTCTTGAACTTGTTACCTTTCTTCTTCCCAATCAGCTCCAACCTGTCTGCAACTACATATGAGCCAGTAGACAAAAGCCTATTGATCTGACATGAACATCCCAGCCTTCACAAGATTATGCAACAGCCCTTCACCACTCTATTCACTTTCCTTCTATCTTGAGCCTTCAAACCAGGAACCTCAACCCACTCCTCACTACCAAAGACTACTCTCATCTTCTGAAGTACCTCCTTCTCCTCATTGCTCGCCACTCTGAGACCTCTGTTTACCTAGAAGTCTTGAGGAAAAAGTGGTTGTATGTACATAAACGTAAATAGATAAATTTATTATTATTATTATTATTATTACTATTATTATTATTATTATTATTATTATTATTATTATTATTATTATTATTATTATTATTATTAAGGCTTCGTAGCAGCACGAAATAGAATATTGCTTTGATGAACAATTATTTAAATTAGTTAGCACTTTTTGCACTGACCTAGACATTAAGTTGGTGTTCACCCAGTGTAAAATCAGGAGTTGGTTTGGGGTCAAGGATCCTACCCCTACGATTTATGATCGCAGGCTGTAGTGACTGTTATGTTGGTGAAACCAACAGACACTTCGCCACTCGCATCAGCGAACATCTCTCCTCTGACAAACATTCCCACATCTTTAAACACCTGAGAAGTTCTGAAAGTTCTTGCTCCCTTTGTTCAGAAGATTGTTTCAAAATTGTTGACTCTGCTTCCACAAGCTTCCAATCGAAAATCAAAGAAGCCATGCACATCCTTTGGGAGCAGCAATCTTTAAATTCCCAGGTCAAACATCTTAATTTATCCCTTTCATACTTGTCTTATTAATCTCCTTTCTTAGCTTAGATAATTCTACTTTTTTTTTGGTTCGTGCCATAATCCTTAATTAGTCTCATTAATATCTCATGAATGAAGGGGTAGTTTCTAAAGAAACTGTGGTGTGTATCTCACTTTGTTATATTTGTTATTGCATATTTTCATGAAAATGAAAATGAAAATATGCAATAACAAATATAACAAAGTGAGATATTAACAAGACTAATTAAGGATGAAGGCGCGAACCAAAAAAAAAAGTGTTATTCCCGAGTTGGTGTAGCAGTAGTATTTTCATTTTATCTCTCACTGTACAACTGATGATGGATAATGTCTCACCTGTATCTGTTCATCAAAGCAATATTATTATTATTATTATTATTATTATTATTATTATTATTATTTTGTTATAAAAATGAGTGATAAAAAATAAGAAGAATGACGTTTCGACCACTCCACAGTCATTTTCAAGTTCAAGTTCATGGATAAAAAATTCCGCATAAATACAAAACGTCGTTCTTCTTGTTTCTTATCGCTCGTTTTTATAACAAAATGTCTTACTAAGAACTTATTACTTTGTATTATTATTATTATTATTATTATTATTATGATTGCTGTGTTGCTGGTGGATTACCCTAATGGGAGAACTGAACGTATAACCTAGAGATTTCATAGTGAATCGAAAGGCATTTTACTATTGAATTGCTTTATGTCGTTGAAAGTTTTGATTGTGGTGGGGAGGGGCATTACTAAACCACAAAACAGCAAAACAAAGCTCCAAAACACCATGTTTGACCCCACCATACATTGAATACCAACCGAGAAAGGTTGGAATATTAACTGAGAAAAGTTGGATTTAAGATTAGGATTCAGATTAAGACTGAGATTAGGAGCAGTACCGTTTTAAGCCTAATTAGGCCTAAAACAATTTTTGATCTTAAATCGAACCTTTGTCGATTAGGGGTGGGGTCATACATGGTGTTTTGGTGCTTCATTTCGCTGTTTTGCTGTTTCGTTGTTTAGTAATGTCTGGTGGAGAGGTAGGGACCAACGGCTGCGAAGGTTTGACAAGGAAAGGTGATAAGGTTGATGATGTGATTGGCAAAGGTAGAAAGGTGGGGAAGAGAGGGAAGAATAAGTGTAAGGGGACACAATTAGGAGAGGAAGGTCTTGTGGGAGTGTTTTGTCAGGAGTGGTGTGAAGAAGACAGGAGGGTATATCAACATGAACAACAACAACAAAGGTTTGAGTGTGCAGAAAGATTTTATACTTTGTTTATAATGAAGGACGTACCATCCATATCAAAGGATCAGGGTCATTTATCTGTTGATATTAAAAAAATATCTTGTATTAGTTTCATAAATCATGTTTTAATTATATTATATTTGTGGACATGACATCTCCACTTTCTTTTGTGTTTCTGTAGCTTCAATTTTTATGAAGAGCAGACAATATGAGACTGAATGTGCCAATAGGCAATTAAATGCACATAGCACTACATAATGGAAGATTTTAACAGTATCCTAGCCCTAATCCTTCTTTACATGTAGGTTTATTTGTGCTCTGTGCCAGTGTTGTAAGGCATTTTAATATGGCCAGCTGCATCAAGGAATGTGTATTGGCTACAGCTTGCATTACACTCAGCCTTAACTTCTAGCACATGTAGATTTTTATCTCAGTCAGTATCATGTCAAAGGATGGGTCATGTACCGGTAGCCATGTACAGTAGAAGTGTCCAGAAAGTCACAATAAATAACTATTAATAAAAACAATAATAAATTATTGCTCACATCCATTTTGAGAAGGAGCAGCACCCTCTCAATGCATTAAGTGCTGGTACCTTAAAGACTTCCTGAGCAGTTTCATTTGAACTCAGGAATCATTTCATAATTCAGTTAAGTATGATATCGTCCGGTTGAGTGTATAGTCCTGAGAAGGAATGTTTAGGTTGACATTCACTGATGTTTCGACAACCTAAGAGGACGTCCTCTTCAGAGTCAAATGATTGGTGTAGTGACTGTAGATGGTATAAACACTCTAGTCATTGGTGTGATTGGTCAACCAAGTCGTGAAGTTGTTGGTCAACTGTCATTTAAGCTTAGATGTTACTGGCTGTTTTTTAAGAACCAGAGTGTTCATACCGTCTACTGACATTACACAAATCACTTGACTCTGAAGACGACTTACGGTCAGGTTGTCGAAACGTCAGTAAATGTCATCCTTAAAATAGTCCTTTTCAGGACTGCTAGCTTCCACCCGCACGATCGTACGTCTTTTAATCATTTCATAATTACGTTGGCTTTTTTTGCGTTACACTGAACTAATTAACTAATCAAATGACAAGCTCAATTGGTTCATTTACCAGCGGTTAGCTTTCGGAGATATTAGCATAATTATATGCTACTCTGTAAATCCTGACTAATTAACTCAACTTTATAAATTAACGCAAGACTTAAAAACTAGTGTTTAAGAATTGGAATCAAAAAGAATAACATTGAAGTTGGAATGAATTAAGATGCAAACAAACCTGAACATAAGCAGATAAAGCAAAGAAAGTAGCCATAACGCCATTGGCGAGTCGCCATGTCCAAGGATTGCAAACTCTAGAAATGTTTTTGTCATCTGGCATACTGCTCATTTCCTCTTTTCTATTCATCGTGTATTTTAACCAAAGTTTCTTTAAAATTCACCCTGTTGCCTGCGGAGCATATTCGAAGTCAAGGACTACAACAAAGCAATTTTGATAAGTGAACGGATATTCCAAAATCAGACTTGTCAAAATCATCAACCTTTCAAGTTAGCTTTCGCATTCAGGTGCGTGACGTCCCTCGAAGTGAAAGGTTTTCTCTCATAACCTACGTTGTTTTGTTCAATCAAGAGAACTTTTGAAACGAGAGAGAAGCTAGATGATGTAAATCAGAAAATAACACCTTGTTTGTCGAAGACATGTGGATACATTCTACATCGAGGAGTCCGTTACCCAGTAAACGAAGTTTCAGGATTTTCGTTCTTCACGCAAGGAGGCTGTAACATTTAATCCCCACCCTCCCCAGGGATGAGGCCTGAGGTTTTCTGAAACTGGCCCTTTTTGGAGAATACTGAATAGGATTAAATGTGGGCACTTCGATCTTCGTTGCTTTGTTTGTGTTCTTTTTCCCGTAGGCTTTAATCGTGAATTTCATTTATAGCCGGCGAAGTTAAGTGCGTCCCGTATTTATGTTAGTCGCTCTTACGGCCAGACATTTAATGCGTCTGGACGGCTTAGACGCCCTCTAGTATAAATACGGCCAATTATATATACTTTGCCAGTAGCCCATGAGTAGGAGCGAACAACCTCCCTATATTCCGATCACAGCGTTTTCTCAGACCAATTTTTATAGGGGACTCCCGAGGTAGCCCGATGATCAATCTCAGGAATTTAACTTGACATCATTGCGTCACCGGACCGGGATTTCCTTTTTTGGTGGGAAAAGTTAATCTGAAGATAGATCGGTCTGTAAAAATGTCGTGACATAGGTTTAGTATGGGAGTTGTTCGCTCCTAGTCATGGCCTCCTGAATCTGCTTTCATTGGCACAGCTTAACTACTTTTTCAGCGTCTCAGGCGTACCAAAGGCCTGGGAACAATTGAGTAATTTGCACTATCAATTGTGATATTGTGACGTCAAATAACCACTGCGGTTTATCTTTGAACAAATTGGTTGTAGGCCATTTTTCATAAGAACAAAAAGGTGAGTTTTGACTACACACATATAACTAATTAAACTGAAACTGAATGTTATTTAAACTTGACAGAGCGAGGTTTCAGGTTTTAACTGTTTTTTAATGCTTTTTTGTCGCTCGCTAAAAAGGTTTAAAAATAGAAATAAACTTCAAGGACGGATCCATTTTCGTAAAGGTAGAAAGGAAACCAGATCTTATATAAGATATGCAATATTTGAAAAAAACAAAAGCTCTCATACACGCAAAACAACATTACGTCACTTTCTTTTTCATCTGTAAAAAGTCATGTCTCAGACTTACACACAACGAGGTCTGCTTCGTCTCTTTTCGTCGATGAGAATCACAAAAAAGTTACAAAAACTGGTCCTCGTTGTGAAAAATAAATTAGGTAGTTTATAAAGAAAAGGAAAAAGAAAGGAAAGGAACTTTATTTAAGTGTCTAGTCGTTCTATCGCTGGAACACTAATTGGGGACACGCAAATCATACAAGTCAAATGTTGGTTTTTGAGGAGTCCTTTGTATTATTTCACGAACATTTTGGCGAAGACACTTAATCTTAGCTTACTCTTGCTTGATCACTGGCGCGCGCTAAATATTGAAATGCCAAACAAATTCAAGCTTTAAATAACGAAAGACTGGATTCTAACAAATTTTATTTGAAA
>OX421452.1:18337182-18399682 GCA_949126865.1 Montipora capitata
GACAATGTTATGATACTAAAGTTGAGGAAATTCTATAACATCGTTTCCTCAAGAAGGGTAAGCAATACTAAAGTTGCGGAATTTACATAACTTTTTTTTGGTCATGAAGGGAAGGTTAGACTTACGTGAGGGAATTTTTATACCATGGTATGATCATCAAGAAAAAGTTAAATTCACGTTCCAGGGTTTCTATACCATCTTCTGATCATAAAAGGTAAGTAATACTAAAATTGTGGAATCTCTCTACCATCGTAAGATAGCCAAGGAAAACCAGTGATACTAAAGTTGCGGAATTTGTATACCACCATCTGGTCATAAAAGGTAAGTAATACTAAAGTTGTAGAATTTCTTTACCATGATATGATCATCAAGGAAATGTTACGATACTAAAGCTGCGGAATTTCTATATCATCATCTTATCATAAAGGGTAAGTAATACTAAAGTTGTAAGATTTCTTTGATATGGTATGATCATCAAGGAAATGCCACGATGCTAAAATTGCGGAATTTCTATATCATCGTCTAGTCATAAAGGAGAAGTAATACTAAAGTTGTGAACTTTCTTTACCATGGTATGATTATCAAGGAAGTTCCACAATACTAAAGTTGCGGAATTTCTGTATCACCGTCTGGTCATAAAGGGTAAGTATTACTAAAGTTGTGTATTTTGTTTACCATGGTATGATCATCAAGGAAACGCCACGATACTAAAGTTGCGGAAGTTGAATAACATCTTCTGGTCATAAAGGGTAAGTAATACTAAAGCTGTGGAATTTCTTTATCATGGTATGATCACCAAGGAAATGCCACGATACTAAATTTCCGGAAGTTCTATATCAACGTCTGGTCATAAAGGGTAAGTAATACTAAAGTTGTGCAATTTCTTTACCATGGTATAATCATCAAGGAAATGCGACGATCCTAAAGTTGCGGAATTT
Organism: Montipora capitata; assembly: GCA_949126865.1. Lineage (NCBI taxonomy): Eukaryota > Metazoa > Cnidaria > Anthozoa > Scleractinia > Acroporidae > Montipora > Montipora capitata. Next base: position 18,338,121 of record OX421452.1, read on the forward strand.
TTTGTATCACCGTCTGGTCATTAAAGCTAAGTAATACTTAAGTTGTGGAATTTCTTTACCATGGTATGATCATCAAGAAAATGCCAGGATGCTAAAGTTACGAAATTCCTATATCATTGTCCGGTCATAAGGAATAAGGAATACTAAAGTTGTGGACTTTGTTTACCATGGTATGATCATCAAGGAAATGCCGCGATACTAAAGTTGCGGAATTTCTATATCATCGTCTGGTCATAAAGGGTAGGTAATACCAAAGTTGTGGATTTTCATTACCATGGTATGATCATAAAGGAAATGCAACGATACTAAGTATGCGTTCGATTCAACGTATTCCGGAATAGGAATACATGGAATATAAGTTAGAAATTCTTCGTTTTTAACGAGATTCACGTTAAAATTGTCAAACATCGGCCAAAATACTATTTTAAACATATTTTCATTATCCCTGCTGCTTCCAAACGCGCCAAACATACCGTTTTAATCATCACGCCACGTATTCTTATTCCGGAATAGGGTCAATCGAACGCGCCCTAAGTTGCGGAATTTCTATATCATCGTCTGGGCATGAAGGGTAAGTAATACTAAAGTTGTGGATTTTCTTTTCCATGGTATGATCATCAAGGAAATCCGACTATCCTTAAGTTGCGGAAGTTCAATATCATCGTCTGATCATAAAGGGTAAGTAATACTAAACTTGTGGAATTTCTTTACCCTGGTATGATTATCAAGGAAATGCAACGATAATAAGATGCTGAAATTCTATATCATTGTCTGGTCATAAAGGGTAAGTACTACTAAAGTTTTGGGATTTTTTTATCATGCTATGATCAACAAGGAAATGCCACGATACTAAAGGTTCGGAAGTTCTATAACATCGTCTGCTCATAAAGGGTAAGTAATACTAAACTTGTGAAGTTTCTGTACAATGGTATGATCTTCAAGGGAATGCCACGATATTAAAGTTGCGGAATTGTTATATCATCGTCCTGGTCATAAAGAGTAACTAATACTGAAGTTGTGGATTTTCATTATCATGGTATCATCATCAAGGATTGCCACCATACTAAAGTTGCGGAATTTCTATATCATTGTCTGGGCATAAGGAATAAGCAATACTAAAGTTGTGGAGTTTCTTTACAATGGTATGATCATCAAGGAAATGCCACGATACTAAAGTTGCAGAATTTTTTGTATCACCGTCTGGTCATGAAAGTTAAGTAATACTTAAGTTGTGGAATTTCTTTACCATGGTATGATGATCAAGGAAATGCCACGATACTAAAGTTGCGGAATTTCTATATCATTGTCTGGTCATAACGAATAAGTAATGCTAAAGTTGTGGAGTTTCTTTACAATGGTATGATCATCAAGGAAATGCCACGATACTAAAGTTGCAGAATTTTTTGTATCACCGTCTGGTCATGAAAGTTAAGTAATACTAAAGTTGTGGATTTTCATTACCATGGTATGAGCATCAAGGAAATGCCACGATAGTTAAGTTGCGGAAGTTCAATATCATCGTGTGGTCATAAAGGGTAAGTAATACTAAAGTTGTGGATTTTCTTTACCATGGTATGATGATAAAGGAAATGCCGCGATACTAAAGTTGCGGAATTTCAATATCATCGTCTGGTCATTAATTGTAACTAATACTAAAACTGCGGATTTTTTTTATTATGGTATTATCATCAAGGAAATGCAAGGATACTAAAGTTGCGGAATTTCTATATCATCCTCTGATCATAAAGGGTGAGTAATACAAAACTTGTGGAATTTCTTTACAATGGTATGATCATCAAAGAAATGCTACGATCCTAAAGTTGCGGAATTTTTTGTATCACCGTCTGGTCATGAAAGCTAAGTAATACTAAAGTTGTGGAATTTCTTTACAATGGTATGATTATCAAGGAAATGCCACGATACTAAAGTTGCGGAATTTCTATATCATCGTCTGGTCATAAAGGGTAAGTACTACTAAAGTTGTGGAATTTCTTTACAATGGTATGAAATTCAAGGAAATGCAACGATATTAAAGTTGCGGATTTTCTATATCATCGTCTGGTCTAAAAGGGTAAGTAATGCTAAAGCTGTGGATCTTCTTTAACATGGTATGATCATGAAGGAAATGCTTCGATACTAAAATTGCGTAATTTCTATATCATTGTCTTGTCATAAGGAATAAGTAATACTAAAGTTGTGGAGTTTTTTTATCATGGTATTATCAACAAGAAAATGCCATGATACTAAAGTTGTGGAAGTTCAATATCATCGTCTGGTCATAAAGGGTAAGTAATACTAAAGCTGTGGATTTCTTTACCATGTTATGATCATCAAGGAAATGCTACGATACTAAAGTTGCGGAATTTCTATATCATTGTCTGGTCATAAGGAATAAGTAATACTAAAGTTGTGGAGTTTCTTTACAATGGTATGATCATCAAGAAAATGCCACGATAATAAAGTTGCAGAATTTTTTGTATCACCGTGTGGTCATGAAAGTTAAGTAATACTAAAGTTGTGGATTTTCATTACCATGGTATGATCATCAAGGAAATGCCACGATAATTAAGTTGCGGAAGTTCAATATCATCATTTGGTCATAAAGGTTAAGTAATACTAAAGTTGTGCAATTTCTTTACCATGGTATAATCATCAAGGAAATGCCATGATCCTAAAGTTGCGGGATTTGTTTTATGACCGTCTGGTCATGAAAGCTAAGTAATACTTAAGTTGTGGAATTTCTTTATCATGGTATGATCGTCAAGAAAATGCTACGATACTAAAGTTGCGGAATTTCTATATAATTGTCTGGTCATAAGGAATAAGTAATACTAAAGTTGGGGAATTTCTTTACCATGGTATGATTATCACGGAGATGCCACGATACTAAAGTGGTGGAAGTTCAAAATCATCGTCTGGTAATAAAGAGTAAGTAATAAAAAAGCTGTGGAATTTCTTTATCATGGTATGATCAACAAGGAAATTCCACGATACTAAAGTTGTGGAAGTTCAATATCATCGTCTGGTAATAAAGGGTAAGTAATTTTAAAGTTGTGGAGTTTCATTACAATGGTATGATCATCAAGGAACTGCAACGATACTAAAATTGCGGAATTTCTATATCATCGTCTGGTCATGAAGGGTAAGTAATTCTTAAGTTGTGGAGTTTCTTCACAATGGTATGATCATCAAGGAAATGCCACGATACTAAAGTTGCGGACTTTTTATATCATCGTCTGGTCATGAAGGGTAAGTAATACGAAAGTTGTGGAGTTTCTTTACAATGGTATGATTATCAACGAAATGCCAGGATACTAAAGTTGCGGAATTTCAATATCATCGTCCGGTCATGAAGGGTAAGTAATACTAAAGTTGTGGAGTTTCTTTACAATGGTATGATTATCAACGAAATGCCAGGATACTAAAGTTGCGGAATTTCAATATCATCGTCTGGTCATGAAGGGTAAGTAATACTAAAGTTGTGGAGTTTCTTTACAATGGTATGATTATCAACGAAATGCCAGGATACTAAAGTTGCGAAATTTCAATATCATCGTCTGGTCATGAAGGGTAAGTAATACTTAAGTTGTAAAATTTGTTAGCCATGGTATGAGCATCAAGGAATTGCCACCATACTAAAGTTGCTGAATTTTTGTATCATCGTGTGGTCATCATGGGTAAGTAATACTAAAGTTGTGGAATTTCTTCACCATGGTAAGAGCATCAAGGAAATGCCACGATACTAAAGTTGCAGAATTTTTGTATTATCCTGTGGTCACGAAAGATAATTAATGTTAAAGTTGTGGAATATCTTTACCATGGTATGATCATCAAGGAAATGCCAGGATACTAAAGTTGCGGAATTTCTATATCATCGTCGTGTCATAAAGGGTAAGTAATACTAAAGTTGTGGATTTTCTTTACCATGGAATGATCATCAAGGAAATGCCAGGATACTAAAGCTGCGGAATTTGTATATCATCGTCTGGTCATAAAGGGTATTTAATAGTAAAGTTAAGGAGTTTCTTTACAATGGTATGATCATCAATTAAATGCCACGATACTAAAGTTGCGGAATTTCTATATCATCGTCTGGTCATCAAGGGTAAGTAATACTTAAGTTGTAAAATTTCTTTACCATGGTATGATGATCAAGGAAATGCCACGATACTAAAGTTGCTGAATTTTTGTATCATCGTGTGGTCATCATGGGTAAGTAATACTAAAGTTGCGGAATTTCAATATGATCGTCTGATCATCAAGGGTAAGTGATACTAAAGTTGTAGAATTTGTTAACAATGGCATGAGCATCAAGGAACTGCCACGATACTAAAATTGCCAAATTTTTGTATTATCGTGTGCTCATGAAGGATAAGTAATTTTATAGTTGTGGAATTTCTTTACCATGGTATGAGCATCAAGGAAATGCCACGATACTAAAGTTGCGGAAATTTTGAATTATGGTTTGGTCATAAGGGATAAGTAATTTTAAAGTTGTGGAACTTCTTTACCATGGTGTGATCACCAAGGAAATGCCACGACACTAAAGTTGCGGAATTTTTGTTTCATCGTCTGGTCATGAAGGATAAGTAATACTAAAGTTGTGGGTTTTGTTTACCATGATATGATCAACAAGGAAATGCCAGGATACTAAAGTTGCGGAATTTCAATATCATCGTCTGGTCATAAAGGGTTAGTAATGATAAAGTTGTGGAATTTGTTAACCATGGTATGAGCATCAAGGAAATGCCAAGATAATAAAGTTGCGGATTTTCTATATCATCGTCTGGTCATGAAGAATAAGTAATACTAAAGATGTGGAATTTCTTTACCATGGTATGATTACCAAGGAAATGCCAGGATACTAAATTTGTGGAATTTTTGTTTCATCGTCTGGGCATGAAGGATAAGTAACACTAAAAATGTGGAGTTTGTTAACCGTGGTATGATAATCAAGGAAATGCCACGATACCAAATTTGCGAATTTTCTGTATCGTCATCGTCTGGTCATCAAAGGTAAGTAATACCAAAGTTGTGGAGTTTGGAAACCATGATATGATCATCAAGGAAATGCCACGACACTAAAGTTGCGGAATTTCTATATCATCGTGTGGTCATTTAGGATAAGTAATACTAAAGTTGTGGAATTTGTTAACCATGGTATGAGCATCAAGGAAATGCCACGACACTAAAGTTGCGGAATTTCAATATCATCGTCTGGTCATCAAGGGCAAGTAATACTAAACTTGTGGAGTTTGTCAACCATGGTATGAGCATCAAGAAAAACCCATGATACTAATATTGCGGAATTTTTATATCATCGTCTGGTTATAATAGGTAAGTAACCCAAACGTTGTGGAGTTTGTTAACCATGGTATGATTATCAAGGAAATGCCACGATACTAAAGTTCCAGAATTTCAATATCGTCTGGTCATAATAGGTAAGTAATACTAAAGTTGTGGAATTTCTTCACCATGGTAGGAGCATCAAGGAAATGCCACGATACTAAAGTTGCGGAATTTCAATATCATCGTCTGGTCATCAAGGGCAAGTAATACTAAACTTGTGGAGTTTGTCAACCATGGTATGAGCATCAAGAAAAACCCATGATACTAATATTGCGGAATTTCTATATCATCGTCTGGTTATAATAGGTAAGTAACCCAAACGTTGTGGAGTTTGTTAACCATGGTATGATTATCAAGGAAATGCCACGATACTAAAGTTCCAGAATTTCAATATCGTCTGGTCATAATAGGTAAGTAATACTAAAGTTGTGGAATTTCTTCACCATGGTAGGAGCATCAAGGAAATGCCACGATACTAAAGTTGCGGAATTTTTGTATTATCGTGTGGTCCTGAAGGATAAGTAATTTTAAATTTGTGGAATTTCTTTACCTTGTTATGTTCATCAAGGAAATGCCACGGTACTAAAGTGTGGGATTTTCTATATCATCGTCTGATCATCAAGGGTAAGTAATACTAAAGTTTTGAATTTTCTTTACCATGGTATGATAATCAGGAAATGCCAGGATACTAAAGTTACGGAATTTCTATATAATCGTCTGGTCATCAAGGGTAAGTAATACTAAAGTTGTGGAACTTGTTAACCATGGTATGAGCATCAAGCAAATGGACGATACTAATGTTGCGGAATTTCTATATCATCGTCTTGTGATTAAGGGTAAGTAATAGTAAAGTTGTTGAATTTGTTAACCATGGTATGAGCATCAAAAAAATGCCACAATAGTAAAGTTGCAGAATTTCTATATCATCGTCTTGTCATTCAGGGTAAGTAATAGTAAAGTTGTTGAATTTCTTAACCATGGTATGAGCATCAAAAAAATGCCACAATAGTAAAGTTGCGGAATTTCTATATCATCGTCTTGTCATTCAGGGTAAGTAATAGTAAAGTTGTTGAATTTGTTAACCATGGTATGAGCATCAAAAAAATGCCACAATAGTAAAGTTGCGGAATTTCTATATCAACGTCTTGTCATTCAGGGTAAGTAATAGTAAAGTTGCTGAATTTCTTAACCATGGTATGAGCATCAAAAAAATGCCACAATAGTAAAGTTGCGGAATTTCTATATCATCGTCTTGTCATTCAGGGTAAGTAATAGTAAAGTTGTTGAATTTGTTAACCATGGTATGAGCATCAAAAAAATGCCACAATAGTAAAGTTGCGGAATTTCTATATCATCGTCTTGTCATTCAGGGTAAGTAATAGTAAAGTTGTTGAATTTGTTAACCATGGTATGAGTATCAAAAAAATGCCACAATAGTAAAGTTGCGGAATTTCTATATCAACGTCTTGTCATTCAGGGTAAGTAATAGTAAAGTTGTTGAATTTGTTAACCATGGTATGAGCATCAAAAAAATGCCACAATAGTAAAGTTGCGGAATTTCTATATCATCGTCTTGTCATTCAGGGTAAGTAATAGTAAAGTTGTTGAATTTGTTAACCATGGTATGAGCATCAAAAAAATGCCACAATAGTAAAGTTGCGGAATTTCTATATCAACGTCTTGTCATTCAGGGTAAGTAATAGTAAAGTTGTTGAATTTGTTAACCATGGTATGAGCATCAAAAAAATGCCACAATAGTAAAGTTGCGGAATTTCTATATCATCGTCTTGTCATTCAGGGTAAGTAATAGTAAAGTTGTTGAATTTGTTAACCATGGTATGAGCATCAAAAAAATGCCACAATAGTAAAGTTGCGGAATTTCTATATCAACGTCTGGTGATCAAGGGTAAGTAATACTAAAGTTGTGGAGTTGGTTAACCATGGTATGATCATCAAGGAAATGCCACGATACTAAAGTTGCGAAATGTGTATATTATCGTCTCGTCATCAAGAGTAAGTAACAATAAAGTTGTGGAATTTGTTAACCATGGTATGAGCATCAACGAAATGCCACGATACTAAAGTTGCCGAATTTCAATATCATCGTCTGGTCATAAAGGGCAAGTAATACTAAAGTTGTGGAATTTGTTAACCATGGTATGAGCATCAGGGAAATGGCAGGATACTAAAGTTGCGGAATTTTTGCATCATCGTCTGGTCATGAAGGATAAGTAATACTCAAGTTGTGGAATTTCTTTAACAAGGAATGAGTATCAAGCAAATGCCACGATAATAAAGTTGCGGAATTTTCGTGTTATCGTGTGGTCATGAAGGATAAGTAATTTTAAAGTTGTGGAATTTCTTTACCATGGTATGATCATCAAGGAAATGCCAAAATACTAAATTTGCGGAATTTCAATATCATCGTCTGGTCATAAAGGGTGAGGAATACTAAAGTTGTGGAATTTGTTAACCTTGGTATGAGCATCAAGGAAATGCCACGACACTAAAGTTGCGGAATTTCTATATCATCGTCTGATCGTCAAGGGTAGGGAATACTAAAATTTTGGAATTTGCTAATAATGGTTTGAGCATCAACGAACTGCCACGATACTAAAGGTGCGGAATATCAATATCATCGTCTGGTCATAAAGGGTAAGTAATACTAAAGTTGTGGGGTTCGTTAACCATGGTATGAGCATCAAGGAAATGCCATGATACTAAAGTTGAGGAATTTCTATATCATTCTCCGGTCACTAAGGGTAAGTAATATTAAAGTTGTGGAATTTGTTAACTATGGTATGAGCATCAAAGAAATGCCGCGATACTAAAGTTAGGGAATTTCTATATCATCGTTTTGTCGTCAAGGGTAAGTAATGCTAAAGTCAGTGTGGAAGTTGTTAACCATGGTATGAGCATCAAAGGATTGCCACGATACTAAATTTTCGGAATTTCTATATCATCGTCTGGTCATGAAGGATAAGTAATACTAAAGTTGTGGAATTTCTTTACCATGGTATGATGATCAAGGAAATGCCACGATACTAAAGTTGCGGAATTTCTAGATCATCGTCTGATTCAAGGGTAAGTAATACTAAAGTTGTGGAATTTGTTGACCATGGTATGAGCATCAACGAAATACCACCATACTAAAGTTGCGGAATTTCTATATCATCCTCTGGTCATTAACGGTAAGTGATATTAAAGTTGTGGAATTTGTTAACTATGGTATGAGCATCAAAGAAATGCCACGATACTAAAGTTAAGGAATTTCTATATCATCGTTTTGTCGTGAAGGGTAAGTAATGCTAAAGTCAGTGTGGAAGTTTTTAACCATGGTATAAGCATTAAAGAAATGCCACGATACTAAAGTTGCGGGATTTCTATCGTCTGGTCATAAAGGATAAGTATTACTAAAGTGGTGGAATTTCTTTAGCATGGTATTATCATCAAGGAAATGCCACGATCCTAAAGTTGAGTACGTTTTTGTATCACCTTCTGGTCATGTTCTTTACCATGGTATTATCATCAAGGAAATGCGACGATACTAAAGTTGTGGAAGTTCAATATCATCGTCTGGTCATAAAGGGTAAGCAATACTAAAGCTGTGGAATTTCTTTATCATGGTATGATCAACAAAGAAATGCCACGATACTAAAGTTGCGGAAGTTGTACATCATCGTCTGGTCATAAAGGGTAAGTAATACTAAAGTTGTGCAATATCTTTTCCATGGTATGATAATCAAGAACATGTCACGATGCTAAAGTTGCGGAAATTCTGTATTAACGTCTGGTCATAAAGGGTAAGTAACACTAAAGTTGTGGAATTTTTTAACCGTGGTATGAGCAACAAGGAAATGCCACGATACTAAAGTTGCGGAATTTCAATATCATCGTCCGGTCATAAAGGGTAAGTAATACTAAAATTGCGGGATTTCAATATCATCGTATGGTCATAAAGAGTAAGTAACACCAAAGATGTGGAGTTCGTTAACCATGGTATGAGCATCAAGGAAATGCCACGATACTAAAGTTGCGGAATTTCTATATCATCGTTTCGTCATCAAGGGTAAGTAATGCTAAAGTTGTTGAAGTTGTTAACCATGGTATGAGCATCAAAGAATTGCCACGATACTAAAGTTGCGGAATTTCTATATCATTGTCTGGTCATGAAGGATAAGTGATACTAAAGTTGTGGAATTTCTTTTCCATGGTATGATCATCAAGGAAATGCCACGATACTAAAGTTTTGGAATTTCTATATCATGGTCTGGTCATCAAGGGTAAGTTATACTAAAGTTGTGGAATTTATTAACCATGGTAAGAGCATCAAGAAAATGCCACGATACTAAAGTTGCGGAATTTCAATATCATCGTCTGGTCATAAAGGGTAAGTAATACTAAAGTTGTGGAAGTTGTTAACCATGGTATGAGCAACAAGGAAATGCCACGATACTAAAGTTTTGGAATTTCTATATCATCGTCTGGTCATAAAGGGTAAGTAATACTAAAGTTGTGGAAGTTGTTAACCATGGTATGAGCAACAAGGAAATGCCACGATACTAAAGTTGCGGAGTTTCAATATCATCGTCCGGTCATAAAGGGTAAGTAATACTAAAATTGCGGGATTTCAATATCATCGTATGGTCATAAAGAGTAAGTAACACCAAAGTTGTGGAGTTCGTTAACCATGGTAAGAGCATCAAGAAAATGCCACGATACTAAAGTTGCGGAATTTCAATATCATCGTCTGGTCATAAAGGGTAAGTAATACTAAAGTTGTGGAAGTTGTTAACCATGGTATGAGCAACAAGGAAATGCCACGATACTAAAGTTTTGGAATTTCTATATCATCGTTTGGTCATCAAGGGTAAGTTATACTAAAGTTGTGGAATTTGTTAACCATGGTGAGAGCATCAAGAAAATGCCACGATACTAAAGTTGCGGAATTTCAATAACATCGTCTGGTCATAAAGGATAAGTAATACTAAAGTTGCGGGATTTCAATACTATCGTCTGGTCATAAAGAGTAAGTAACACCAAAGTTGTGCAGTTCGTTAACCATGGTATGAGCATCAAGGAAATGCCACGATACTAAAGTTCCGGAATTTCTATATCATCGTTTCGTCATCAAGGGTAAGTAATGCTAAAGTTGTTGAAGTTGTTAACCATGGTATGAGCATCAAATAATTGCCACGATTCTAAAGTTGCGGAATTTCTATATCATTGTCTGGTCATGAAGGATAAGTGATACTAAAATTGTGGAATTTCTTTACCATGGTATGATCATCAAGGAAATGCCACGATACTAAAGTTTCGAAATTTCTATATCATCACCTGGTCATCAAGGGTAAGTTATACTAGAGTTGTGGAATTTGTTAACCATGGTGTGAGCATCAAGAAAATGCCAGGATAGTAAAGTTGCGGAATTTTTTTCTTATCGTCTGGTCATGAAGAATAGGTAATACTAAAGTTGTGGAATTTCTGTACCATGGTATGAGTATCAAGGAAATGCCACGATACTAAAGTTGCGGAATTTGTATATCATCGTTTCGTCATCAAGGGTAAGTAACAATTAAGTTGTGGAATTTGTTAACCATGGTATGAGCATCAAGGAAATACCACGATACTAAAGTTCCGGAATTTCTATATCATCGTCTGGTGATGAAGGATAAGTAATACTAAAGTTGTGGAAATTGTTAACCATGGTATGAGCATGAAAAGAATGCCACGATACTAAAGTTGCGGAATTTCTATATCTTTGTCTGGTGATAAAGGAGAAGTAATACTAAAGTTGTGGAAGTTCTTTACCATGGTATGATCATCAAGGAAATGCCACGATGCTAAAATTGCGGAAATTCTATATCATCGTTTGCTCATAAAGCGTAAGTAATACTAAAGTTGGGGAATTTCTTTACAATGGTATAATCATCAAGAAAATTCCACGATACTAAAGTTGCGGAATTTCTTTATCATCGTCTGGTCATTAAGGGTAAGTAATACTAAAGTTGTGGATTTTCTTTACCAAGGTATGATTATCAAGGAAATGCCACGATACTAAAGTTGCATAAATTTTGTATCATCGTGTGGTAATGAAGGATAAATAATACTAAAGTCGTGGAATTTCTTGAAAATGGTATTATCGTGAAGGAAATGCCACGATACTAAAGTTGAGGAATTTGTATATCATCGTCTGGTCATAAAGGGTAAGTAATAGTAAAAATGTGGATTTTTTTTACCATGAAATAATCATCAAGGATATGCCACGATACTAAAGTTGCGGAATTTGTATATCATCGTCTGCTCATAAATTTCTTTAGCATGGTATGAGCATCAAGGAAAGACCATGACAGTAAAGTTGTGGAAAATCTTTACCATGGTATCATCATTAAGGAAATGCCACGATTGTAAAATTGCGGAAGTTCTATTACATCGTCTGGTCATGAATGTTAAGTAAGACTAAAGTAGTGGAATTTCTTTACCATGGTATGATCATCAAGGAAATGCAACCATGCTAAAGTTGCAGAATTTCTATATCATCGTCTGGTCATAAAGGGTAAGCAATACTAAAGGTGTGGAGTTTCTTTACCATGGTATGAGCATGAAGGAATTGCCACGATACTAAATTTGCGAAAAAATCTTTACCGTGGTTTCATCATCAAGGAGACGCCACGATTGTAAAATCGCTGAATTACTATTACATCGTCTGGTCATGACGGGTAAGTACGACTAAATTTGTGGATTTTCATTACCAAGGTATAATCATCAAGGAAATGCCACGGCACTAAATTTGCGAAATTTCTATATCATCGTCTGGTCATAAAGGAGAAGTAATACTAAAGTTGTGGAAGTTCTTTACCATGGTATGATCATCAAGCAAATGCCACGATACTAAATTTGCAAAATTCTTGTATCATCGTCTGGTCATGAAGGATAAGTAATAGTAAAGTTGTGGAATTTTTTTACCATGGTATAATCATCAAGGAAAAGCCACGATACTAAAGTTGCGGAATTTCTAGATCATTGTCCGGTCATGAAGGGTAAGTAATACTAAAGTTGTGGATTTTCTTTACCAAGGTATGATTATCAAGTTGCATAAATTTTGTATCACCGTGTGGTAATGAAGGATAAGTAATACTAAAGTTGTTGAATTTCTTGAAATGGTATATTCATCAAGGAAATGCCACGACACTAAATTTGAGGAATTTCCTTATCATCGTTTGGTGATAAAGTGTAAGTAATACTAAAGTTGTGGAATTTCTTGAAAATGGTATTATCATGAAGGAAATGCCACGATACTAAAGTTGCGGAATTTGTATATCATCGTCTGGTCATAAAGGGTAAGTAATAGTAAAAATGTGGATTTTTTTTACCATGAAATAATCATCAAGGATATGCCACGATACTAAAGTTGCGGAATTTGTATATCATCGTCTGCTCATAAAGGGTAAGTAATACTAAAGTTGTGGATTTTCTTTATCATGGTATGATCAACAAGGAAATTCGATGATACTAAAGCTGCGGAATTTTGTTACATCGTCTGTTCATAAAGGGCAAGTAATAATAAAGTTGTGGAATTTTGTTACTATGGTATAATCATCAAGGAAAAGACACGATACTAAAGTTGCGGAATTTCTATATCATCGTCTGGTCATAAAGGGTAAGTAATACTAAAGTTTGGAATTTCTTTACCATGGTATTATCATCAAAGTAATGCCACGATCCTAAAGTTGCGGAATTTTTTGTATCACCGTCTTGTCATGAAAGCTAAGAAATACTAAAGTTGTGGATTTTCTTTACCATGGTATGATGATCAAGGAAAAGCCAGGATACTAAAGTTGTGGAAGTTCAATATCATCGTCTAGTCATCAAGAGTAAGTAATACTAAAGCTGTGGAATTTCTTTATCATGGTATGATCAACAAAGAAATGCCACGATACTAAAGTTACGGAATTTCAATATCATCGTCTAGTCATAAATGGTAAGTAATAATGTAGTTGTGCAATTTCTTTACCATGGTATAATCATCAAGGAAATGCCATGATCCTAAAGTTGTGGAATTTGTTTTATCACCGTCTGGTCATGAAAGCTAAGTAATACTTAAGTTGTGGAATTTCTTTACCATGGTATGATAATCAAGGAAATGCTACGATACTAAAGTTGCGGAATTTCTATATCATTGTCTGGTCATAAGTTATAAGTAATACTAAAGTTGTGGAGTTTCTTTACAATGGTATGATCATCAAGGAAATGCCACGATACTAAAGTTGCGAAATTTCTAAATCATCGTCTTCTCATAAGGGTAAGTAATACTAAAGTTCTGGACTTTCATTACCACGGTATGATCATCAAGGAAATGCCAGGATACTAAAGTTGGGGAATTTCAATACCATCGTCTGGTCATAAAGGATAAGTAATACTAAAGTGGTGGAATTTCTTTAGAAAGGTATTATCATCAAGGAAATGCCACGATCCTAAAGTTGAGTAAGTTTTTGTATCACCTTCTGGTCATGAAAGCTAAGTAATACTAAAGTTGTGGATGTTCTTTACCATGGTATTATCATCAAGGAAATGCCACGATACTAAAGTTGTGGAAGTTCAATATCATCGTCTGGTCATAAAGGGTAAGCAATACTAAAGCTGTGGAATTTCTTTATCATGGTATGATCAACAAGGAAATGCCACGATACTAAAGTTGCGGAAGTTGTACATCATCGTCTGGTCATAAAGGGTAAGTAATACTAAAGGTGTGAAATTTCTTTACAATGGTATGATTATAAAGGAAATGCCACGATACTAAAGTTGCGGAATTTCTATATCATCGTCTGGTCATAAAGGGTAAGTAGTACTAAAGTTGTGGATTTTCATTACCATGGTATGATCATCAAGGAAATGCCACGATACTAAAGTTGCGGAAGTTCAATATCATCGTGTGGTCATAAAGGGTAAGTACTACTAAAGTTGTGGATTTTCATTACCATGGTATGATGATAAAGCAAATGCCACGATACTAAAGTTGCGGAATTTCAATATCATGAACTGGTCATAAAGGGTAAGTAGTACTAAAGTTGTGGAATTTCTTTACCATGGTAATATCATCAAAGTAATGCCATGATCCTAAAGTTGCGGAATTCATCAAGGAAATGCAACGAAACTAAGTTGCGGAATTTCTATATCATCCTCTGATCATAGAGGGTAAGTAATACTAAAGCTGTGGAAATTTCTTTATCATAGTATGATGAACAAGGAAATGCCACGATACTAAAGTTGCGGAAGTTCTATATCGTCGTCTGGTCATAAAGGGTAAGTAATACTAAGGTTGTGGAATTTCTTTACCATGGTATGATAAACAAGATAATGCCAAGATCCTAAGTTGTAAAATTTTTCTTATCAGCGTCTGGTGATGAAAGCTAAATAATACTAAAGTTGTGGATTTTTTTTTTTACCATGGTATGATCATCAAGGAAATGCCACGATACTAAAGTTGTGGAAGTTCAATATTATCGTCTGGTAATAAAGGGTAAGTAATACTAAAGATGTGCAATTTCTTTACCATGGTATGATCAACAAAGAAACGCCATGATAGTAAAGTTGTGGAAGTTCTATATCATCGTCTGGTCATGAAAGCTACGTAATACTTAAGTTGTGGAATTTCTTTACCATGGTATGATCATCAAGGAAATGCCACGATACTAAAGTTAAGGAATTTGTATATCATCGTCTTGTCATAAAGGGTAAGTAATACTAAAGTTGGGGATTTTCATTACCATGGTATGATCATCAAGGAAATGCCACGATAATTAAGTTGCGGAAGTTCAATATCATCGTTTGGTCATAAAGGGTAAGTAATACTAAAGTTGTGAAATTTCTTTACCATGGTATAATCATCAAGGAAATGCCATGATCCTAAGGTTGCGGAATTTGTTGTATCACCGTCTGGTCATGAAAGCTAAGTAATACTTAAGTTGTGGAATTTCTTTATCATGGTATGATCGTCAAAGAAATGCTACGATACTAAAGTTGCGGAATTTCTATATAATTGTCTGGTCATAAGGAATAAGTAATACTAAAGTTGGGGAATTTCTTTACCATGGTATGATCATCACGGAAATGCCACGATACTAAAGTGGTGGAAGTTCAATATCATTAACTGGTAATAAAGAGTAAGTAATAAAAAAGCTGTGGAATTTCTTTATCATGGTATGATCAACAAGGAAATGCCACGATACTAAAGTTGCGGAAGTTCAATATCATCGTCGGGTCATAAAGGGTAAGTAATACTAAATTTGTGGAATTTCTTTACCATGGTATGATCATCAAGGAAATGCCAGGATGCTAAAGTTACGGAATTTCTATATCATCGTCTGGTCATAAAAGGTAAGTAATTCTTAAGTTGTGAAATTTCTTTACCATGGTATGATCATCAAGGAAATGCCACGATACTAAAGTTGCGGAATTTCAAAATCATCATCTGGCCATAAACTGTAAGTAATACTAATGTTGTGGATTTTTATTACCATGGTATGATCAACAAGGAAATGCCACGATCCTAAAGTTGCGGAATTTTTTGTATCAGCGTCTGGTCATAAAAGCTAAGTAACACTAAAGTTGTGGATTTTTTTTTAACATGGTATGATGATCAAGGAAATGCCACGATACTAAAGTTGCGGAATTTCTATATCATCGTCTGGTCATAAAGGGTATGTAATACTAAACTTGTGGATTTTCTTTCGAATGGTATGATCATCAAGGAAATGCCACGATACTGAAGTTGCGGAATTTCTATATCATCGTCTGGTAGTAAAGGCTAAGTAATTTTAAAGTTGTGGAGTTTCTTTACAAAGGTATGATCATCAAGGAAATGCCACGATACTGAAGTTGCAGAATTTCTCTATCATCGTCGGGTCATAAAGGGTATGTAATACTAAACTTGTGGATTTTCTTTAGAATGGTATGATCATCAAGGAAATGCCACGATACTGAAGTTGCGGAATTTCTATATCATCGTCTGGTAGTAAAGGCTAAGTAATTTTAAAGTTGTGGAGTTTCTTTGCAAAGGTATGATCATCAAGGAAATGCCACGATACTGAAGTTGCAGAATTTCTCTATCATCGTCTGGTCATAAAGGGTATGTAATACTAAACTTGTGGATTTTCTTTACCATGGTATGATCATCAAGAAAATGCCACGATACTAAAGTTGCGGAATTTCTATATCATCGTCTGGTCATAGAGGGTATGTAATACTAAAGTTGTCGATTTTCTTTACAATGGTATGTTCATCAAGGAAATGCCACGATACTAAAGTTGCGGAATTTCTATATCATCGTGTGGTCATGAAGGGTATGTAATAGTAAAGTTGTGGAGTTTCTTTACAATGGTATGATCATCAAGGAAATGCCACGATACTAAGGTTACAGAATTTCTATATCATCGTCTGGTCATAAAGGGTATGTGATACTAAAGCTGTGGATTTTCTTTACCATGGTATGATCATCAAGGAAATGCCACGATACTAAAGTTGCGGAATTTCTATATCATCGTCTGGTAATAAAGGGTACGTAATTTTAAAGTTGTGGATTTTCTTTACCATGGTATGATCATCAAGTAAATGCCACGATACTAAAGTTGCGGAATTTCTATATCATCGTCTGGTAATAAAGGGTAAGTAATTTTAAAGTTGTGGATTTTCTTTACCATGGTATGATCATCAAGTAAATGCCACGATACTAAAGTTGCGGAATTTCTATATCACTTCTGGTCATAAAGGGTATGTAATACTAAAGTTGTGGATTTTCTTTACAATGGTATGATCATCAAGGAAATGCCACGATACTAAAGTTGCGGAATTTCTATATCATCGTCTGGTCATGAAGGGTATGTAATACGAAAGTTGTGGAGTTTCTTTACGATGGTATGATCATCAAGGAAATGCCACGATACTAAAGTTGCGGAATTTCTATACCATCGTCTGGTAATAAAGGGTAAGTAATTTTAAAGTTGTGGATTTTCTTTACCATAGTATGATCATCAAGGAAATGCCAGGATACTAAAGTTGCAAAATTTTTGTATTATCGTGTGGTCATGAAGGATAAGTAATTTTGTAGTTGTGGAATTTCTTTACCATGGTATGGTAAGTTGCGGAATTTCTATATCATCGTCTGGTAATAAAGGGTAAGTAAATTTGTTTACCATGATATGATCATCAAGGAAATGCCAGGATACTAAAGTTGCGGAATTTCAATATCATCGCCTGTTCATAAAGGGTTAGTAATGATAAAGATGTGGAATTTGTTCACCATGGTATGAGCATCAAGGAAATGCCAAGATACTAAAGTTGCGGATTTTCTATATCATCGTCTGGTCATAAAGGGTAAGTAATACTAAAAACGAGGATTTTTTTAACCATGATATGATCATCAAGGAAATGCCACGATACTAAAGTTGGGGAATTTTTGTGTTACCGTATGGTCATGAAGGATAAGTAATTTTAAAGTTGTTGATTTTGTTTGCCATGGTATGATCATCAAGGAAATGCCAGGATACTATAGTCGCGGAATTTCAATATCATCGTCGGGTCATATAGGGTAAGTACTACTAAAGTTGTGGAATTTGTTAACCATGATATGAGCATCAAGGAAATTCCACGATACTAAAGTTGCGTAATTTCTATATTATTGTGTGGTCATGAAGGATACGTAATACTAAAGTTAGCTAAGTTCTTTACCATTATATGATCCGCAAGGATTTGCCACGATACTAAAGTTGTGGAATTTCTATTTCATTGTTCCGTTGATAAAGGCTAAGTAATCTGGTCATAAAGGGTAAGTAATACTAAAGTTGTGGAATTTGTTAACCATGGTATGAGCATCAAGGAAATGGAACGATACTAAAGTTGCGGAATTTTTGTTTCATCGTCTGGTCATGAAGGATAAGTAATACTAAAGATGTGGAATTTCTTTACCATGGTATGAGCATCAAGGAAATGCCACGATACTGAAATTGCGGAATTTTTATATTATCGTGTGGTCATGAAGGATAAGTAATGTTAAACTTGTGAAATTTCTTTACCATGGTATGATTACCAAGGAAATGCCAGGATACTAAATTTGTGGAATTTTTGTTTCATCGTTTGGGCATGAAGGATAAGTAACACTAAAAATGTGGAGTTTGTTAACGGTGGTATGATAATCAAGGAAATACCACGATACCAAATTTGCGAATTTTCTATATCGTCATCGTCTGGTCATCAAAGGTAAGTAATACCAAAGTTGTAGAGTTTGGCAACCATGATATGATCATCAAGGAAATGCCACGACACTAAAGTTGCGGAATTTCTATATCATCGTGTGGTCATTTAGGATAAGTAATACTAAAGTAGTGGAATTTGTTAACCATGGTATGAGCATCAAGGAAATGCCATGACACTAAAGTTGCGGAATTTCAATATCATCGTCTGGTCATCAAGGGCAAGTAATACTAAACTTGTGGAGTTTGTCAACCATGGTATGAGCATCAAGAAAAAGCCATGATACTAATATTGCGGAATTTCTATATCATCGTCTGGTTATAATAGGTAAGTAACCCAAACGTTGTGGAGTTTGTTAACCATGGTATGATTATCAAGGAAATGCCACCATACTAAAGTTCCAGAATTTCAATATCATCGTCTGGTCATAATAGGTAAGTAATACCAAAGTTGTGCAATTTGTTAGCCATGGTAGGAGCATCAAGGAAATGCCACGATACTAAAGTTGCGGAATTTTTGTATTATCGTGTGGTCCTGAAGGATAAGTAATTTTAAAGTTGTGGAATTTCTTTACCATGGTATGATCATTAAGGAAATGCCACGGTACTAAAGTGTGGGATTTTCTATATCATCGTCTTGTCATTCAGGGTAAGTAATAGTAAAGTTTTTGAATTTGTTAACCATGGTATGAGCATCAAAAAAATGCCACAATAGTAAAGTTGCGGAATTTCTATATCAACGTCTGGTGATCAAGGGTAAGTAACACTAAAGTTGTGGAGTTGGTTAACCATGGTATGATCATCAAGGAAATGCCACGATACTAAAGTTGCGAAATGTGTATATTATCGTCTCGTCATCAAGAGTAAGTAACAATAAAGTTGTGGAATTTGTTAACCATGGTATGAGCATCAACGAAATGCCACGATACTAAAGTTGCCGAATTTCAATATCATCGTCTGGTCATAAAGGGCAAGTAATACTAAAGTTGTGGAATTTGTTAACCATGGTATGAGCATCAGGGAAATGGCAGGATACTAAAGTTGCGGAATTTTTGCATCATCGTCTGGTCATGAAGGATAAGTAATACTCAAGTTGTGGAATTTCTTTAACAAGGAATGAGTATCAAGCAAATGCCACGATAATAAAGTTGCGGAATTTTCGTGTTATCGTGTGGTCATGAAGGATAAGTAATTTTAAAGTTGTGGAATTTCTTTACCATGGTATGATCATCAAGGAAATGCAAAGATACTAAATTTGCGGAATTTCTATATCATCGTCTGGTCATAAAGGGTGAGGAATACTTAAGTTGTAGAATTTGTTAACCATGGTATGAGCATCAAGGAAATGCAAGAATACTAAAGTTGGGGCATTTGTTTATGATCGTCTCCTCATCAAGGGTAAGGAATATTAAAGTTGTGGAATTTGTTAACCTTGGTATGAGCAACAAGGAAATGCCACGACACTAAAGTTGCGGAATTTCTATATCATCGTCTGGTCATAATAGGTAAGTAATACCAAAGTTGTGCAATTTGTTAGCCATGGTAGGAGCATCAAGGAAATGCCACGATACTAAAAAGGCGGAATTTTTGTATTATCGTGTGGTCCTGAAGGATAAGTAATTTTAAAGTTGTGGAATTTCTTTACCATGGTATGATCATCAAGGAAATGCCACGGTACTAAAGTTGGGGATTTTCTATATCATCGTCTGATCATTAAGGGTAAGTAATACTAAAGTTTTGAATTTTCTTTACCATGGTATGATCATCAGGAAATGCCACGATAGTAAAGTTAAGGAATTTCTATATAATCGTTTGGTCGTCAAGGGTAAGTAATACTAAAGTTGTGGAAATTGTTAACCATGGTATGAGCATCAAGCAAATGCTCGATACTAAAGTTGCGGAATTTCTATATCAACGTCTTGTCATTCAGGGTAAGTAAGAGTAAAGTTGTTGAATTTGTTAACCATGGTATGAGCATCAAAAAAATGCCACAATAGTAAAGTTGCGGAATTTCTATATCAACGTCTGGTGATCAAGGGTAAGTAATACTAAAATTGTGGAGTTGGTTAACCATGGTATGATCATCAAGGAAATGCCACGATACTAAAGTTGCGAAAAGTGTATATCATCGTGTCGTCATCAAGAGTAAGTAACAATAAAGTTGTGGAATTTGTTAACCATGGTATGAGCATGAACGAAATGCCACGATACTAAAGTTGCCGAATTTCAATATCATCGTCTGGTCATAAAGGTCAAGTAATACTGAAGTTGTGGAATTTGTTAACCATGGTATGAGCATCAGGGAAACGGCAGGATACTAAAGTTGCGAAATTTTTGCATCATCGTCTGGTCATGAAGGATAAGTAATACTAAAGATGTGGAATTTCTTTAACAAGGTATGAGCATCAAGGAAATGCCACGATACTAAAGTTGCGGAATTTTCGTGTTATCGTGTGGTCATGAAGGATAAGTAATTTTAAAGTTGTGGAAATTCTTTACCATGGTATGATCATCAAGGGAATGCCAAGATACTAAATTTGCGGAATTTCAATATCATCGTCTGGTCATAAAGGGTGAGGAATACTAAAGTTATAGAATGTGTTAACCATGGTATGAGCATCAAGGAAATGCAAGAATACTAAAGTTGCGGCATTTGTTTATCATCGTCTCGTCATCAAGGGTAAGGAATACTAAAGTTGCGGAATTTGTTAACCTTGGTATGAGCATCAAGGAAATGCCACGACACTAAAGTTGCGGAATTTCTATATCATCGTCTGATCGTCAAGGGTAGGTAATACTAAAATTTTGGAATTTGCTAATAATGGTTTGAGCATCAACGAACTGCCACGATACTAAAGGTCCGGAATATCAATATCATCGTCTGGTCATAAAGGGTAAGTAATACTAAAGTTGTGGAGTTCGTTAACCATGGTATGAGAATCAAGGAAATGCCACGATACTAAAGTTGAGGAATTTCTATATCATTCTCCGGTCATTAAGGATAAGTAATATTAAAGTTGTGGAATTTGTTAACTATGGTATGAGCATCAAAGAAATGCCACGATACTAAAGTTAGGGAATTTCTATATCATCGTTTTGTCGTCAAGGGTAAGTAATGCTAAAGTCAGTGTGGAAGTTGTTAACCATGGTATGAGCATCAAAGGATTGCCACGATACTAAATTTGCGGAATTTATATATCATCGTCTGGTCATGAAGGGTAAGTAATACTAACGTTGTGAAGTTTCTTCACAATGGTATGATCATCAAGGAAATGCCACGATACTAAAGTTGCGGAATTTCTTTATCATCATCTGGTCATGAAGGGTAAGTAATACTAAAGTTGTGGAGTTTCTTTACAATGGTATGATTATCAATAAAATGCCACGATACTAAAGTTGCGGAATTTCAATATCATCGTCTGGTCATGAAGGATAAGTAATACTAAAGTCGTGGATTTTGTTTACCAAGATATGATCATAAAGGAAATACCAGGATACTAAAGTTGCGGAATTTCAATATCATCGTCTGTTCATAAAGGGTTAGTAATGATAAAGATGTGGAATTTGTTCACCATGGTATGAGCATCAAGGAAATGCCAAGATACTAAAGTTGCGGATTTTTTATATTATCGTCTTGTCATTCAGGGTAAGTAATAGTAAAGTTGTTGAATTTGTTAACCATGGTATGATCATCAAGGAAATGCCACGATACTAAAGTTACGGAATTTCCATATAATCGTCTGGTCATCAAGGGTAAGTAATACTAAAGAGTTGGAACTTGTTAACCATGGTATGAGCATCAAGCAAATGCACGATACTAAAGTTGCGGAATTTCTATATCATCGTCTTGTCATTCAGGGTAAGTAATAGTAAAGTTGTTGAATTTGTTAACAATGGTATGAGCATCAAAAAAATGCCACAATAGTAAAGTTGCGGAATTTCTATATCAACGTCTGGTGATCAAGGGTAAGTAATACTAAAGTTGTGGAGTTGGTTAACCATGGTATGATCATCAAGGAAATGCCACGATACTAAAGTTGCGGAATTTGTATATCATCGTGTCGTCATCAAGAGTAAGTAACAATAAAGTTGTGGAACTTGTTAACCATGGTATGAGCATCAAGCAAATGGACGATACTAAAGTTGCGGAATTTCTATATCATCGTCTCGTCATCAAGGGTAAGTGATACTAAAGTTGTGGAATTTGTTAACAATGGCATGAGCATCAAGGTACTGCCACGATACTAAAGTTGCAAAATTTTTGTATTATCGTGTGGTTATAAAGGATAAGTAAATTTAAAGTTGTGGAATTTCTTTACCATGGTATGATCACCAAGAAAATGCTACGACACTAAAGTTGCGGAATTTTTGTTTCATCGTCTGGTCATGAAGGATAAGTAATACTAAAGTCGTGGATTTTGTTTACCAAGATATGATCATCAAGGAAATGCCAGGATACTAAAGTTACGGAATTTCTATATAATCGTCTGGTCATCAAGGGTAAGTAATACTAAAGTTGTGGAACTTGTTAACCATGGTATGAGCATCAAGCAAATGGACGATACTAAAGTTGCGGAATTTCTATATCATCGTCTTGTGATTAAGGGTAAGTAATAGTAAAGTTGTTGAATTTGTTAACCATGGTATGAGCATCAAAAAAATGCCACAATAGTAAAGTTGCGGAATTTCTATATCAACGTCTTGTCATTCAGGGTAAGTAATGCTAAAGTTGTGGAGTTGGTTAACCATGGTATGATCATCAAGGAAATGCCCCGATACTAAAGTTGCGGAATTTGTATATCATCGTGTCGTCATCAAGAGTAAGTAACAATAAAGTTGTGGAATTTGTTAACCATGGTATGAGCATCAACGAAATGCCACGATACTAAAGTTGCGGAATTTCAATATCATCGTCTGGTCATAAAGGGCAAGTAATACTAAAGTTGTGGAATTTGTTAACCATGGTATGAGCATCAGGGAAATGGCAGGATACTAAAGTTGCGGAATTTTTGCATCATCGTCTGGTCAGGAAGGATAAGTAATTTTAAATTTGTGGAATTTCTTTACCATGGTATGATCATCAAGGAAATGCCAAGATACTAAATTTGCGGAATTTCAATATCATCGTCTGGTCATAAAGGGTGAGGAATACTAAAGTTATAGAATGTGTTAACCATGGTATGAGCATCAAGGAAATGCAAGAATACTAAAGTTGCGGCATTTGTTTATCATCGTCTCGTCATCAAGGGTAAGGAATACTAAAGTTGCGGAATTTGTTAACCTTGGTATGAGCATCAAGGAAATGCCACGACACTAAAGTTGCGGAATTTCTTTATCATCGGTTGATCGTCAAGGGTAGGTAATACTAAAATTTTGGAATCTGCTAATAATGGTTTGAGCATCAACGAACTGCCATGATACTAAAGGTGCGGAATATCAATATCATCGTCTGGTCATAAAGGGTAAGTAATACTAAAGTTGTGGAGTTCGTTAACCATGGTATGATTATCAAGGAAATGCCACGATACTAAAGTTGAGGAATTTCTATATCATTCTCCGGTCATTAAGGAAAAGTAATATTAAAGTTGTGGAATTTGTTAACTATGGTATGAGCATCAAAGAAATGCCACGATACTAAAGTTAGGAAATTTCTATATCATCGTTTTGTCGTCAAGGGTAAGTAATGCTAAAGTCAGTGTGGAAGTTGTTAACCATGGTATGAGCATCAAAGGATTGCCACGATACTAAATTTGCGGAATTTCTATATCATCGTGTGGTCATGAAGGATAAGTAATACTAAAGTTGTGGAATTTCTTTACCATGGTATGATGATCAAGGAAATGCCACGATACTAAAGTTGCGGAATTTCTATATCATCGTCTGATCGTCAAGGGTAAAGAATACTAAAGTTGTGGATTTTCTTTACCATGGTATGATCATCAAGGAAATGCCACGATACTAAAGTTGCGGAATTTCTATATCATCGTCTGGTCATCAAGGGTAAGTAATAGTAAAGTTGTGGAAATTTTTAACCATGGTATAAGCATCAAAAAAATGCCACAATACTAAATTTGCGGAATTTCTATATCATCGTCTGGTCATCAAGGGTAACTAATACTAAAGTTGTGGATTTTGTTAACCATGGTATGATCATCAAAAAAATGCCACGACACTAAAGTTGCGGAATTTCAATATCATTGTCTGGTCATAAAGGGTAAGTAATACTAAAGTTGTGGAATTTGTTAACCATAGTATGAGCATCAAGGAAATTCCACGATACTAAAGTTGCGGAATTTCTATATTATTGTGTGGTCATGAAGGATACGTAATACTAAAGTTAGCTAAGTTCTTTACCATTATATGATCCTCAAGGATTTGCCACGATACTAAAGTTGTGGAATTTCTATATCATCGTCTGGTCATGAAGGATAAGTAATACTAAAGTCGTGGATTTGGTTTACCATTATATGATCATCAAGGAAATGCCAGAATACTAAAGTTGCGGAATTTCAATATCATCGTCTGTTCATAAAGGGTTAGTAATGATAAAGATGTGGAATTTGTTCACCATGGTATGACCATCAAGGGAATGCCAAGATACTAAAGTTGCGGATTTTTTATATCATCGTCTGGTCATAAAGGGTAAGTAATACTAAAAATGTGGATTTTTTTAACCATGATATGATCATCAAGGAAATGCCACGATACTTATGTTGGGTAAGTAATACTAAAGTTGAGGAGTTTGTTAACCTTGGTATGATCATCAAGGAAATGCCACGATACTAAAGTTGCGGAATTTCAATATCATCGTCTGGTCATCAAGGGTAAGTAATATGAGTTTGTTAACCATGGTATGATCATCATGGAAATGCCAGGATACTGAAGTTGCGGAATTTCTATATCATCGTCTGGTCATTAAGGGTAAGTAATATTAAAGTTGTGGAATTTGTTAACCATGGTATGAGCATCAAGGAAATGCCACGGAAGCAAAGTTGCGGAATTTCAATATCATCGTCTGATCATCAAGGGTAAGTGATACTAAAGTTGTGGAATTTGTTAACAATGGCATGAGCATCAAGGAAATGCCACGATACTAAAGTTGCAAAATTTTTGTATTATCGTGTGGTCATGAAGGAGAAGTAATTTTGTAGTTGTGGAATTTCTTTACCATGGTATGAGCATCAAGGAAATGCCACGGTACTAAAGTTGGGGATTTTCTATATCATCGTCTGATCATCAAGGGTAAGTAATACTAAAGTTTTGAATTTTCTTTACTATGGTATGATCATCAGGAACTGCCACGATACTAAAGTTACGGAATTTCTATATAATCGTCTGGTTATCAAGGGTAAGTAATACTAAAGTTGTGGAACTTGTTAACCATGGTATGAGCATCAAGCAAATGCACGATACTAAAGTTGCGGAATTTCTATATCATCGTCTTGTGATTAAGGGTAAGTAATAGTTAAGTTGTTGAATTTATTAACCATGGTATGAGCATCAAGGAAAAGCCATGATACTAAAGTTGCAGAATTTCTATATCATCGTCTGGTTATAGTAGGTAAGTAACCCAAACGTTGTGGAGTTTGTTAACCATGGTATGAGCATCAAGGAAATGCCACGATACTAAAGTTCCGGAATTTCAATATCATCGTCTGGTCATAATAGGTAAGTAATACCAAAGTTCTGCAATTTGTTAGCCATGGTAGGAACATCAAGGAAATGCCACGATACTAAAAATGCGGAATTTTTGTATTATCGTGTGGTCATGAAGGATAAGTAATTTTAAAGTTGTGGAATTTCTTTACCATGGTATGATCATCAAGGAAATGCCACGGTACTAAAGTGTGGGATTTTCTATATCATCGTCTGATCATCAAGGGTAAGTAATACTAAAGTTTTGAATTTTCTTTACCATGGTATGATCATCACGAAATGCCACGATAGTAAAGCTATGGAATTTCTATATAATCGTCTGGTCATCAAGGGTAAGTAATACTAAAGTTGTGGAACTTGTTAACCATGGTATGAGCATCAAGCAAATGGACGATACTAATGTTGCGGAATTTCTATATCATCGTCTTGTGATTAAGGGTAAGTAATAGTAAAGTTGTTGAATTTATTAACCATGGTATGAGCATCAAGCAAATGCACGATACTAAAGTTGCGGAATTTCTATATCATCGTCTGGTTATAGTAGGTAAGTAACCCAAACGTTGTGGAGTTTGTTAACCATGGTATGAGCATCAAGGAAATGCCACGATACTAAAGTTCCGGAATTTCAATGTCATCGTCTGGTCATAATAGGTGAGTAATACCAAAGTTCTGCAATTTGTTAGCCATGGTAGGAGCATCAAGGAAATGCCACGATACTAAAAATGCGGAATTTTTGTATTATCGTGTGGTCCTGAAGAATAAGTAATTTTAAAGTTGTGGAATTTCTTTACCATGGTATGATCCATCAAGGGAATGCCACGGTACTAAAGTTGGGGATTTTCTATATCATCGTCTGATAATCAAGGGTAAGTAATACTAAAGTTTTGCATTTTCTTTACCATGGTATGATCATCAGGAAATGCCACGATACTAAAGTTACGTAATTTCTATTTCATCGTTTCGTCATCAAGGGTAAGTAATGGTAAAGTTGTGGAAGTTGTTAACCATGGTATGAGCATTAAGCAAATGCACGATACTAAAGTTGCGGAATTTCTATATAATCGTCTGGTGATCAAGGCTAAGTAATACTAAAGTTGTGGAACTTGTTAACCATGGTATGAGCCATCAAGCAAATGCACGATACTAAAGTTGCGGAATTTCTATATCATCGGCTTGTGATTAAGGGTAAGTAATAGTTAAGTTGTTGAATTTGTTAACCATGGTATGAGCATCAAGGAAAAGCCATGATACTAAAGTTGCGGAATTTCTATATCATCGTCTGGTTATAGTAGGTAAGTAACCCAAACGTTGTGGAGTTTGTTAACCATGGTATGAGCATCAAGGAAATGCCACGATACTAAAGTTGCGGAATTTTTGTTTTATCGTGTGGTCCTGAAGGATAAGTAATTTTAAAGTTGTGGAATTTCTTTACCATGGTATGAGCATCAAGGAAATGCCACGGTACTAAAGTGTGGGATTTTCTATATCATCGTCTGATCATCAAGGGTAAGTAATACTAAAGTTTTGAATTTTCTTTACCATGGTATGATCATCAGGAAATGCCACGATAGTAAAGTTACGGAATTTCTATATAATCGTCTGGTCATCAAGGGTAAGTAATACTAAAGTTGTGGAACTTGCTAACCATGGTATGAGCATCAAGCAAATGCACGAAACTAAAGTTGCGGAATTTCTATATCATCGTCTGGTTATAGTAGGTAAGTAACCCAAACGTTGTGGAGTTTGTTAACCATGATATGAGCATCAAGGAAATGCCACGATACTAAAGTTGGGGATTTTCTATATCATCGTCTGATCATCAAGGGTAAGTAATACTAAAGTTTTGAATTTTCTTTACCATGGTATGATCATCAGGAAATGCCACGATACTAAAGTTACGGAATTTCCATATAATCGTCTGGTCATCAAGGGTAAGTAATACTAAAGAGTTGGAACTTGTTAACCATGGTATGAGCATCAAGCAAATGCACGATACTAAAGTTGCGGAATTTCTATATCATCGTCTTGTGATTAAGGGTAAGTAATAGTAAAGTTGTTGAATTTGTTAACCATGGTATGAGCATCAAAAAAATGCCACAATAGTAAAGTTGCGGAATTTCTATATCAACGTCTGGTGATCAAGGGTAGGTAATACTAAAGTTGTGGAGTTGGTTAACCATGGTATGATCATCAAGGAAATGCCACGATACTAAAGTTGCGGAATTTGTATATCATCGTGTCGTCATCAAGAGTAAGTAACAATAAAGTTGTGGAATTTGTTAACCATGGTATGAGCATCAACGAAATGCCACGATACTAAAGTTGCGGAATTTCAATATCATCGTCTGGTCATAAAGGGCAAGTAATACTAAAGTTGTGGAATTTGTTAACCATGGTATGAGCATCAGGGAAATGGCAGGATACTAAAGTTGCGGAATTTTTGCATCATCGTCTGGTCATGAAGGATAAGTAATTTTAAAGTTGTGGAATTTCTTTACCATGGTATGATCATCAAGGAAATGCCAAGATACTAAATTTGCGGAATTTCAATATCATCGTCTGGTCATAAAGGGTGAGGAATACTAAAGTTATAGAATTTGTTAACCATGGTATGAGCATCAAGGAAATGCAAGAATACTAAAGTTGCGGCATTTGTTTATCATCGTCTCGTCATCAAGGGTAAGGAATACTAAATTTGCGGAATTTGTTAACCTTGGTATGAGCATCAAGGAAATGCCACGACACTAAAGTTGCGGAATTTCTTTATCATCGGTTGATCGTCAAGGGTAGGTAATACTAAAATTTTGGAATCTGCTAATAATGTTTTGAGCATCAACGAACTGCCACGATACTAAAGGTGCGGAATATCAATATCATCGTCTGGTCATAAAGGGTAAGTAATACTAAAGTTGTGGAGTTCGTTAACCATGGTATGAGAATCAAGGAAATGCCACGATACTAAAGTTGAGGAATTTCTATATCATTCTCCGGTCATTAAGGAAAAGTAATATTAAAGTTGTGGAATTTGTTAACTATGGTATGAGCATCAAAGAAATGCCACGATACTAAAGTTAGGAAATTTCTATATCATCGTTTTGTCGTCAAGGGTAAGTAATGCTAAAGTCAGTGTGGAAGTTGTTAACCATGGTATGAGCATCAAAGGATTGCCACGATACTAAATTTGCGGAATTTCTATATCATCGTGTGGTCATGAAGGATAAGTAATACTAAAGTTGTGGAATTTCTTTACCATGGTATGATGATCAAGGAAATGCCACGATACTAAAGTTGCGGAATTTCTATATCATCGTCTGATCGTCAAGGGTAAAGAATACTAAAGTTGTGGATTTTCTTTACCATGGTATGATCATCAAGGAAATGCCACGATACTAAAGTTGCGGAATTTCTATATCATCGTCTGGTCATCAAGGGTAAGTAATAGTAAAGTTGTGGAAATTTTTAACCATGGTATAAGCATCAAAAAAATGCCACAAGACTAAATTTGCGGAATTTCTATATCATCGTCTGGTCATCAAGGGTAACTAATACTAAAGTTGTGGATTTTGTTAACCATGGTATGATCATCAAAAAAATGCCACGACACTAAAGTTGCGGAATTTCAATATCATTGTCTGGTCATAAAGGGTAAGTAATACTAAAGTTGTGGAATTTGTTAACAATAGTATGAGCATCAAGGAAATTCCACGATACTAAAGTTGCCGAATTTCTATATTATTGTGTGGTCATGAAGGATACGTCATACTAAAGTAGTGGATTTTCTTTACCATGGTATGATTATCAAGGAAATGCCACGACACTAAAGTCGCGGAATTTCTATATCATCGTCTGGTCATGAAGGATAAGTAATACTAAAGTCGTGGATTTTGTTTACCATTATATGATCATCAAGGAAATGCCAGAATACTAAAGTTCCGGAATTTCAATATCATCGTCTGTTCATAAAGGGTTAGTAATGATAAAGATGTGGAATTTGTTCACCATGGTATGAAAATCAAGGAAATGCCAAGATATTAAAGTTGCGGAATTTCAATATCATCGTCTGTTCATAAAGGGTTAGTAATGATAAAGATCTGGAATTTGTTCACCATGGTGTGAGCACCAAGGAAATGCCAAGATACTAAAGTTGCGGATTTTTTATATCATCGTCTGGTCATAAAGGGTAAGTAATACTAAAAATGTGGATTTTTTTAACCATGATATGATCATCAATGAAATGCCACGATACGTATGTTGGGTAAGTAATACTAAAGTTAAGGAGTTTGTTAACCATGGTATGATCATCAAGGAAATGCCACGATACTAAAGTTGCGGAATTTCAATATCATCGTCTGGTCATCAAGGGTAAGTAATATGAGTTTGTTAAAAATGGTATGATCATCATGGAAATGCCAGGATACTGAAGTTGCGGAATTTCTATATCATCGTCTTGTGATTAAGGGTAAGTAATAGTAAAGTTGTTGAATTTGTTAACCATGGTATGAGCATCAAAAAAATGCCACAATAGTAAAGTTCCGGAATTTCTATATCAACGTTTTTTCATTCAGGGTAAGTAATAGTAAAGTTGTTGAATTTGTTAACCATGGTATGAGCATCAAAAAAATGCCACAATAGTAAAGTTGCGGAATTTCTATATCAACGTCTTGTCATTCAGGGTAAGTAATAGTAAAGTTGTTGAATTTGTTAACCATGGTATGAGCATCAAAAAAATGCCAAAATAGTAAAGTTGCGGAATTTCTATATCATCGTCTTGTCATTCAGGGTAAGTAATAGTAAAGTTGTTGAATTTGTTAACCATGATATGAGCATCAAAAAAATGCCACAATAGTAAAGTTCCAAAATTTCTATATCAACGTCTTGTCATTCAGGGTAAGTAATAGTAAAGTTGTTGAACTTGTTAACCATGGTATGAGCATCAAAAAATGCCACAATAGTAAAGTTCCGGAATTTCTATATCAACGTCTTGTCATTCAGGGTAAGTAATAGTAAAGTTGTTGAATTTGTTAACCATGGTATGAGCATCAAAAAAATGCCACAATAGTAAAGTTGCGGAATTTCTATATCAACGTCTTGTCATTCAGGGTAAGTAATAGTAAAGTTGTTGAATTTGTTAACC
Organism: Montipora capitata; assembly: GCA_949126865.1. Classification (NCBI taxonomy): domain Eukaryota; kingdom Metazoa; phylum Cnidaria; class Anthozoa; order Scleractinia; family Acroporidae; genus Montipora; species Montipora capitata. The sequence goes on from OX421452.1 coordinate 18,369,507, forward strand.
ATGGTATGAGCATCAAAAAAATGCCACAATAGTAAAGTTCCGGAATTTCTATATCAACGTCTTGTGATTAAGGGTAAGTAATAGTAAAGTTGTTGAATTTGTTAACCATGGTATGAGCATCAAAAAAATGCCACAATAGTAAAGTTGCGGAATTTCTATATCAACGTCTTGTCATTCAGGGTAAGTAATAGTAAAGTTGTTGAATTTGTTAACCATGGTATGAGCATCAAAAAAATGCCACAATAGTAAATTTGCGGAATTTCTATATCATCGTCTTGTCATTCAGGGTAAGTAATAGTAAAGTTGTTCAATTTGTTAACCATGGTATGAGCATCAAAAAAATGCCACAATAGTAAAGTTGCGGAATTTCTATATCAACGTCTTGTCATTCAGGGTAAGTAATAGTAAAGTTGTTGAATTTGTTAACCATGGTATGAGCATCAAAAAAATGCCACAATAGTAAAGTTGCGGAATTTCTATATCAACGTCTTGTCATTCAGGGTAAGTAATAGTAAAGTTGTTGAATTTGTTAACCATGGTATGAGCATCAAAAAAATGCCACAATAGTAAAGTTGCGGAATTTCTATATCATCGTCTTGTCATTCAGGGTAAGTAATAGTAAAGTTGTTGAATTTGTTAACCATGGTATGAGCATAAAAAAAATGCCACAATAGTAAAGTTGCGGAATTTCTATATCATCGTCTTGTCATTCAGGGTAAGTAATAGTAAAGTTGTTGAATTTGTTAACCATGGTATGAGCATCAAAAAAATGCCACAATAGTAAAGTTGCGGAATTTCTATATCAACGTCTTGTCATTCAGGGTAAGTAATAGTAAAGTTGTTGAATTTGTTAACCATGATATGAGCATCAAAAAAATGCCACAATAGTAAAGTTCCGGAATTTCTATATCAACGTCTTGTCATTCAGGGTAAGTAATAGTAAAGTTGTTGAATTTGTTAACCATGGTATGAGCATCAAAAAAATGCCACAATAGTAAAGTTGCGGAATTTCTATATCAACGTCTTGTCATTCAGGGTAAGTAATAGTAAAGTTGTTGAATTTGTTAACCATGGTATGAGCATCAAAAAAATGCCACAATAGTAAAGTTGCGGAATTTCTATATCATCGTCTTGTCATTCAGGGTAAGTAATAGTAAAGTTGTTGAATTTGTTAACCATGGTATGAGCATCAAAAAAATGCCAAAATAGTAAATTTGGGGAATTTCTATATCATCCTCTTGTCATTGAAGGTAAGTAATAGTAAAGTTGTTGAATTTGTTAACCATTGTATGAGCATCAAAAAAAATGCCACAATAGTAAATTTGCGGAATTTCTATATCAACGTCTTGTCATTCAGGGTAAGTAATAGTAAAGTTGTTGAATTTGTTAACCATGGTATGAGCATCAAAAAAATGCCACAATAGTAAAGTTGCGGAATTTCTATATCAACGTCTTGTCATTCAGGGTAAGTAATAGTAAAGTTGTTGAATTTGTTAACCATGGTATGAGCATCAAAAAAATGCCACAATAGTAAAGTTGCGGAATTTCTATATCATCGTCTTGTCATTCAGGGTAAGTAATAGTAAAGTTGTTGAATTTGTTAACCATGGTATGAGCATCAAAAAAATGCCACAATAGTAAAGTTGCGGAATTTCTATATCATCGTCTTGTGATTAAGGGTAAGTAATAGTAAAGTTGTTGAATTTGTTAACCATGGTATGAGCATCAAAAAAATGCCACAATAGTAAAGTTGCGGAATTTCTATATCAACGTCTTCTCATTCAGGGTAAGTAATAGTAAAGTTGTTGAATTTGTTAACCATGGTATGAGCATCAAAAAAATGCCACAATAGTAAATTTGCGGAATTTCTATATCATCGTCTTGTCATTCAGGGTAAGTAATAGTAAAGTTGTTGAATTTGTCAACCATGGCATGAGCATCAAAAAAATGCCACAATAGTAAAGTTGCGGAATTTCTATATCAACGTCTTGTCATTCAGGGTAAGTAATAGTAAAGTTGTTGAATTTGTTAACCATGGTATGAGCATCAAAAAAATGCCACAATAGTAAAGTTGCGGAATTTCTATATCAACGTCTTGTCATTCAGGGTAAGTAATAGTAAAGTTGTTGAATTTGTTAACCATGATATGAGCATCAAAAAAATGCCACAATAGTAAAGTTGCGGAATTTCTATATCAACGTCTTGTCATTCAGGGTAAGTAATAGTAAAGTTGTTGAATTTGTCAACCATGGTATGAGCATCAAAAAAATGCCACAATAGTAAAGTTGCGCAATTTCTATATCAACGTCTTGTCATTCAGGGTAAGTAATAGTAAAGTTGTTGAATTTGTTAACCATGGTATGAGCATCAAAAAAATGCCACAATAGTAAAGTTGCGGAATTTCTATATCATCGTCTTGTCATTCAGGGTAAGTAATAGTAAAGTTGTTGAATTTGTTAACCATGGTATGAGCATCAAAAAAATGCCAAAATAGTAAGGTTGCGGAATTTCTATATCATCCTCTTGTCATTCAAGGTAAGTAATAGTAAAGTTGTTGAATTTGTTAACCATGGTATGAGCATCAAAAAAAATGCCACAATAGTAAATTTGCGGAATTTCTATATCAACGTCTTGTCATTCAGGGTAAGTAATAGTAAAGTTGTTGAATTTGTTAACCATGGTATGAGCATCAAAAAAATGCCACAATAGTAAAGTTGCGGAATTTCTATATCATCGTCTTGTGATTAAGGGTAAGTAATAGTAAAGTTGTTGAATTTGTTAACCATGGTATGAGCATCAAAAAAATGCCACAATAGTAAAGTTGCGGAATTTCTATATCAACGTCTTGTCATTCAGGGTAAGTAATAGTAAAGTTGTTGAATTTGTTAACCATGGTATGAGCATCAAAAAAATGCCACAATAGTAAATTTGCGGAATTTCTATATCATCGTCTTGTCATTCAGGGTAAGTAATAGTAAAGTTGTTGAATTTGTCAACCATGGTATGAGCATCAAAAAAATGCCACAATAGTAAAGTTGCGGAATTTCTATATCAACGTCTTGTCATTCAGGGTAAGTAATAGTAAAGTTGTTGAATTTGTTAACCATGGTATGAGCATCAAAAAAATGCCACAATAGTAAAGTTGCGGAATTTCTATATCAACGTCTTGTCATTCAGGGTAAGTAATAGTAAAGTTGTTGAATTTGTTAACCATGGTATGAGCATCAAAAAAATGCCACAATAGTAAAGTTGCGGAATTTCTATATCAACGTCTTGTCATTCAGGGTAAGTAATAGTAAAGTTGTTGAATTTGTTAACCATGGTATGAGCATCAAAAAAATGCCAAAATAGTAAAGTTGCGGAATTTCTATATCATCGTCTTGTCATTCAGGGTAAGTAATAGTAAAGTTGTTGAATTTGTTAACCATGGTATGAGCGTCAAAAAAACGCCACAATAGTAAAGTTGCGGAAATTCTATATCATCGTCTTGTCATTCAGGGTAAGTAATAGTAAAGTTGTTGAATTTGTTAACCATGGTATGAGCATCAAAAAAATGCCACAATAGTAAATTTGCGGAATTTCTATATCAACGTCTTGTCATTCAGGGTAAGTAATAGTAAAGTTGTTGAATTTGTTAACCATGGTATGAGCATCAAAAAAATGCCACAATAGTAAAGTTGCGGAATTTCTATATCATCGTCTTGTGATTAAGGGTAAGTAATAGTAAAGTTGTTGAATTTGTTAACCATGGTATGAGCATCAAAAAAATGCCATAATAGTAAAGTTGCGGAATTTCTATATCAACGTCTTGTCATTCAGGGTAAGTAATAGTAAAGTTGTTGAATTTGTTAACCATGGTATGAGCATCAAAAAAATGCCATAATAGTAAATTTGCGGAATTTCTATATCATCCTCTTGTCATTCAGGGTAAGTAATAGTAAAGTTGTTGAATTTGTTAACCATGGTATGAGCATCAAAAAAATGCCACAATAGTAAATTTGCGGAATTTCTATATCAACGTCTTGTCATTCAGGGTAAGTAATAGTAAAGTTGTTGAATTTGTTAACCATGGTATGAGCATCAAAAAAATGCCACAATAGTAAAGTTGCGGAATTTCTATATCATCGTCTTGTGATTAAGGGTAAGTAATAGTAAAGTTGTTGAATTTGTTAACCATGGTATGAGCGTCAAAAAAATGCCACAATAGTAAAGTTGCGGAAATTCTATATCATCGTCTTGTCATTCAGGGTAAGTAATAGTAAAGTTGTTGAATTTGTTAACCATGGTATGAGCATCAAAAAAATGCCACAATAGTAAATTTGCGGAATTTCTATATCAACGTCTTGTCATTCAGGGTAAGTAATAGTAAAGTTGTTGAATTTGTTAACCATGGTATGAGCATCAAAAAAATGCCACAATAGTAAAGTTGCGGAATTTCTATATCATCGTCTTGTCATTCAGGGTAAGTAATAGTAAAGTTGTTGAATTTGTTAACCATGGTATGAGCATCAAAAAAATGCCACAATAGTAAAGTTGCGGAATTTCTATATCAACGTCTTGTCATTCAGGGTAAGTAATAGTAAAGTTGTTGAATTTGTTAACCATGATATGAGCATCAAAAAAATGCCACAATAGTAAAGTTCCGGAATTTCTATATCAACGTCTTGTCATTCAGGGTAAGTAATAGTAAAGTTGTTGAATTTGTTAACCATGGTATGAGCATCAAAAAAATGCCACAATAGTAAAGTTGCGGAATTTCTATATCAACGTCTTGTCATTCAGGGTAAGTAATAGTAAAGTTGTTGAATTTGTTAACCATGGTATGAGCATCAAAAAAATGCCACAATAGTAAAGTTGCGGAATTTCTATATCATCGTCTTGTCATTCAGGGTAAGTAATAGTAAAGTTGTTGAATTTGTTAACCATGGTATGAGCATCAAAAAAATGCCAAAATAGTAAATTTGGGGAATTTCTATATCATCCTCTTGTCATTGAAGGTAAGTAATAGTAAAGTTGTTGAATTTGTTAACCATTGTATGAGCATCAAAAAAAATGCCACAATAGTAAATTTGCGGAATTTCTATATCAACGTCTTGTCATTCAGGGTAAGTAATAGTAAAGTTGTTGAATTTGTTAACCATGGTATGAGCATCAAAAAAATGCCACAATAGTAAAGTTGCGGAATTTCTATATCAACGTCTTGTCATTCAGGGTAAGTAATAGTAAAGTTGTTGAATTTGTTAACCATGGTATGAGCATCAAAAAAATGCCACAATAGTAAAGTTGCGGAATTTCTATATCATCGTCTTGTCATTCAGGGTAAGTAATAGTAAAGTTGTTGAATTTGTTAACCATGGTATGAGCATCAAAAAAATGCCACAATAGTAAAGTTGCGGAATTTCTATATCATCGTCTTGTGATTAAGGGTAAGTAATAGTAAAGTTGTTGAATTTGTTAACCATGGTATGAGCATCAAAAAAATGCCACAATAGTAAAGTTGCGGAATTTCTATATCAACGTCTTGTCATTCAGGGTAAGTAATAGTAAAGTTGTTGAATTTGTTAACCATGGTATGAGCATCAAAAAAATGCCACAATAGTAAAGTTGCGGAATTTCTATATCATCGTCTTGTCATTCAGGGTAAGTAATAGTAAAGTTGTTGAATTTGTCAACCATGGCATGAGCATCAAAAAAATGCCACAATAGTAAAGTTGCGGAATTTCTATATCAACGTCTTGTCATTCAGGGTAAGTAATAGTAAAGTTGTTGAATTTGTTAACCATGGTATGAGCATCAAAAAAATGCCACAATAGTAAAGTTGCGGAATTTCTATATCAACGTCTTGTCATTCAGGGTAAGTAATAGTAAAGTTGTTGAATTTGTTAACCATGATATGAGCATCAAAAAAATGCCACAATAGTAAAGTTGCGGAATTTCTATATCAACGTCTTGTCATTCAGGGTAAGTAATAGTAAAGTTGTTGAATTTGTCAACCATGGTATGAGCATCAAAAAAATGCCACAATAGTAAAGTTGCGGAATTTCTATATCAACGTCTTGTCATTCAGGGTAAGTAATAGTAAAGTTGTTGAATTTGTTAACCATGGTATGAGCATCAAAAAAATGCCACAATAGTAAAGTTGCGGAATTTCTATATCATCGTCTTGTCATTCAGGGTAAGTAATAGTAAAGTTGTTGAATTTGTTAACCATGGTATGAGCATCAAAAAAATGCCAAAATAGTAAAGTTGCGGAATTTCTATATCATCCTCTTGTCATTCAAGGTAAGTAATAGTAAAGTTGTTGAATTTGTTAACCATGGTATGAGCATCAAAAAAAATGCCACAATAGTAAATTTGCGGAATTTCTATATCAACGTCTTGTCATTCAGGGTAAGTAATAGTAAAGTTGTTGAATTTGTTAACCATGGTATGAGCATCAAAAAAATGCCACAATAGTAAATTTGCGGAATTTCTATATCATCGTCTTGTGATTAAGGGTAAGTAATAGTAAAGTTGTTGAATTTGTTAACCATGGTATGAGCATCAAAAAAATGCCACAATAGTAAAGTTGCGGAATTTCTATATCAACGTCTTGTCATTCAGGGTAAGTAATAGTAAAGTTGTTGAATTTGTTAACCATGGTATGAGCATCAAAAAAATGCCACAATAGTAAGTTTGCGGAATTTCTATATCATCGTCTTGTCATTCAGGGTAAGTAATAGTAAAGTTGTTGAATTTGTCAACCATGGTATGAGCATCAAAAAAATGCCACAATAGTAAAGTTGCGGAATTTCTATATCAACGTCTTGTCATTCAGGGTAAGTAATAGTAAAGTTGTTGAATTTGTTAACCATGGTATGAGCATCAAAAAAATGCCACAATAGTAAAGTTGCGGAATTTCTATATCAACGTCTTGTCATTCAGGGTAAGTAATAGTAAAGTTGTTGAATTTGTTAACCATGGTATGAGCATCAAAAAAATGCCACAATAGTAAAGTTGCGGAATTTCTATATCAACGTCTTGTCATTCAGGGTAAGTAATAGTAAAGTTGTTGAATTTGTTAACCATGGTATGAGCATCAAAAAAATGCCAAAATAGTAAAGTTGCGGAATTTCTATATCATCGTCTTGTCATTCAGGGTAAGTAATAGTAAAGTTGTTGAATTTGTTAACCATGGTATGAGCGTCAAAAAAATGCCACAATAGTAAAGTTGCGGAAATTCTATATCATCGTCTTGTCATTCAGGGTAAGTAATAGTAAAGTTGTTGAATTTGTTAACCATGGTATGAGCATCAAAAAAATGCCACAATAGTAAATTTGCGGAATTTCTATATCAACGTCTTGTCATTCAGGGTAAGTAATAGTAAAGTTGTTGAATTTGTTAACCATGGTATGAGCATCAAAAAAATGCCACAATAGTAAAGTTGCGGAATTTCTATATCATCGTCTTGTGATTAAGGGTAAGTAATAGTAAAGTTGTTGAATTTGTTAACCATGGTATGAGCGTCAAAAAAATGCCACAATAGTAAAGTTGCGGAAATTCTATATCATCGTCTTGTCATTCAGGGTAAGTAATAGTAAAGTTGTTGAATTTGTTAACCATGGTATGAGCATCAAAAAAATGCCACAATAGTAAATTTGCGGAATTTCTATATCAACGTCTTGTCATTCAGGGTAAGTAATAGTAAAGTTGTTGAATTTGTTAACCATGGTATGAGCATCAAAAAAATGCCACAATAGTAAAGTTGCGGAATTTCTATATCATCGTCTTGTGATTAAGGGTAAGTAATAGTAAAGTTGTTGAATTTGTTAACCATGGTATGAGCATCAAAAAAATGCCACAATAGTAAAGTTGCGGAATTTCTATATCAACGTCTTGTCATTCAGGGTAAGTAATAGTAAAGTTGTTGAATTTGTTAACCATGGTATGAGCATCAAAAAAATGCCATAATAGTAAATTTGCGGAATTTCTATATCAACGTCTTCTCATTCAGGGTAAGTAATAGTAAAGTTGTTGAATTTGTTAACCATGGTATGAGCATCAAAAAAATGCCACAATAGTAAAGTTGCGGAATTTCTATATCAACGTCTTGTCATTCAGGGTAAGTAATAGTAAAGTTGTTGAATTTGTTAACCATGGTATGAGCATCAAAAAAATGCCACAATAGTAAAGTTGCGGAATTTCTATATCATCGTCTTGTGATTAAGGGTAAGTAATAGTAAAGTTGTTGAATTTGTTAACCATGGTATGAGCGTCAAAAAAATGCCACAATAGTAAAGTTGCGGAAATTCTATATCATCGTCTTGTCATTCAGGGTAAGTAATAGTAAAGTTGTTGAATTTGTTAACCATGGTATGAGCATCAAAAAAATGCCACAATAGTAAATTTGCGGAATTTCTATATCAACGTCTTGTCATTCAGGGTAAGTAATAGTAAAGTTGTTGAATTTGTTAACCATGGTATGAGCATCAAAAAAATGCCACAATAGTAAAGTTGCGGAATTTCTATATCATCGTCTTGTGATTAAGGGTAAGTAATAGTAAAGTTGTTGAATTTGTTAACCATGGTATGAGCATCAAAAAAATGCCACAATAGTAAAGTTGCGGAATTTCTATATCAACGTCTTGTCATTCAGGGTAAGTAATAGTAAAGTTGTTGAATTTGTTAACCATGGTATGAGCATCAAAAAAATGCCACAATAGTAAAGTTGCGGAATTTCTATATCAACGTCTTGTCATTCAGGGTAAGTAATAGTAAAGTTGTTGAATTTGTTAACCATGGTATGAGCATCAAAAAAATGCCACAATAGTAAAGTTGCGGAATTTCTATATCAACGTCTTGTCATTCAGGGTAAGTAATAGTAAAGTTGTTGAATTTGTTAACCATGGTATGAGCATCAAAAAAATGCCAAAATAGTAAAGTTGCGGAATTTCTATATCATCGTCTTGTCATTCAGGGTAAGTAATAGTAAAGTTGTTGAATTTGTTAACCATGGTATGAGCGTCAAAAAAATGCCACAATAGTAAAGTTGCGGAAATTCTATATCATCGTCTTGTCATTCAGGGTAAGTAATAGTAAAGTTGTTGAATTTGTTAACCATGGTATGAGCATCAAAAAAATGCCACAATAGTAAATTTGCGGAATTTCTATATCAACGTCTTGTCATTCAGGGTAAGTAATAGTAAAGTTGTTGAATTTGTTAACCATGGTATGAGCATCAAAAAAATGTTACAATAGTAAAGTTGCGGAATTTCTATATCATCGTCTTGTGATTAAGGGTAAGTAATAGTAAAGTTGTTGAATTTGTTAACCATGGTATGAGCGTCAAAAAAATGCCACAATAGTAAAGTTGCGGAAATTCTATATCATCGTCTTGTCATTCAGGGTAAGTAATAGTAAAGTTGTTGAATTTGTTAACCATGGTATGAGCATCAAAAAAATGCCACAATAGTAAATTTGCGGAATTTCTATATCAACGTCTTGTCATTCAGGGTAAGTAATAGTAAAGTTGTTGAATTTGTTAACCATGGTATGAGCATCAAAAAAATGCCACAATAGTAAAGTTGCGGAATTTCTATATCATCGTCTTGTGATTAAGGGTAAGTAATAGTAAAGTTGTTGAATTTGTTAACCATGGTATGAGCATCAAAAAAATGCCACAATAGTAAAGTTGCGGAATTTCTATATCAACGTCTTGTCATTCAGGGTAAGTAATAGTAAAGTTGTTGAATTTGTTAACCATGGTATGAGCATCAAAAAAATGCCATAATAGTAAATTTGCGGAATTTCTATATCAACGTCTTCTCATTCAGGGTAAGTAATAGTAAAGTTGTTGAATTTGTTAACCATGGTATGAGCATCAAAAAAATGCCACAATAGTAAAGTTGCGGAATTTCTATATCAACGTCTTGTCATTCAGGGTAAGTAATAGTAAAGTTGTTGAATTTGTTAACCATGGTATGAGCATCAAAAAAATGCCACAATAGTAAAGTTGCGGAATTTCTATATCATCGTCTTGTGATTAAGGGTAAGTAATAGTAAAGTTGTTGAATTTGTTAACCATGGTATGAGCGTCAAAAAAATGCCACAATAGTAAAGTTGCGGAAATTCTATATCATCGTCTTGTCATTCAGGGTAAGTAATAGTAAAGTTGTTGAATTTGTTAACCATGGTATGAGCATCAAAAAAATGCCACAATAGTAAATTTGCGGAATTTCTATATCAACGTCTTGTCATTCAGGGTAAGTAATAGTAAAGTTGTTGAATTTGTTAACCATGGTATGAGCATCAAAAAAATGCCACAATAGTAAAGTTGCGGAATTTCTATATCATCGTCTTGTGATTAAGGGTAAGTAATAGTAAAGTTGTTGAATTTGTTAACCATGGTATGAGCATCAAAAAAATGCCACAATAGTAAAGTTGCGGAATTTCTATATCAACGTCTTGTCATTCAGGGTAAGTAATAGTAAAGTTGTTGAATTTGTTAACCATGGTATGAGCATCAAAAGAATGCCATAATAGTAAATTTGCGGAATTTCTATATCAACGTCTTCTCATTCAGGGTAAGTAATAGTAAAGTTGTTGAATTTGTTAACCATGGTATGAGCATCAAAAAAATGCCACAATAGTAAAGTTGCGGAATTTCTATATCATCGTCTTGTCATTCAGGGTAAGTAATAGTAAAGTTGTTGAATTTGTTAACCATGGTATGAGCATCAAAAAAATGCCAAAATAGTAAAGTTGCGGAATTTCTATATCATCCTCTTGTCATTCAAGGTAAGTAATAGTAAAGTTGTTGAATTTGTTAACCATGGTATGAGCATCAAAAAAATGCCACAATAGTAAATTTGCGGAATTTCTATATCAACGTCTTGTCATTCAGGGTAAGTAATAGTAAAGTTGTTGAATTTGTTAACCATGGTATGAGCATCAAAAAAATGCCACAATAGTAAAGTTGCGGAATTTCTATATCATCGTCTTGTGATTAAGGGTAAGTAATAGTAAAGTTGTTGAATTTGTTAACCATGGTATGAGCATCAAAAAAATGCCACAATAGTAAAGTTGCGGAATTTCTATATCAACGTCTTGTCATTCAGGGTAAGTAATAGTAAAGTTGTTGAATTTGTTAACCATGGTATGAGCATCAAAAAAATGCCACAATAGTAAATTTGCGGAATTTCTATATCATCGTCTTGTCATTCAGGGTAAGTAATAGTAAAGTTGTTGAATTTGTCAACCATGGTATGAGCATCAAAAAAATGCCACAATAGTAAAGTTGCGGAATTTCTATATCAACGTCTTGTCATTCAGGGTAAGTAATAGTAAAGTTGTTGAATTTGTTAACCATGGTATGAGCATCAAAAAAATGCCACAATAGTAAAGTTGCGGAATTTCTATATCAACGTCTTGTCATTCAGGGTAAGTAATAGTAAAGTTGTTGAATTTGTTAACCATGGTATGAGCATCAAAAAAATGCCACAATAGTAAAGTTGCGGAATTTCTATATCAACGTCTTGTCATTCAGGGTAAGTAATAGTAAAGTTGTTGAATTTGTTAACCATGGTATGAGCATCAAAAAAATGCCAAAATAGTAAAGTTGCGGAATTTCTATATCATCGTCTTGTCATTCAGGGTAAGTAATAGTAAAGTTGTTGAATTTGTTAACCATGGTATGAGCGTCAAAAAAATGCCACAATAGTAAAGTTGCGGAAATTCTATATCATCGTCTTGTCATTCAGGGTAAGTAATAGTAAAGTTGTTGAATTTGTTAACCATGGTATGAGCATCAAAAAAATGCCACAATAGTAAATTTGCGGAATTTCTATATCAACGTCTTGTCATTCAGGGTAAGTAATAGTAAAGTTGTTGAATTTGTTAACCATGGTATGAGCATCAAAAAAATGCCACAATAGTAAAGTTGCGGAATTTCTATATCATCGTCTTGTGATTAAGGGTAAGTAATAGTAAAGTTGTTGAATTTGTTAACCATGGTATGAGCGTCAAAAAAATGCCACAATAGTAAAGTTGCGGAAATTCTATATCATCGTCTTGTCATTCAGGGTAAGTAATAGTAAAGTTGTTGAATTTGTTAACCATGGTATGAGCATCAAAAAAATGCCACAATAGTAAATTTGCGGAATTTCTATATCAACGTCTTGTCATTCAGGGTAAGTAATAGTAAAGTTGTTGAATTTGTTAACCATGGTATGAGCATCAAAAAAATGCCACAATAGTAAAGTTGCGGAATTTCTATATCATCGTCTTGTGATTAAGGGTAAGTAATAGTAAAGTTGTTGAATTTGTTAACCATGGTATGAGCATCAAAAAAATGCCACAATAGTAAAGTTGCGGAATTTCTATATCAACGTCTTGTCATTCAGGGTAAGTAATAGTAAAGTTGTTGAATTTGTTAACCATGGTATGAGCATCAAAAAAATGCCATAATAGTAAATTTGCGGAATTTCTATATCAACGTCTTCTCATTCAGGGTAAGTAATAGTAAAGTTGTTGAATTTGTTAACCATGGTATGAGCATCAAAAAAATGCCACAATAGTAAAGTTGCGGAATTTCTATATCAACGTCTTGTCATTCAGGGTAAGTAATAGTAAAGTTGTTGAATTTGTTAACCATGGTATGAGCATCAAAAAAATGCCACAATAGTAAAGTTGCGGAATTTCTATATCATCGTCTTGTGATTAAGGGTAAGTAATAGTAAAGTTGTTGAATTTGTTAACCATGGTATGAGCGTCAAAAAAATGCCACAATAGTAAAGTTGCGGAAATTCTATATCATCGTCTTGTCATTCAGGGTAAGTAATAGTAAAGTTGTTGAATTTGTTAACCATGGTATGAGCATCAAAAAAATGCCACAATAGTAAATTTGCGGAATTTCTATATCAACGTCTTGTCATTCAGGGTAAGTAATAGTAAAGTTGTTGAATTTGTTAACCATGGTATGAGCATCAAAAAAATGCCACAATAGTAAAGTTGCGGAATTTCTATATCATCGTCTTGTGATTAAGGGTAAGTAATAGTAAAGTTGTTGAATTTGTTAACCATGGTATGAGCATCAAAAAAATGCCACAATAGTAAAGTTGCGGAATTTCTATATCAACGTCTTCTCATTCAGGGTAAGTAATAGTAAAGTTGTTGAATTTGTTAACCATGGTATGAGCATCAAAAAAATGCCACAATAGTAAAGTTGCGGAATTTCTATATCAACGTCTTGTCATTCAGGGTAAGTAATAGTAAAGTTGTTGAATTTGTTAACCATGGTATGAGCATCAAAAAAATGCCACAATAGTAAAGTTGCGGAATTTCTATATCAACGTCTTGTCATTCAGGGTAAGTAATAGTAAAGTTGTTGAATTTGTTAACCATGGTATGAGCATCAAAAAAATGCCAAAATAGTAAAGTTGCGGAATTTCTATATCATCGTCTTGTCATTCAGGGTAAGTAATAGTAAAGTTGTTGAATTTGTTAACCATGGTATGAGCGTCAAAAAAATGCCACAATAGTAAAGTTGCGGAAATTCTATATCATCGTCTTGTCATTCAGGGTAAGTAATAGTAAAGTTGTTGAATTTGTTAACCATGGTATGAGCATCAAAAAAATGCCACAATAGTAAATTTGCGGAATTTCTATATCAACGTCTTGTCATTCAGGGTAAGTAATAGTAAAGTTGTTGAATTTGTTAACCATGGTATGAGCATCAAAAAAATGTTACAATAGTAAAGTTGCGGAATTTCTATATCATCGTCTTGTGATTAAGGGTAAGTAATAGTAAAGTTGTTGAATTTGTTAACCATGGTATGAGCGTCAAAAAAATGCCACAATAGTAAAGTTGCGGAAATTCTATATCATCGTCTTGTCATTCAGGGTAAGTAATAGTAAAGTTGTTGAATTTGTTAACCATGGTATGAGCATCAAAAAAATGCCACAATAGTAAATTTGCGGAATTTCTATATCAACGTCTTGTCATTCAGGGTAAGTAATAGTAAAGTTGTTGAATTTGTTAACCATGGTATGAGCATCAAAAAAATGCCACAATAGTAAAGTTGCGGAATTTCTATATCATCGTCTTGTGATTAAGGGTAAGTAATAGTAAAGTTGTTGAATTTGTTAACCATGGTATGAGCATCAAAAAAATGCCACAATAGTAAAGTTGCGGAATTTCTATATCAACGTCTTGTCATTCAGGGTAAGTAATAGTAAAGTTGTTGAATTTGTTAACCATGGTATGAGCATCAAAAAAATGCCATAATAGTAAATTTGCGGAATTTCTATATCAACGTCTTCTCATTCAGGGTAAGTAATAGTAAAGTTGTTGAATTTGTTAACCATGGTATGAGCATCAAAAAAATGCCACAATAGTAAAGTTGCGGAATTTCTATATCAACGTCTTGTCATTCAGGGTAAGTAATAGTAAAGTTGTTGAATTTGTTAACCATGGTATGAGCATCAAAAAAATGCCACAATAGTAAAGTTGCGGAATTTCTATATCATCGTCTTGTGATTAAGGGTAAGTAATAGTAAAGTTGTTGAATTTGTTAACCATGGTATGAGCGTCAAAAAAATGCCACAATAGTAAAGTTGCGGAAATTCTATATCATCGTCTTGTCATTCAGGGTAAGTAATAGTAAAGTTGTTGAATTTGTTAACCATGGTATGAGCATCAAAAAAATGCCACAATAGTAAATTTGCGGAATTTCTATATCAACGTCTTGTCATTCAGGGTAAGTAATAGTAAAGTTGTTGAATTTGTTAACCATGGTATGAGCATCAAAAAAATGCCACAATAGTAAAGTTGCGGAATTTCTATATCATCGTCTTGTGATTAAGGGTAAGTAATAGTAAAGTTGTTGAATTTGTTAACCATGGTATGAGCATCAAAAAAATGCCACAATAGTAAAGTTGCGGAATTTCTATATCAACGTCTTGTCATTCAGGGTAAGTAATAGTAAAGTTGTTGAATTTGTTAACCATGGTATGAGCATCAAAAAAATGCCATAATAGTAAATTTGCGGAATTTCTATATCAACGTCTTCTCATTCAGGGTAAGTAATAGTAAAGTTGTTGAATTTGTTAACCATGGTATGAGCATCAAAAAAATGCCACAATAGTAAAGTTGCGGAATTTCTATATCAACGTCTTGTCATTCAGGGTAAGTAATAGTAAAGTTGTTGAATTTGTTAACCATGGTATGAGCATCAAAAAAATGCCACAATAGTAAAGTTCCGGAATTTCTATATCAACGTCTTGTCATTCAGGGTAAGTAATAGTAAAGTTGTTGAATTTGTTAACCATGGTATGAGCATCAAAAAAATGCCACAATAGTAAAGTTGCGGAATTTCTATATCATCGTCTTGTCATTCAGGGTAAGTAATAGTAAAGTTGTTGAATTTGTTAACCATGGTATGAGCATCAAAAAAATGCCACAATAGTAAAGTTGCGGAATTTCTATATCAACGTCTTGTCATTCAGGGTAAGTAATAGTAAAGTTGTTGAATTTGTTAACCATGGTATGAGCATCAAAAAAATGCCACAATAGTAAAGTTGCGGAATTTCTATATCATCGTCTTGTCATTCAGGGTAAGTAATAGTAAAGTTGTTGAATTTGTTAACCATGGTATGAGCATCAAAAAAATGCCACAATAGTAAAGTTGCGGAATTTCTATATCATCGTCTTGTCATTCAGGGTAAGTAATAGTAAAGTTGTTGAATTTGTTAACCATGGTATGAGCATCAAAAAAATGCCACAATAGTAAAGTTGCGGAATTTCCATATGAACGTCTTGTCATTCAGGGTAAGTAATAGTAAAGTTGTTGAATTTGTTAACCATGGTATGAGCATCAAAAAAATGCCACAATAGTAAAGTTGCGGAATTTCTATATCATCGTCTTGTCATTCATGGTAAGTAATAGTAAAGTTGTTGAATTTGTTAACCATGGTATGAGCATGAAAAAAATGCCACAATAGTAAAGTTGCGGAATTTCTATATCAACGTCTTGTCATTCAGGGTAAGTAATAGTAAAGTTGTTGAATTTGTTAACCATGGTATGAGCATCAAAAAAATGCCACAATAGTAAAGTTGCGGAATTTCTATATCAACGTCTTGTCATTCAGGGTAAGTAATAGTAAAGTTGTTGAATTTGTTAACCATGGTATGAGCATCAAAAAAATGCCAAAATAGTAAAGTTGCGGAATTTCTATATCATCGTCTTGTCATTCAGGGTAAGTAATAGTAAAGTTGTTGAATTTGTTAACCATGGTATGAGCGTCAAAAAAATGCCACAATAGTAAAGTTGCGGAAATTCTATATCATCGTCTTGTCATTCAGGGTAAGTAATAGTAAAGTTGTTGAATTTGTTAACCATGGTATGAGCATCAAAAAAATGCCACAATAGTAAATTTGCGGAATTTCTATATCAACGTCTTGTCATTCAGGGTAAGTAATAGTAAAGTTGTTGAATTTGTTAACCATGGTATGAGCATCAAAAAAATGCCACAATAGTAAAGTTGCGGAATTTCTATATCATCGTCTTGTGATTAAGGGTAAGTAATAGTAAAGTTGTTGAATTTGTTAACCATGGTATGAGCATCAAAAAAATGCCATAATAGTAAAGTTGCGGAATTTCTATATCAACGTCTTGTCATTCAGGGTAAGTAATAGTAAAGTTGTTGAATTTGTTAACCATGGTATGAGCATCAAAAAAATGCCATAATAGTAAATTTGCGGAATTTCTATATCATCCTCTTGTCATTCAGGGTAAGTAATAGTAAAGTTGTTGAATTTGTTAACCATGGTATGAGCATCAAAAAAATGCCACAATAGTAAATTTGCGGAATTTCTATATCAACGTCTTGTCATTCAGGGTAAGTAATAGTAAAGTTGTTGAATTTGTTAACCATGGTATGAGCATCAAAAAAATGCCACAATAGTAAAGTTGCGGAATTTCTATATCATCGTCTTGTGATTAAGGGTAAGTAATAGTAAAGTTGTTGAATTTGTTAACCATGGTATGAGCGTCAAAAAAATGCCACAATAGTAAAGTTGCGGAAATTCTATATCATCGTCTTGTCATTCAGGGTAAGTAATAGTAAAGTTGTTGAATTTGTTAACCATGGTATGAGCATCAAAAAAATGCCACAATAGTAAATTTGCGGAATTTCTATATCAACGTCTTGTCATTCAGGGTAAGTAATAGTAAAGTTGTTGAATTTGTTAACCATGGTATGAGCATCAAAAAAATGCCACAATAGTAAAGTTGCGGAATTTCTATATCATCGTCTTGTGATTAAGGGTAAGTAATAGTAAAGTTGTTGAATTTGTTAACCATGGTATGAGCATCAAAAAAATGCCACAATAGTAAAGTTGCGGAATTTCTATATCAACGTCTTGTCATTCAGGGTAAGTAATAGTAAAGTTGTTGAATTTGTTAACCATGGTATGACCATCAAAAAAATGCCATAATAGTAAATTTGCGGAATTTCTATATCAACGTCTTCTCATTCAGGGTAAGTAATAGTAAAGTTGTTGAATTTGTTAACCATGGTATGAGCATCAAAAAAATGCCACAATAGTAAAGTTGCGGAATTTCTATATCAACGTCTTGTCATTCAGGGTAAGTAATAGTAAAGTTGTTGAATTTGTTAACCATGGTATGAGCATCAAAAAAATGCCACAATAGTAAAGTTCCGGAATTTCTATATCAACGTCTTGTCATTCAGGGTAAGTAATAGTAAAGTTGTTGAATTTGTTAACCATGGTATGAGCATCAAAAAAATGCCACAATAGTAAAGTTGCAGAATTTCTATATCATCGTCTTGTCATTCAGGGTAAGTAATAGTAAAGTTGTTGAATTTGTTAACCATGGTATGAGCATCAAAAAAATGCCACAATAGTAAAGTTGCGGAATTTCTATATCAACGTCTTGTCATTCAGGGTAAGTAATAGTAAAGTTGTTGAATTTGTTAACCATGGTATGAGCATCAAAAAAATGCCACAATAGTAAAGTTGCGGAATTTCTATATCATCGTCTTGTCATTCAGGGTAAGTAATAGTAAAGTTGTTGAATTTGTTAACCATGGTATGAGCATCAAAAAAATGCCACAATAGTAAAGTTGCGGAATTTCCATATGAACGTCTTGTCATTCAGGGTAAGTAATAGTAAAGTTGTTGAATTTGTTAACCATGGTATGAGCATCAAAAAAATGCCACAATAGTAAAGTTGCGGAATTTCTATATCATCGTCTTGTCATTCATGGTAAGTATTAGTAAAGTTGTTGAATTTGTTAACCATGGTATGAGCATGAAAAAAATGCCACAATAGTAAAGTTGCGGAATTTCTATATCAACGTCTTGTCATTCAGGGTAAGTAATAGTAAAGTTGTTGAATTTGTTAACCATGGTATGAGCATCAAAAAAATGCCACAATAGTAAAGTTGCGGAATTTCTATATCAACTTCTTGTCATTCAGGGTAAGTAATAGTAAAGTTGTTGAATTTGTTAACCATGGTATGAGCATCAAAAAAATGCCACAATAGTAAAGTTGCGGAATTTCTATATCATCGTCTTGTCATTCAGGGTAAGTAATAGTAAAGTTGTTGAATTTGTTAACCATGGTATGAGCATCAAAAAAATGCCATAATAGTAAAGTTGCGGAATTTCTATATCAACGTCTTGTCATTCAGGGTAAGTAATAGTAAAGTTGTTGAATTTGTTAACCATGGTATGAGCATCAAAAAAATGCCATAATAGTAAATTTGCGGAATTTCTATATCATCCTCTTGTCATTCAGGGTAAGTAATAGTAAAGTTGTTGAATTTGTTAACCATGGTATGAGCATCAAAAAAATGCCACAATAGTAAATTTGCGGAATTTCTATATCAACGTCTTGTCATTCAGGGTAAGTAATAGTAAAGTTGTTGAATTTGTTAACCATGGTATGAGCATCAAAAAAATGCCACAATAGTAAAGTTGCGGAATTTCTATATCATCGTCTTGTGATTAAGGGTAAGTAATAGTAAAGTTGTTGAATTTGTTAACCATGGTATGAGCGTCAAAAAAATGCCACAATAGTAAAGTTGCGGAAATTCTATATCATCCTCTTGTCATTCAGGGTAAGTAATAGTAAAGTTGTTGAATTTGTTAACCATGGTATGAGCATCAAAAAAATGCCACAATAGTAAATTTGCGGAATTTCTATATCAACGTCTTGTCATTCAGGGTAAGTAATAGTAAAGTTGTTGAATTTGTTAACCATGGTATGAGCATCAAAAAAATGCCACAATAGTAAAGTTGCGGAATTTCTATATCATCGTCTTGTGATTAAGGGTAAG
Organism: Montipora capitata; assembly: GCA_949126865.1. Classification (NCBI taxonomy): domain Eukaryota; kingdom Metazoa; phylum Cnidaria; class Anthozoa; order Scleractinia; family Acroporidae; genus Montipora; species Montipora capitata. The sequence goes on from OX421452.1 coordinate 18,388,849, forward strand.
TAATAGTAAAGTTGTTGAATTTGTTAACCATGGTAAGAGCATCAAAAAAATGCCACAATAGTAAAGTTGCGGAATTTCTATATCAACGTCTTGTCATTCAGGGTAAGTAATAGTAAAGTTGTTGAATTTGTTAACCATGGTATGACCATCAAAAAAATGCCATAATAGTAAATTTGCGGAATTTCTATATCAACGTCTTCTCATTCAGGGTAAGTAATAGTAAAGTTGTTGAATTTGTTAACCATGGTATGAGCATCAAAAAAATGCCACAATAGTAAAGTTGCGGAATTTCTATATCAACGTCTTGTCATTCAGGGTAAGTAATAGTAAAGTTGTTGAATTTGTTAACCATGGTATGAGCATCAAAAAAATGCCACAATAGTAAAGTTGCGGAATTTCTATATCAACGTCTTGTCATTCAGGGTAAGTAATAGTAAAGTTGTTGAATTTGTTAACCATGGTATGAGCATCAAAAAAATGCCACAATAGTAAAGTTGCGGAATTTCTATATCATCGTCTTGTCATTCAGGGTAAGTAATAGTAAAGTTGTTGAATTTGTTAACCATGGTATGAGCATCAAAAAAATGCCACAATAGTAAAGTTGCGGAATTTCTATATCAACGTCTTGTCATTCAGGGTAAGTAATAGTAAAGTTGTTGAATTTGTTAACCATGGTATGAGCATCAAAAAAATGCCACAATAGTAAAGTTGCGGAATTTCTATATCATCGTCTTGTCATTCAGGGTAAGTAATAGTAAAGTTGTTGAATTTGTTAACCATGGTATGAGCATCAAAAAAATGCCACAATAGTAAAGTTGCGGAATTTCCATATGAACGTCTTGTCATTCAGGGTAAGTAATAGTAAAGTTGTTGAATTTGTTAACCATGGTATGAGCATCAAAAAAATGCCACAATAGTAAAGTTGCGGAATTTCTATATCATCGTCTTGTCATTCATGGTAAGTAATAGTAAAGTTGTTGAATTTGTTAACCATGGTATGAGCATGAAAAAAATGCCACAATAGTAAAGTTGCGGAATTTCTATATCAACGTCTTGTCATTCAGGGTAAGTAATAGTAAAGTTGTTGAATTTGTTAACCATGGTATGAGCATCAAAAAAATGCCACAATAGTAAAGTTGCGGAATTTCTATATCAACGTCTTGTCATTCAGGGTAAGTAATAGTAAAGTTGTTGAATTTGTTAACCATGGTATGAGCATCAAAAAAATGCCACAATAGTAAAGTTGCGAAATTTCTATATCATCGTCTTGTCATTCAGGGTAAGTAATAGTAAAGTTGTTGAATTTGTTAACCATGGTATGAGCATCAAAAAAATGCCACAATAGTAAAGTTGCGGAATTTCTATATCATCGTCTTGTCATTCAGGGTAAGTAATAGTAAAGTTGTTGAATTTGTTAACCATGGTATGAGCATCAAAAAAATGCCACAATAGTAAAGTTGCGGAATTTCTATATCAACGTCTTGTCATTCAGGGTAAGCAATAGTAAAGTTGTTGAATTTGTTAACCATGGTATGAGCATCAAAAAAATGCCACAATAGTAAAGTTGCGGAATTTCTGTATCATCGTCTTGTCATTCAGGGTAAGTAATAGTAAAGTTGTTGAATTTGTTAACCATGGTATGAGCATCAAAAAAATGCCACAATAGTAAAGTTGCGGAATTTCTATATCATCGTCTTGTCATTCAGGGTAAGTAATAGTAAAGGTGTTGAATTTGTTAACCATGGTATGAGCATCAAAAAAATGCCACAATAGTAAAGTTGCGGAATTTCTATATCATCGTCTTGTGATTAAGGGTAAGTAATAGTAAAGTTGTTGAATTTGTTAACCATGGTATGAGCGTCTAAAAAATGCCACAATAGTAAAGTTGCGGAAATTCTATATCATCGTCTTGTCATTCAGGGTAAGTAATAGTAAAGTTGTTGAATTTGTTAACCATGGTATGAGCATCAAAAAAATGCCACAATAGTAAATTTGCGGAATTTCTATATCAACGTCTTGTCATTCAGGGTAAGTAATAGTAAAGTTGTTGAATTTGTTAACCATGGTATGAGCATCAAAAAAATGCCACAATAGTAAAGTTCCGGAATTTCTATATCATCGTCTTGTGATTAAGGGTAAGTAATAGTAAAGTTGTTGAATTTGTTAACCATGGTATGAGCATCAAAAAAATGCCACAATAGTAAAGTTGCGGAATTTCTATATCAACGTCTTGTCATTCAGGGTAAGTAATAGTAAAGTTGTTGAATTTGTTAACCATGGTATGACCATCAAAAAAATGCCATAATAGTAAATTTGCGGAATTTCTATATCAACGTCTTCTCATTCAGGGTAAGTAATAGTAAAGTTGTTGAATTTGTTAACCATGGTATGAGCATCAAAAAAATGCCACAATAGTAAAGTTGCGGAATTTCCATATGAACGTCTTGTCATTCAGGGTAAGTAATAGTAAAGTTGTTGAATTTGTTAACCATGGTATGAGCATGAAAAAAATGCCACAATAGTAAAGTTGCGGAATTTCTATATCATCGTCTTGTCATTCATGGTAAGTAATAGTAAAGTTGTTGAATTTGTTAACCATGGTATGAGCATAAAAAAAATGCCACAATAGTAAAGTTGCGGAATTTCTATATCAACGTCTTGTCATTCAGGGTAAGTAATAGTAAAGTTGTTGAATTTGTTAACCATGGTATGAGCATCAAAAAAATGCCACAATAGTAAAGTTGCGGAATTTCTATATCATCGTCTTGTCATTCAGGGTAAGTAATAGTAAAGTTGTTGAATTTGTTAACCATGGTATGAGCATCAAAAAAATGCCACAATAGTAAAGTTGCGGAATTTCTATATCATCGTCTTGTCATTCAGGGTAAGTAATAGTAAAGTTGTTGAATTTGTTAACCATGGTATGAGCATCAAAAAAATGCCACAATAGTAAAGTTGCGGAATTTCTATATCATCGTCTTGTCATTCAGGGTAAGTAATAGTAAAGTTGTTGAATTTGTTAACCATGGTATGAGCATCAAAAAAATGCCACAATAGTAAAGTTGCGGAATTTCTATATCAACATCTTGTCATTCAGGGTAAGTAATAGTAAAGTTGTTGAATTTGTTAACCATGGTATGAGCATCAAAAAAATGCCACAATAGTAAAGTTGCGGAATTTCTGTATCATCGTCTTGTCATTCAGGGTAAGTAATAGTAAAGTTGTTGAATTTGTTAACCATGGTATGAGCATCAAAAAAATGCCACAATAGTAAAGTTGCGGAATTTCTATATCATCGTCTTGTGATTAAGGGTAAGTAATAGTAAAGTTGTTGAATTTGTTAACCATGGTATGAGCATCAAAAAAATGCCACAATAGTAAAGTTGCGGATTTTCTATATCATCGTCTTGTGATTAAGGGTAAGTAATAGTAAAGTTGTTGAATTTGTTAACCATGGTATGAGCGTCAAAAAAATGCCACAATAGTAAAGTTGCGGAAATTCTATATCAACGTCTTCTCATTCAGGGTAAGTAATAGTAAAGTTGTTGAATTTGTTAACCATGGTATGAGCATCAAAAAAATGCCACAATAGTAAAGTTGCGGAATTTCTATATCAACGTCTTGTCATTCAGGGTAAGTAATAGTAAAGTTGTTGAATTTGTTAACCATGGTATGAGCATCAAAAAAATGCCACAATAGTAAAGTTCCGGAATTTCTATATCATCGTCTTGTGATTAAGGGTAAGTAATAGTAAAGTTGTTGAATTTGTTAACCATGGTATGAGCATCAAAAAAATGCCACAATAGTAAAGTTGCGGAATTTCTATATCAACGTCTTGTCATTCAGGGTAAGTAATAGTAAAGTTGTTGAATTTGTTAACCATGGTATGAGCATCAAAAAAATGCCACAATAGTAAATTTGCGGAATTTCTATATCAACGTCTTCTCATTCAGGGTAAGTAATAGTAAAGTTGTTGAATTTGTTAACCATGGTATGAGCATCAAAAAAATGCCACAATAGTAAAGTTGCGGAATTTCTATATCATCGTCTTGTCATTCAGGGTAAGTAATAGTAAAGTTGTTGAATTTGTTAACCATGGTATGAGCATCAAAAAAATGCCACAATAGTAAAGTTCCGGAATTTCTATATCAACGTCTTGTCATTCAGGGTAAGTAATAGTAAAGTTGTTGAATTTGTTAACCATGGTATGAGCATCAAAAAAATGCCACAATAGTAAAGTTGCGGAATTTCTATATCATCGTCTTGTCATTCATTGTAAGTAATAGTAAAGTTGTTGAATTTGTTAACCATGGTATGAGCATGAAAAAAATGCCACAATAGTAAAGTTGCGGAATTTCTATATCAACGTCTTGTCATTCAGGGTAAGTAATAGTAAAGTTGTTGAATTTGTTAACCATGGTATGAGCATCAAAAAAATGCCACAATAGTAAAGTTGCGGAATTTCTATATCAACGTCTTGTCATTCAGGGTAAGTAATAGTAAAGTTGTTGAATTTGTTAACCATGGTATGAGCATCAAAAAAATGCCACAATAGTAAAGTTGCGGAATTTCCATATCATCGTCTTGTCATTCAGGGTAAGTAATAGTAAAGTTGTTGAATTTGTTAACCATGGTATGAGCATCAAAAAAATGCCACAATAGTAAAGTTGCGGAATTTCTATATCATCGTCTTGTCATTCAGGGTAAGTAATAGTAAAGTTGTTGAATTTGTTAACCATGGTATGAGCATCAAAAAAATGCCACAATAGTAAAGTTGCGGAATTTCTATATCAACGTCTTGTCATTCAGGGTAAGTAATAGTAAAGTTGTTGAATTTGTTAACCATGGTATGAGCATCAAAAAAATGCCACAATAGTAAAGTTGCGGAATTTCTGTATCATCGTCTTGTCATTCAGGGTAAGTAATAGTAAAGTTGTTGAATTTGTTAACCATGGTATGAGCATCAAAAAAATGCCACAATAGTAAAGTTGCGGAATTTCTATATCATCGTCTTGTCATTCAGGGTAAGTAATAGTAAAGTTGTTGAATTTGTTAACCATGGTATGAGCATCAAAAAAATGCCACAATAGTAAAGTTGCGGAATTTCTATATCAACGTCTTGTCATTCAGGGTAAGTAATAGTAAAGTTGTTGAATTTGTTAACCATGGTATGAGCATCAAAAAAATGCCACAATAGTAAAGTTGCGGAATTTCTATATCATCGTCTTGTCATTCAGGGTAAGTAATAGTAAAGTTGTTGAATTTGTTAACCATGGTATGAGCATCAAAAAAATGCCACAATAGTAAAGTTGCGGAATTTCTATATCAACGTCTGGTGATCAAGGGTAAGTAATACTAAAGTTGTGGAGTTGGTTAACCATGGTATGGTCATCAAGGAAATACCACGATACTAAAGTTGCGGAATTTGTATATCATCGTGTCGTCATCAAGAGTAAGTAACAATAAAGTTGTGGAATTTGTTAACCATGGTATGAGCATCAACGAAATGCCACGATACTAAAGTTGCGGAATTTCAATATCATCGTCTGGTCATAAAGGGCAAGTAATACTGAAGTTGTGGAATTTGTTAACCATGGTATGAGCATCAGGGAAATGGCAGGATACTAAAGTTGCGAAATTTTTGCATCATCGTCTGGTCATGAAGGATAAGTAATAGTAAAGATGTGGAATTTCTTTAACAAGGTATGAGCATCAAGCAAATGCCACGATACTAAAGTTGCGGAATTTTCGTGTTATCGTGTGGTCATGAAGGATAAGTAATTTTAAAGTTGTGGAATTTCTTTACCATGGTATGATCATCAAGGAAATGCCAAGATACTAAATTTGCGGAATTTCAATATCATCGTCTGGTCATAAAGGGTGAGGAATACTAAAGTTATAGAATTTGTTAACCATGGTATGAGCATCAAGGAAATGCAAGAATACTAAAGTTGCGGCATTTGTTTATTATCGTCTCGTCATCAAGGGTAAGGAATACTAAAGTTGCGGAATTTGTTAACCTTGGTATGAGCATCAAGGAAATGACACGAGAGTAAAGTTGAGGAATTTCTATATCATTCTCCGGTCATTAAGGGTAAGTAATATTAAAGTTGTGGAATTTGTTAACTATGGTATGAGCATCAAAGAAATGCCACGATACTAAAGTTAGGAAATTTCTATATCATCGTTTTGTCGTCAAGGGTAAGTAATGCTAAAGTCAGTGTGGAAGTTGTTAACCATGGTATGAGCATCAAAGGATTGCCACGATACTAAATTTGCGGAATTTCTTTATCATCGTCTGGTCATGAAGGATAAGTAATACTAAAGTTGTCGAATTTCTTTACCATGGTATGATGATAGAGGAAATGCCACGATACTAAAGTTGCGGAATTTCTATATCATCGTCTAATCATCAAGGGTAAAGAATACTAAAGTTGTGGATTTTCTTTACCATGGTATGATCATCAAGGAAATGCCACGATACTAAAGTTGCGGAATTTTTAATATCATCGTCTGGTCATCAAGGGTAAGTAATAGTAAAGTTGTGGAATTTGTTAACCATGGTATCAGCATCAAGGAAATACCACGATACTAAAGTTGCGGAATTTGTATATCATCGTCTCGTCATCAAGGGTAATTAACAATAAAGTCATTGTGTGGAATTTGTTAACCATGGTATGAGCATAAACGAAATGCCACGATACTAAAGTTGCGGAATTTCAATATCATCTTCTGGTCATAAAGGGCAAGTAATACTAAAGTTGTGGAATTGGTTAACCATGGTATGAGCATCAGGGAAATGGCAGGATACTAAAGTTGCGGAATTTTTGCATCATTGTCTGGTCATGAAGGATAAGTGTTACTAAAGTTGTGGAATTTCTTTACCATGGTATGATCATCAAGGAAATGCCAAGATACTAAATTTGCGGAATTTCAATATCATCGTCTGGTCATAAAAGGTGAGGAATACTAAAGTTATAGAATTTGTTAACCATGGTATGAGCATCAAGTAAATGCCACGATACTAAATTTGCGGAATTTCTATATCATCGTCTGGTCATGAAGGATAAGTAATACTAAAGTTGTGGAATTTATTTACCATGGTATAATCATCAATTAAATGCTACGATATTAAATTTGTGGATTTTTGGTATGATCGTCTGGTCATAAAGGGTAAGTAGTACTAAAGTTGTGGAATTTCTTTACCATGGTATAATCATCAAGGAAATGCCATGTTACTAAAGTTGCGGAATTTCTATATCATCGTCTGGTCATGAAGGGTAAGTAATGCTAAAGTTGTGGAATGTTTTACCATGGTATAATCATCAAGGAAATGACACGATACTAAAGTTGCGGAATTTCTATATCATGGTTTGGTTATGAAGGGTAAGTAATACTAAAATTGTGTAATTTCTTTATTATGGTATGATCATGAAGGAAATTCCACGATCCTAAAGTTCCGGAATTTTATTTCCATCGTGTATTCACCAAGTAAAAGCATCGCGTAGAATGCCTGGACATCATGAATAATTCATAATCACTGAAGCGGCAAATTCGAATGCGATCGCGCTCTGAAGAGCCATAAATTAGAGAAGAATGGGGCGAAAGTAGGCAACAAGGGTTCACAAAATTCACTTTCCCGAGTCTCAGAAATGAAAACTTCAAGGTTTCACGCACGGCTTCTTGAAAATCAAGGATTAGTCTACCATTTGCACTAAAAAAGAATGAAATTGAGGAAGTAGAAGTTTTCTGTTTTTTCACTTGAATATACGGAAAATTTTGCAAATTTTCGTATAGACAGTAGTAATTTTGGAGAGCAATTTTGGGAAAACTAACATACCTACTAGACTTTCACACACGGCAAATGACAGATGAGTATGTCCTTGAAAGAATCCGTTTTAGTTTCGAAAATTGGTCACGAGGATCCTTTACGTTTTTCAGTTTGAAAATTATTAGTCGTAGTTTCATTTGAAAATGGCGCGTTTGGAGCTGGCGAGCTATTGTTTTCAGCCCAGACATGAATAACAATGCCTGTCAAATGAAACAATGCCTATTGTTGAAAACCACTCCGCATGAAAAAAATATTCACATCTACCGCGAATTTTAAGATTGCCGTAAGGATCAGCTGTTTTACTCAGGACCTTCGGACAAAACAAAGATGAAGGCGTGCGCGACCAATAAATACGATAGTGATCGGGAGCTCTTTTCAGAGCTCTTCGAAAACCCGATCCATCCATTGTTAATTCGCATCTTGCCGCCATACGTTAATGTTACAAACTATACTTACGATTTTCAAGTGAACGGAGAAGGTTTATGGAAATGGAGGGACGGTTGCGGGAAACCGGCCATTTTGTTCGAACTTCTGCAAATAAGCATGCTTCCCTTCGCCTACAAATTAGAGGAATCTGGTCGCGAGCGCGTGGGCCACGCACTTGGCGAAAGCATCCGCCGATTCCGCAAGAAGATCGTTTCAACGAAAGATGGCAGAAAAAGGAAAGAAATGAAGGGGAAGACGTGGATAACGTTGTCGGTCAAACCAAAATGTTCTAGTTAAAGCTTCTCTCTCTTTCGCAACAAAGATAAGCCACTCAAGATTCAGGCGAAACAAGTCCATTCACTTTATTAAAAAAATCGACATTTACGTTTTCGTAGGTACGAATGCCTGTGAAGGCGCCACATTTGTTGCCGTGGGTTTTGCGGAGGGTAAGAGTTGCCCTATTCACCCTCTCAGCGTCGAGAAGGGCTTTGTAAAAGACGAAGCTTTGCGCTTACTAAGAACAAACTCGGTTAAAGAATCCTTTGAGTCAAAAAAGTTACAGTTCTTAACTCGCCTTTTATAACGAGGCTACCCCAAAAGCTTCGTCGAGGATATCTTGTCAGAGCAAGAATAGACCATTTTACAGTTTTTTGCTCAGCGACCTAGCCTATGAATGGCTGCGAGGCTGCCGGTGACCTTGCATTGATACATCCCCCACTGCTTTTATCATGTAAATTGTGTTGTTGTAATTCTAATTAGTCCATATTAACATTACAAAAGCAAGGAGGTTTGTATCAAAACAGGGTCACTGGCAGCCTCGCTTCCATTCTTAGGCCAGGTAACTTAGCTACAACTGTAAAATGGTCTATTCCATCACTTTAATTTAACAACCAATGAGTTACACACGGTAAGGGCCGAGTGACAGCGTTACAACAAAACGCATCGGGAACCTTCTCGCAACCAAGATCCGTCAGCCTCTTATTCATTTCGATTCATTTATATTCATTCATTGAAAAGCGAAACGACAGAAATGCGAAGCAGAAACGCGCTAAAAGATACAATCACTTTACATTCACGCACAAGCAACGTAACAAACTTTAATGAAACTCACTGCTGATTGCCACAGGCCTTAATCACACGGCGGCCATCTTGAGTCGCGAGGGATTGAAAAGTTTTGTTTTTGTGCACCGAAACTCGTTTCCAAACATTGAGCAAGAAAGTTCTTTTTCTCGATTGTTTCGCTCTGTTAAACATTGATTCGAGTTGATTCATTTCTTTTGACAAATTTCAGTCTGTCGATTGCACGTAAGAAACTGTGCCGGAAAATAGTGGACTTTTTGGTTATGTTTGTTTTGAACAAGAGGCCGAGAGTTTTTTCCAGGCCAGTAAATGCGAAATCCTAAAACAGGCATTTTGCGAGATCAAAAATGGTCAATGCAAATTTGAAATGTTTGTGAAAGTCGGCTTGTAATGCATTCTCAAAGTGTGATATCGAGGAACAATAGCGAAAACAATAACTTGAAACGTCCTTTGTTTCTTAGCTCCGCCCTGACAAGTTAATGAGCGAAGCAGAATTCCCCAAGGGAGAAAGAGCGCGTAATATTTGACCAATGAGAACTATTTGAGTCATTCTTGGCCGCTAATTTTACTGATCTATAATTTTTATTGCTCTGGAAGTAAATGTCCGGAGAACAATAGGCATTCTGAGCGATGCTATGAAACTAAAGTTGTCGAATTTCTATATCGCAAGATTATCAAGGAAATGTTATGTTACTAAAGTTGTGCAATGTCTATACCATTGTATGATTATTAAGGAAATACTATAGTACTAAATTTGCGGAGTTTCTATATCATTGTCTGCTTATGAAGGGTAAGTAATACAAAAGTTGTGGAAATGCCATCATACTAAAGTTGCAGAATTTCTGTACGGGCCATCCTCTGGTCTCGACGCGTTAGTGGAATATCTATATCATCGCATTATCATCAAGGTTGAGAGATTTCTATACCATCATCTGGTTATCAAGGGTAACTTAAATTTCTATACCTTCGTTTGATTATTAAGGAAATGCTAGGATACTAAATTTGCGGAATTTCTATACCATCGATTGGTCATGAAGGGTTAGTAATACTAAAAGCATTTATACTAAAGTTGCGGAAATTACATGCCATGGTATGGTCACTAAGTAAAGCCTGTATAGTAAAGTTGCAGAATTTCAATACCATCCCATGATCATCAAGGGTAAGTTCTACTAAAGTTGCGGAATTTCTATATCATCGATTGGTCCTGAAGGGTAATACTAAAGTTGTGGAATTTGTTTACCATGGTATGATGATCAAGGATATGCCACGATACTAAAGTTGCGGAAATGTTGTATCATCGGTTTGGTCATGAAGGGTGTTCAGGGAATAAGTGCACGCTCGAAGCTATCTTGAACACAACAGTCGATTTATTGACACACCCAATTTTCACAGCACTTGCAATTGTTTTTTCTCATCTGGTATAACAAGCGACAAGAAGACGCCGTAAAAACCTACAAATAAACCGCGAATTACACTCTGAATTAAACAACTGACGGG
>OX421452.1:18404682-18429682 GCA_949126865.1 Montipora capitata
AAATCGGCGGGAACCACAGCCTCTTTCTGGGCATATGAATATGGTCTCTTGGCTCCTTTGTTATAATAACAGCGGGTAAGGTAAGAGCTTGGATTGATGTTCATTTATGTTGAATTTCGTGATTCGTGAAATTTTGTTAAAACCGTACGTGACGCGTGAATTTTGTTAAAATTTGTGCGTGAAACGGGATCATGACCCCCCCTTTGCCACCCTCCATCAAGGGAATGCCAACTAAAGTTGCGGAATTTCTGTACTATAGTCTGGTCATGACGAGTTAGTGGAATTTGTACATCATCGTATGATCATCAAGAAACAGCCATGATACTTGACTCAAGTTGAGAAATTTCTATACCATCATCTGCTTATCAAGGAAAAGTTAAATTAAAGTTGTGTAATTTCTATACCATCATATGATTATTAAGGAAATGCCAGGATACTAAATTTGCCGAAATTCTATACAATCGATTGATCATGAAGGGTAAGTAATACTGAAGTTGTGAAATCTCTCTACAAATGTTTTGTAGCCAAGGAAAGGGCATAATAGTAAATTTGCGGAATTTGTTTATCATTCGTCTGGTCATGAAGGGTAACTTATACTAAAGTTGTGGAATTTCTACACCATATGGTATGATAATCAAGGAAATGTCATGATGCTAAAGTTCATTACTTTCTATAACATCGTTTGGTCATGAAGGGTAAGTACAGTCAACACTCTCTCTAAGACGGACACCATCGGAACCGGCCTCAGCTGTCGGTCTTAGAGAGGTGTCCGGCTTATAGAGGGTCGACGTAGCATGACCCCAGGAAATTTAAGATAATAATGCTGAACCTATGCACAGTGAATACGCGTCTGTTTTAAGTTTGTTTTAAGTTATTTGCTTGAACGAAACCTACCTGTTTTAGATTACAATACAATTCGGTTGTCACCTCCAAGTTACTTTTTGAATGGGACAATGACTGATTTAATTTTAACTTGTACTGTTGTATTCCGGCGACAAGATAAGAGCTGTCAATTAAACGTCTGGTGTTAAAAAAGAGTCACGTACAAGATATTTCTTCCCTAAATCGTAATTTGCGGTCACATTCAGTACCTCACAAGTGTGATTTCAAAGTGTCCGTTGTCCGTCTTATGGAGGTGTCCGTCTTATAGAGAGTTTGGTTATGGTAAAATGACTAAGAAACGGCCGGGACCAGCACCAGGTGCCCGTCTTATAGCGGTGTCCATCTTACAGAGGTGTCCGTTAAGAGAGAGTTGACTGTAATACTAAAGTTGCGGAATTTTTATATCATCGAATGATCATTAAGAACAAGCCATGATACTAAAGTTGGGGAATTTATATACCATTGTCTGGTCATGGAAGAAAGCTTATATTTACTCGGGGGGTGCTTCTATACTATCGAATGGTCGTCTATATGAACGTTCCAGAGTTTCTATACCATTTTCTGATCATCAAGGGTAAGTTATACTAAAGTTGTGGAATTTCTGTACCATCGCATGGTCATCAAGGGTAAGTTATACTAAAGGTCCGGAAATTGCATATCATGGTATGGTCATCAAAAAAAAAACGTTAAACTAACTTTGCGGAATTTGTAAGGCATCTTCTGGTCATCAATTGAAGTTACTAAGGTTGGGGACTTTCTCTATTATCGTATGGTTTTCAAAGAGTCTAAAATTTGTGGAATTTCTATATCATCTTCTCTTCTTCAAGGGTAAGTTATTGTAAAATTGTGAAATTCTGTACACCATCGTATGATCATCAAGGAAAAGCTTTTATACTAAAGTTGCGGAATTTGTATGCCATTTTATGGTCATTAAAGGAGAGCAATTATGCCCAAGTTGCGGAATTTGTATACAATCGTATGGTTATCAAGGGTGAGTTATACTAAAGTTGTGGAATTTGAATAACATCGTATGATCATGAACGAAAAGCATTTATAGTAAAGTTGCGGAATTTACATGCCATTGTATGGTCACTAAAGGAAAGCCTGTATACTAAAGTTTCGGGATTTCTATACCATCCGCTGGTCATCAAGGGTAAGTTCTAAAAACGTTGCGGAGAAATATACTATTCGTTCCAGAGTTTCTATATGATAGCCAAGGAAAACCCATGATAGTAAAGTTGCGGAATTTGAATACCATCGACTGGTCATAAAGGACAAGGAATACTAAAGTTGTGGAATTTATGTACCATCGTATGATCATCTAGGAAATGCCATGATACTAAAGTTGCGGAATATCTATTCCATCGTATGATCATCAAGGAAGAGTCATGATACTAAAATTGCGGAATTTCTATACCATCTTCTGATCATCATGGATAAGTTAAACTAAAGTTGTGAAATTTCTATAAAATCGTATGATCACCAAGGAAATGGCAAGATACTAAAGTTGCGGAATTTCTATAACATCATGTGGTGATGAAGGGTGCGTAATACTAAAGTTGTGGAATTTCTATTCCAATTTATAACCACCAAAGAAAAGCCATGATACTTAAGGTGTGGAATTTCTGTAACCTCGCATGATCATCAAGGAAATGTCATGATACTAAAGTTGATTACTTTCTATAACATCGTTTGGTCATGCAGGGTAAAAAATACTAAATTTACGGAATTTCTATATCATCGAATGATCATTTAAAAAAAAAGCCATCATAATAAAGTTGAAGAATTTATATACCAATGTCTGGTCATGAAAGAAAGCTTATACTTACTTGGGTGAGCTTCTATACTATCGTATGGTCGTCTATATTTACGTTCCAGAGTTTTTATACCATCTTCTGATCATCAAGGGTAAGTTATACTAAAGTTGTGGAATTTCTGTACCATCGCATGGTCATCAAGGAAAAGTGATATAATTATGCGGAATTTCTATACCATCGTCTGGTCATCAAGGGTAAGTTGTAGTAAAGTTGGGGAATTTCTATGCCATCCTATGCCTATCAAGGGTAAGTTATACGTAAGTTGTGTAATTTGCATATCATGATATGGTCATCAAGGAAAAGTTAAACTAACTTTGCGGAAGTTATCGTCTTGTCATCAAGTGTAAGTTATTAAAGTTGGGGAATTTCTCCATTATCGCATGGTTTTTCAAGGGGTGTTAAATTTGTGGAATTTCTTTACCATTGCCTCTTCATCAAGGATATGTTATTCTCAAATTGTGGAATTTGTACACCATCGTATGATCATCAAGGAAAAGCTTTTATACTCAAGTTGCGTAATTTGTATGCCATTTTATGGTCATTAAAGGAGAGCAATTATGCCCAAGTTGCGGAATTTGCATACAATCGTATGGTCTTCAAGGGTGAGTTATATTAAAGTTGTGGAATTTTAATGACATCGTATGATCATGAACAAAGTTGCGGAATTTCTATACCCTCCCCTGGTCATCAAGGGTAAGTTCGAATAAAGTTGCGGACTTTCTATACCATGGTATGATCATCAAGGAAAAGCCATGGTACTAAAGTTGGGGAATTGTTTTACCACAATTGCTTGTAATCTCGCAATCTGATTGGCTAATTTGCCATTGTCGATGAGAGTCTAGACAACGCTGTACGCGTCATGCTCGCGTCATTTTGTCTCGCACGCAATGTAATAGCCAATCAGGAACGCCCATTTTCGGAAATAAACCAATCATATTGCGAAAAAGGCGTAGGCGTTTTCTGTATTCTTATCGACAACGATATTCGGCTGCGCCTCGTGAGTCCACAACATTTTAACCACTGTGATGACGAATATCATTGTCGATAAGAGTACAGACAACGCTGAACCAATTTCGATTTGTTAATATACCATCAATTGGTCATGAAGGCGAAGTAATACTAAAGTTGGGGAATTTATATACCATGGTATTATTCAGTCAAGGAAGAAGAAGTCATGGGTTCGAATCCCGTTTAAGCCACCTGAATTTTGCAGAAAATTATTCCCAAGTTGCGGAGTTTGTATAGAATTGCACGGTCTTCAAGAAAACGTTATACTAACATTTCAGAATTTGTATACCATCATCAAAGAAATGGCAAGATACTAAAGTTGCTGAATTTCTTTAAAATCGTTTGGTCATGAAGGGTAAGTAATACCAAAGTTGTGCAATATCTATACCATCGTATGATAGTAAAGAAAAAGCCACGATTATGACTAAAGTTGCGGAATTTCTATATCATCGTCTGTTCATGAAGGGTAAGTAATACTAAAGTTGTGGAATCTATACGCCATGGTATGATAGTAAAGAAAAAGCCATGATACTAAAGTTGCGGAATTTCTATATCATCGTCTAGTCATGAAGAGTAAGTAATACTAAAATTGTGGAATGTCTATAGACCTTATTCCAAAAGGGCCGTCATTTAAATATTCTTTTGTTGTTATTCAAATTAGTCTTTGATACATCGTTCTTGAGGCGAAAATTCAAAAGAACATTTTGCCTTGAACGAGGCATCAAGGTCTAATTTCAGTAACAACAAAAGAATATCTAAATGGCGGCCATTCTGGAATAAGCTGTGTATACCCTCGCCCGGTCATGACAGTTAAGGTGATTCCCTAATATTGCACTGCGCATCCTGTTCTACGCATAACAAAGCGTAGGCCACGTTCGTATCCAGGCATGTCTAAGAGGCTTTATGGTCAAATTTCCCGGCTCAGTTCTGTTCTGTCTGTTCTAAACAAAACAAAGTTTAAATTTAACCATAAAGACTTGTGTGAATATTGATATATCAAAAGTGGCCAAAAAAGATTCAACATGGCGACCTTTCGTGCAGGAAAGCTCGCTAGAAAGGAGAATGGCCGTTTTCAGAGCACATGCAGCAGTAAAGAGCGAAACAAGACACTTTTTAGACTCTCGCAAAACAAAAAGTCGAGTGATAGCCTTAATTAATGATGCTAAAAAACATTTCATTCCGACAGTGAAAGTGAAACCGCGCTATCGGGGAGACGTGTTGTAGACTGGTCGAGTTTGGTTTGCTTACTGTTTTCTCCTAAACGAGGTTGGTGACCCATCTCTTTTTTGGCATAATTTTATTCTCTTACCCATCCTCTTTGTGCTGTAAAAAAAATTTAAAAACTTTACGCCAGAAAAAACTGGTACAGGAAAAAAAGTATGCATAGCCATCACTCGTAGACACAAAATTGTCTCCTCGAGATCACGCACCCGAGGAATATTTGTAGGCAGTGCCTTTTCAAGACGTGTGCCTGTGCCATAAAACAAACATTAAATTATTCTTTTTGACAAATACAATTCACCTGTTTTGTTATTTCAAGAATTACGTCAAAGCTTTGCTTCCCGTTCCTGCAAAACGTAGCCGGAACCGAAGGAACAAACTTGTCCTTGATAGATGAAGTCGCAATGATTAAATGAGTAAGTTATATCGCGCAAACGAGCTTGGTGACTTATTTTTTTAATTGCACATTTCGAGTCACCATGATGTAGGGAACAATCGAGAAAAGTTTAAAGAAAATTTTACGACAGCTTCCATTACTAAGGAATCACCTTAAGTTGTTTTTCTATACCATCGTATGATCATCAAGGACTGATGCCACAATACTAAAGTTGCGGAATTTTTATATCATCGTCTGGTTATCACGGGCTAGTGGAATATCTATATGACTGCATGATTACCAAGGAACAGCCATGATATTAAAGTTGCGGAATTTCTATAGTATTGTTTGGTCATAAAGGGTAAGTAATACTAAAGTTGTGGAACTTCTATACCACGTGCACTGAGGGATCATGAGGGAAATGAATGTGTAAACCATGGTTAATTCATTTCAAGGAAAGCTGTTTTACAGGTGGGGATTGAATTTGGCATCGTATAGTCATACCTGGAAAGAGAATATAGAGTTTTATCAAAGTTGTGAAAGATTCACATACTATCGTACGCCCATTACATCATAAGTCTGAAATAAATGTACCCAATTCAAATCTCCCGGGGCTAAGATTCTTTGTGTATTGCATTTGCAACCTACGGTAGATTTCAGATTTAAATGATATGGAAATATCTGGAACAAAACGTTTTATTCCCAAAGGGTTTGAATTGGGTACAACATTGAGTTAGCCGATTTGGGGCCTCTTTATATGAGCCCGGTTGGCCGGGCTGGCCCGGTTTCCGAGATCTCACCTTACCTCTAAATCCTTGGTAAAAATGTCGAATGTGTTTATATGAGAGGGCGGGCTGGCCCGGTTGCTGAGATCTCGGTTTTTCCAACCGGGTGTCACGGAAAAAATTCCGTTACTGCCTAAAAGAGCGTTTTAACATGACGTCACGGCGGCCATGTTGGTGTTGCAAAACAAAGGTGAGGTGGCCATGATGGTGTGTTTTCACTTCTCTTTTCCTCGATAATGAAGCTCGGAATAGTTTCATTTGATAGTTAACGTAACCATAGTCAAAACAAATTTGAGGTTGCTTCAACAAAGAAAATCGAGAAATTCTCGCCATGGCCAGGCCTTGTTTGTTAGAATTCACGCCTGAATGGTCGCGTCACTACTTTTTCAAAATTTTCATCTCGGAAACCGGGCTGAAAGTCGCCATATGAACAGAAACCAATTTCATCTCGGTAACCGAGCCAGCCGGGTCAACCGGGATCATGTGAACAGCCCCTTGGTCTGTCGTTTATTGTCCCGAAAACTTGGTTTCAAAATAGACACTAGCTTTTCGGATGCTGATGGGGAGGGACTAGGCCAATTTGGGTAAATCTTACTCTTGGGTGATGGACTTGTGATGTGATGCATCATTCTTCGTTTTGTTATAGGATACCCTACAGTAAGAAAAGGTGTTGTAGCCCCACAAAGTGAAATCAAGCTTATTGTCTTAAGTTTTGTCCTGCTCAATGCAACTCTTCTCTTTGAGTGATGTCCTCTGTGCACCGAGCCTGCTACAGCTGAAGTGTCACATGTGGTCGGCACTCTTATCCTCATCAGTCAAAAATGTCTAAACTCCAGTTCTGCGACGGTTTGGAAAAGCCAACCTTACGTGAAAAAGGTACCTGTACTCAGGTAGTATGATCTCCAAAAGCCTGAGAATGCCGAAAATCCTGGAGGTACAGTGTTTCAGCTACCAGACGTATCGTGAAGACAGAGAAAAATGTCATTAAAATGTGGAAGGAAAAACAGGAGAAATTGGTAGAAAGGTTGTCCAATTTGGAAGGAGGTGTTGTTCTTTCCGGGGATGGGAGGTCAAACATCTCAGGTCACAGTTCCAAGTATGGGGCATTTACAGTCATTGAACAACAGATCAAAAAGTATTGCATGTTCAGCTCATTCAAGTAAGTTACCCATCACGAGACCACCAGCCTACCTGTGTAAACAGTACGTTTTTTTACAACTATGACAGTTTTCATTTCTGTTCAAGTCGAATGAGGTGCCAAACAGTTCCTGGGGTAAACATGACAAAAAAACGAAAGAACCCATCTCGAAGTATACGGGTGAGCAGTGTTGGCCGGCAGTGGTGAAAGCACTCGCATCCCACTGCACGTACCAATATGGCCCAATTTCCAAACTAGGCGACATGTGGGTTGCATTTGTTGGTTCTTTACTTCTCCGGGTACTCCGGTTTTCCCTTTTTCTCAAAAACCAACATTTGATTTGATTTAATTTCCATGAAAAGTGTCCCCAGTTACTGCCCCTGAGCTTGAAGACTTGACTTGCATTGAAATAATTTTCATTATTATTATTATTATTATTATTATTATTATTATTATTATTATTATCAATGCCATTGTTATTTTTATTACTCTTAAAGGAACATGTCGTTCGAGAAGGGTTTCTCGCCTGTGACGAGTTTCCCGTCTGAAAACGGGACGGGTCCGGTTTTTGACAGGAAACGTTAAAATTCAATAGTTTACCCACCCGTCTGATTAGGGACGACTAGAGTAATCGTGGTATTTTTAGACAATGTCCATTTCCTGTTATTGTCATAATTTTGCGATTTCTCCAAGTCGGGGTCAAAATGTATACAAATGTAAAACGCACGTGCAGGGCTTCAATGTGTGTGTCAACATTTCAGGAATAAAGCTTTTTGGGGAAAACGGCGTGGATAGTTAGATAGGTCAATTCACTTTTGTTTTTGCTCATTAGACCTATTGTTTAGTTGTTTTGTCGTCTACGTTATAGAGAACAGTCCCCCTGTGACCAACGCACTTGGATGGGTTCAAAAGGACTGGAACAAAGACGGAAACAAAGCAATCTGGGGACAGCTGGAGTCAGCAAAAAAACAAGAGTCCAAAAACAACTGTTCTGTTATTGACAGAAAATAGAAAGTTATTAACCTGGCCCCAGTTATTCAAACGATGCAAAGCCCTATCCGCCGGATAAATCACTATCTAGTGGATAAGTCATAGCGAAACCAATTGCGTTATCCTCCTTTTAATGGGGTCATAGCTTTTCAGTGAGTGATTAATGGGGACATTTGCGCGGTTCAAAACTATGCGGAGAAAGCAGAACGTAGCAAGTGATCTTGGTATCCAAAAAGAAAATTGGGGGTAACCACGCATTTCTCAGAGATAATTGAGCTTCAATTTGGAGAACAAACGCCATACATTGCTTTGTATTTTAAAACTTTTTACAAATATTGTTGATTAATTATCTTCGAAAAATGCGTGGTTGCCCCCAATTTTCTTTGTGGATTTCAATAACACTTGTTATGATCTGCTTTTCCCGCATATTCAGTAAACCGCGCAAAAATACCTGCGAATTAGTAGGCACCGTCCTTAATAGCGGCTTCTCCGCTCATAGATATCACACCAAAGAAAAAAAAATTCCTCTGGTACCGAGGGTAATCAGTGTAGCACCTTCATGTCTGAAGTTCTTGTTAGCCTTGCAAATGTAGAATTTTACGTTCTTTTTTTAATTTCAAGATTAAAATCAAATTGTCGGCCTGATGCAGTCAAGCAACATTGGCGATAATGGAAGAGTTTGTGGTATTTTCTTCGACTTCTTATCTGCCGACTACCTAAACAAAGCTTGAACTTGATTTTCCCACCGGATTTTCGCTCAAATACACGCGACCGCGACACGAGTGACCGTTCCGCACGCTTCCCTTTTTTCAACCCTAATGAATGTATTTACGTATTGGTTGGCATGTAAACAGGTTTCTCTAAAAAGTTATTTTCAAAATCGTTTTAGTTTAGTTTATATCATAAAAACCCAGATTACATATACCATTACACACCATTATACCTCCTCACATGTAATAGTGTCCTCTATGGAAGTGAAAAGAAAGATCATCGGGTGACGAAGGTGAAAATTTTTCATTGTTTCACTCTTTCCCATTTGCCTTTTTAAAAAAATAAGTTGCTTTCCAGTCCATGTTGCTAAAAAAGAGGAATATTTTCGATAAACCAGGAATTATTGTAGTTTGCATTCCGTGAAGAAGTCGATGTGTTGTCCTTCTTACACCGCAATAATTATTTTTGTTATCAAAAGCTGCGTTAAGGTCTGTTGCGAGGTGTCGAAACTACATCATGCCGTGAGGGCGAATCGACTAAATTGTAGGTGAATCGACCAGGTTGCCGAACAAAAAACATGCTAGTTAATCAGGAAGATGATCTACTTCACCCTATATTAACTAATGCTGATCGTTTGAGTATGTCAAGTTGATCTCTTTTCTTGTCCGTATCCACAAGAATCCGTTGGGAGTTTTTCGCTCTGAGCTTTCAAATCATGATTCCAGCCAGGTTTTGATCATAGTTTTTCCTGTGCCACAGCCTGACCGATTTTACCAATTATCCGCCAGCAGTGGCACACTATTTTCAATACCCTTTCCTTCATTTTCATTTTTCAATGGTGTGTTTTTATGCCTTAATTGCTTAAGACAGCGAGGTCTACGAAGTCTTCGGGTCCATTCTTTCTGCAAACGGGCGTTTCGATACGGATATTCCACTCAAGCTAGTATATGATATCGACTCTAATTGAAGATAAAGACCGTAACTTGTTCAACAAGATTACTACTACAAAAGATCATTCCCTTCAAGAATTGCTCCCGCCACAACGGATCAAGATTCTAAGAAAAAGGTCAAAAATGGGGATATGATTATCAGCGACTGAGAGCCTGATTTAACTGAAAAAGTATAGTTTATGCCGAACAGATGCTCACCTTGTTTACTTTCTAACACATAAAGCCTTCCGTCTGTTTAGTCACAATAAAAAGACTTAATCATTAATCAACTCAAGTAATGGGAATTCAATCAATTTGTCATAATAGGATATATGTCACAGGCTGATGAAAGAAAACTGAACTTTGTTCGCTGAGGCAGATATTTTTGACGTCAATGATTGTGTAGGTTCTGTTTATTTTGCAATATTCGTTCCACAAATCAAGAAACTGTAAAATACAGCCTTTGGCCGAAAAAGCCGGTAACGACTAATTTCTTTGCAAAACAAAACCATACTTTTTAATCCGGAACATGCCATTCATATTCTGCCGCAAAGTCACTCAATTAGCATATCAGTTCACTTTTCCGCGGCTTCCACACCGTGATCAACTAAATTATGGGTGAAAACCAGTCTTTTGAGAAGTTGAATAGCGCAGTGACAAGGCTTTCTTCGGCGTACGATCAACTGCAAAAGGCACTGCAAAGTCTCCGAACAAGTGCATGCAAAGCTGCGAGGGATGGGAGAGATCAAGCGATCGAGATTGATGTCTTGGGCAACACAACACGTTATGGATTTGGAAACTACTTGACAAAGTTATTGAACACGACTGAAGCAATAGCGTCGGAAGATTTTTCACAATGCAAATCGCGAGCTTCCGAGGCGAAGTTTTTAATGAAGATGCTGCTTTCACAAGTCGAAGACAAGAATGTTGAGAAAGCTATCAACGACATGAGAAACATGGCGAAAGTTCTTAAAACCCGAGAGGAAGGAAAAAAGCCAAGTGACGACACGAGCATTCAAGACATCAGCGAAATCGAAGCTGCAAGTCCTATTGTTCAAGTTATTGCCTCGGAGTTATTTAGCTACATCAAAAAGCAACTGTTGGCAGCCCTTGACGACAAAAAATTTTTAGTTCAATCAACAGTGTTGATTGAAGAAATCAATGAAGTCGAAATTGCGATAGGCAAGATCAAGGAATGTTATAAGGAGAATATTTCGTGCATTGACTTGCTCATAGCCAACCAGAACGTCGAGAAAAGTACGTCGAGTTTAATGAAAACCGATGCCAAAACTCTTGGACAAACTTGTAGCAAGCAACTCAAGACACTCGGGTTGAAAGGAGACAGTGGAACGGTTTCACAAATTTAAGTGTAACAATGTTTCTATTCAAACAAGTGTTTGAGTCACGCAAAAATATTACATTGCTTTGTTGTTTGTTGGTTCAATCCTATTTCTGTAAAAACTGAAGGTGCCGAATTTTACATCTTTGCTTGATCGCATTATATCTGAAGATTTTTTCTCGGCATTTGGTGTGAAAATACATATATCTCGGCCGATCACCGGTGTGTAAATCCAACATTGTCGGAATGCGAAAAAACTTTGCAACGAACAGGAAAAAGATTCCCGTTTACTTTTTGCGTTACGTGTCACTGATGAAGTACACAGTTTCAAGAAAAATACAAAAAAATTAATATGGAACGAGAAATGAACAAATTTAATAATTAGCCAATATCAAAAATACCTAATACTCTTTGTTTGTCCCTCCAAATTATGCATAAGCATTGTTTTTATTTTCTCGTGGGACTTACAATAGTCCTAGGAGAAACTGGAAATAATGCTTATGCAATATTTGGAGGGACAAACAAAGAGTATTATGGTATTTTTGATACTGGCTAATAGAATGTTTTCGAAATATCAAATATTCAGCGTGAGGCACTGAGGACAAAAATAATAGAAACACATTGGAATGAATGTGCAAAATATTTGGATATCATCCACTTTCCTTTGTCTTTGTCCTCAGAACCTCTCTTTCAAGCTGAATTTTAATACATCGAAAATGGTGCGCATTTTAAGAGAATGATCGCGAAAGCTACTTTGAAGGGTGTGTAGAAATCATGACGTTATGAGTTACAGAAATTCCCGATTATTTTTAATTAAATAGATTGGTAACTTACATAACATAATTTGATAGGTGATGCCATGTATAAAAATGGAACTACATACCTGAATAAATTGTTGTTGTTGTTGTTGTTGAACTCATCGATAGTAGAGATGACTTGCACGTCACTTTCACTCGCTTACGATATCCCTTTTCACTTACGTCATACAGGTGTGGGGAGTTGCTAGTTATACAAGATATCTTAGCCATATTGATTGGCTACAATCAAAAGCCTTGCGATATGGCTATGTTAAACACACAGTCTCTGTTTTCCATTTTGGAGAAAATTATGGGATAAAGTTAACACTGTTACCATAGAAAAGGCCAAAGGAATTGCACCACGTGGCCACCAGTATATTTTGCCTCGAGTGAATACGGGCAGGTTTAAACGATGTTTTATAAATAGGTGCCTTTTTTAATTTACATAATTTTTACAGAATTGTAATTTGTAGTGTTAGTTCTTTATTTACTCTCCTATTCTTCTCTATGTAAATTTGAACTTTTTTTTGGAAATATTTTTTGCCATGAAAGATCCTTTTACTAATTCTAAAGAAAATGTAAGCAAACAGCGTCACGCCTCTCAATCCTCCCAACTGAATTCCAGGATAGTTAAGTAGCTTGAAGAAAATAACCCTCCCCTCCTGACAGCGAGACTTACAGATTTTACCCTGGTTTAACACCAGACAATTTTATTCGCCGATTTGGGGCGCTTGAGGTATGAATGGGTTAGAGAGGTTTTCAATTGAGTGTCGAAAGTAATTAGCGAATTGCTTTGGTTTTGCATTACTTCACTCAGTGATTGGTTCAAAGTTCTCGCACCACTTTTTAAACCAATCAGAAGTCAAACCAAAACTAATAGTGGCTCGCGCGTGCACATTTTCCCGCGCTTTGTGTAATTACTTCGAGTTTTGATTGGTTTACTGGATTGTCTCCGTCCTTTTTGACTTTTTGATGGCCAAAACAAAGCAATTACTTAGTTTTGGTTTCAGTTACGACTCTCGATTGAAACTCGCTCTAAAAGAAGGAAAACGGAAAGGGTTTGCGATTACGTTTCTCAATGACGTCATCGTCGTCGATCGCTAAAATCTACTTAATGAGTTTGCCACAAGATATACAATACGAACGAACTGACCAGAAATAAATAAACAAACAAGATTCGAGGTGTGACGGGGAGAAGGAACAGGTTTTACGTCCCATTTGTAACTAAACGTCCACCAAATCTGTCCCTATTTATGTCTACACATATATCTAACTGGATTTGTCAAAAGGTGCCTGCGGAAATTGTGAAAACAAGCCAATTCTGCTGCTGTCACAAAGTAAAAAGAAGCTACCCTCCCCACCCCTGTGCTTTGGTCAGACAACTGCCAATCACCACCCCACGCCACACTGTGGGTTCACTGTAATTGGTGATCAAAAGCAAACTATCATTCAGGCCTACAATAGTCCAGGAAAAATTGGCAAGGCATCCTACACCGTAAAGTCTCACTTAACAAGGCCACAAACTCTAACTGCAGTTTAAGTCTCAAATAAAGCAGCAACCCCCCCAGCCCTGTGCTTTTGACACACAACTCAGAGTTAGAACTATCCCTGGGCTGAGCGGCCACACTGGCTTGAACAAGGGCCGAAAACTCCAGCGGCTACCTTTTAGCGAATTCGCTCAGATATATAGTACATTAAAAATCGACAACAAAAGTATGAGAATAAAAATAGATATAAGAATAATAAAAGTATTTCTATCTTTCCTAGGGGACTATAAGATCAACGCTTTGACAGATAAAAAATAGACTGATCTTAGATGAAATTAGATCTTAGATGAAATTAATAATTTGCGATAAATAGTGTGATGGAAAACCACCTTCGACTTAACATTACTGCTCTACAAACAATACAATCATAACTTTGTCATAACAACTTTATTAACTCTTTTCCGCCTGAGTTGTTTTATGGGACACTTAAGAATTTAGATACAGCCATCACGTTTTACAGGTTATTACCATTTCTTTTGCTCAGAAGTATGGATAACTATATATCAAATTAATCAGCAATACATTTTGCATGTATAGATTACAAGTAATTTCATAATTAATTAGTAATTAATTATTAATCAACTAATAATTAGCATAATTAATCATAAAATTATTTTCGTGAAATTCTCAGAGCAAATCTGCATGTATTATAAAGCAGTTTGAAAGACTTAATTTCAAGGTTATGTCAATAAATTGCTGTAAACAGTTCAAGAAGAACCATAATAATATGTTAGAACCTTTTTTCCCAATAAAACACCATAGAAAAGTAAAAAAATTTTTGTTGCTTGTGCCAAACTGAGAAACAGTTGCTGTTACTGTTCAGGCACAAATGCAAATCACATGTCTCACATCTGATTATTGATCTGGCTGGTCTTGGCCTCTTCTCATTACTGTATTGATGGGACAAACGAGCAGAACAAACAGCGCAAACTCTTGAAGGGACAATTACTGGAATGTGAGGCCCAACATTTTGCAACCTTGGTTCCAGATTTGCATGGACTCTTCTCCAACCAACGGGGATGTTGTCATTGGCAACGTATCCAGACATTAGGTGTGTTGCCAAAGTCATTCTAAATTCCTTGGATGCGAGTCTCTTACCAGCTTGTGTGGCCTTGTAAATTACAAAGTCATTGTTTACTGAAGTTTCTAACTGATGAAACACCACTCAGGGTGGCCAACGCTTGCATTTCTGTCCAACACGTATAGTAGCGGTTATTCTGATCTGCTCATATGCTCATTCCATTGACCAATTTCAAACAACTGGTATGATTTCTGCCAATAGTCATGAAGATCTGGGAGTTTTAGGATACCCATAGCTCAACCGATAGCTACACAAACCACAATGGATGCTTTCATTTCACCGAGAATTGATATTGGTCTCCATGGAGACTTATGCTTGTCAGGATTATCAGCTCTTTTTTTTTTTTGCATTTGTATTTGTCATTTCATATAATGCATCATCCCAGAAAAACATGAAACAAATGACTGGACTCGACTCACCTCCCCACACACGAGTTGGACCAGCTAGGACTGAGAAGAACTTCGGGAACAATGTTGATTGGATTGTTTTGATTCCAAATAAACTGGGGTTGTTGTTGTTGGTTGCTTGATTTTGCGTACCTGTCACTGCTCTTCGACGCTTTCGAGGCCTTGTTTGATTGCTTGTTTGCAGATGCATCATCCCTTTCACTTGAAATAAAAACTTGGCCCAAAGTGTCTTCATTAACGAACGCAATCTCTCATACTCCATTCACATCAACATTTTGATTGTCATCAGAGTCAAAATCACTTCCTGCCGACTCGATGTATTCGTCATTTTCAGCAGAATTTCTCCCCTCGACATCATTTGGATAGCTACAAATGTTGTCATCGATGGCTTGTTCTTCCTCTGAATCAGAGTCACCAGAATCGCTAAAATCACTGTCGTTTTCGATCAAAAATTGCCCAGAAAGCTCCCCACTTAATCAACAGGCCGCCATTTTTAAATCCCTGATAATGATACTTCGAAATCCGCACAAAAACTCCGCAGGAATACACTTTAAAAGCCTTAAAAAATCACTCGTTTTGCTTTCGAATGAATGAAAAATATGTCAACACAAGGTTTCAGGTCACAGTTTTTCTCGGTCATATCATACCGAGCTGATTTCATTAGCAGACTGAAACCCACGTGGGGGAGCCAATATATTGGCTTCTCGGCGGAAAAGAGTTAAAGCCAAGACCAGATCGGTCCCGAAAGGATGATTTGTATGAGGTTCTCAACACACATCACAGTTCTAGAGAAAATGAAATTTTCTAAGGAACAGCTTCTCTTGCGTTACTTGCCATTCAGTGATCGTACTACTGCAAAGCCTGAATATTCTTGTTCACCTGCAGTTAGGAGAAATCCATTTCTTTTAAGGCTTGGGTTTTGGAAGGATTTATAATCTATTTCGGAGGTGGGGGAGGGGGGTGTTGCGCCAGAGCAAGACCTTTCTTTACACACTTGATCTTTGAAGAGGTGACAATGCGGGCTAAAAGGGAAATAGGAAGCCGAACACGGAGAAAAGAGAATGAGCAAGACGGTCAGCAAATCAGAATCAGTAGTTATAGCAGGGCCAGTTTACTTTACTTTACTTTAGTAAGAAAACAGTTGCACATAACGCTTTTTGTCAGTTTAGACGTGGGCGAAACATTGATGACACCACAAATGCTCGTAGTGAAACCGCGCATGCAGTGGGAATAGCCTGTGTACAGCCGCCCCTTCCACTCAGAAAAAACCCGAAGGGAGGGGGCTGCTGTAAAGGAGCTACGTGGAAACATTGTTGCGGACAAAAAAAAAGGCTTTTCAGTGGGATCAAAAGAAAATTTAGCCACCCCACAGTTGTAATCCCAAAGAAAAACAGTTATCACGATGAAGTTTTAAAGTTTGGCCACTAGTTCCAAAAACCTTCTAGCGAATTTGGACCCCCCGGTCCAGATCCGCTAGATCGGGTAAACTTGAGGAAAAAAGACTTACATCAGTTCATGATTTGTTGTTTAAAGCATTCGCGGCGGCATTTCGTAAAGTACGTAGATCTAAGATGTGAATTGTAACTCCTTCTTGACAGAAGCTTAAATAACGCACTTGGAACCCATAGAATTGTCCGTTACAATTTACGTTGGTATTCAATCTTGATTTAATATGGTCTATTGACTTAATATGGATTTACAGACGTAAATTTGTCTTTACTTTCGTATTTGGGGTATATTTGGGTTTATTTTCAGGTTACCGCGCGCGATCAAATTAACGATCTAGCGTTCTCATTTGACAACGTTTTATCAGACCCTTTCGTGTTACCAAATAGCATAGAAAAGCAAAACTACCTAATATTTTCATTTTGCCTTTTTTGCAACTCAAAAAGCAATATGCAAAGGAATGTTATCACCTTAATCAAACTTGAAGAACGCTTATTTTCAGGGGGGTCCATATCTGCTAGCGGATCTGCACCGGGGGTCCAAATCCGCGGGGGGAGGGGGCGGGGTCCAAATCCGCTGTGACACCGGTTCAAATCGCACGAAGTCACACTTGTCCACAAAGCTTTAAGCTCTCTAACTGAATCGCAATTTAAGTATATGATTGAGGACAAACTGAAAACCTCTAAAAAATGCGGAACATTATACCACAGCTGTGTTATGCAAGGAGATAAAGACTATTTTCTCGTTTATTAGTCTGAAACTAAAATTAAGGAACATTTATCGAGGAATTCGTCAGCCATTTCTCAACATTGCCATCTCATATACTGGATTCCACTATCAACAAAACGGTTCTTTGCAAACCAGTTCAGATGTCACATATGGGAGACAATTTAGATCCGGTTACGGAATGCGACAATGACTTCGAATTAGCCAATGATCTATAATATAATTTTAGTTCCAACGAATGTAATATTCACATTTTTCTTTGTGGCTGACGAAGATCGGGTGAGCCGAATGAAATATTCCATTTAAAAAAAACCTTTATTGCGCTCTGAGCTTTTGAATCATGATTCCAGCCAGGTTTTGATCATAGTTTTTCCTGTGCCACAGCCTGACCGATTTTACCAATTATCCGCCAGCAGTGGCACACTATTTTCAATACCCTTTCCTTCATTTTCATTTTTCACTGGTGTGTTTTTGCTTAAGACAGCGAGGTCTACGAAGTATTGTGGTCCATTCTTTCTGCAAACGGGCGTTTCGATACGGATATTCAAGCTAGTATATGATATCGACTCTAATTGAAGATAAAGACCGTAACTTGTTCAACAAGATTACTACTACAAAAGATCATGGATCAAGATTCTAAGAAAAAGGTCAAAAATGGGGATATGATTATCAGCGACTGAGAGCCTGATTTAACTGCAAAAGTATAGTTTATGCCGAACAGATGCTCACCTTGTTTACTTTGTAACACATAAAGCCTTCCGTCTGTTTAGTCTCGTTTTTACAATAAAAAGACTTAATAATTAATCAACTTCGCAATTCACTTTCAAGTAATGGGAATTCAATCAATTTGTCATAATACGATATATGTCACAGGCTGATGAAAGAAAACTGTACTTTGTTCGCTGTGAGGGAGATATTTTTGACGGCAATGATTGTGTAGGTTTGTTTATTTTTCAATATTCGTTCCACAAATCAAGAAACTGTAGAATACAGCCCTTGGCCGTAAAAGCAGAACCGGTAACGACTAATTTCTTTGCAAAAGAAAACCATACTTTTTAATCCGGAACATTTCATTCATATTTAATAAGGACATCTGCACAGTCACTGAATTAGCATATCGTCTCAGTTCACTTTTCGCTTCCACACCGTGATCAACTAAATTATGGGTGAAAACCAGTCTTTTAAACAGTTGAATAGCGCAGTGACAACGCTTTCTTCGGCGTACGATCGACTGCAAAAGGCGCTGCAAAGTCTCCGCACAAATGCATGCAACGCTGCAATGGATGGGAGAGATCAAGCGATCGAGATTGATGTCTTGGGCAACACAACACGTTATGGATTTGGAAACTACTTGAAAAAGTTATTGAAGACGACTCACGCAATAGCGTTGGATGATTTGCTTAAATGCAAATCGCAAGCTTCCGAGGCGAAGTATTTAATGAACGAAAAGCTGCTTTCACAAGTCGAAGACAAGAATGTTGAGAAAGTTATCAACGACATGAGAAACATGGCGAAAGTTCTTAAAACCGGAGAGGAAGGAAAAAAGCCAAGTGACGACACGAGCATTCAAGACATCAGCGAAATCGAAACTGCAAGTCCTATTGTTAAAGTTATTGCCTCGGAGTTATTTAGCTACATCAAAAAGCAACTGTTGGCAGCCCTTGACGACAGCGCAATTTTAGTTAAATCAAGAGTCTTGATTGAAGAAATCGATAAAGTCCAAATTGCGATAGTCGAGGTCAAGAAATGTTATATGGAGAATATTTCGTGCATTGAAAACATTGTGTCCTACATGGACTTGCTCATAGCCAACCAGAGCGTCGAGAAAAGTACGTCGAGTTCAATGAAAACCGATGCCAAAACTCTTGGACAAAATTGTAACAAGCAACTCAAGACACTCGGGTTGAAAGGAGACTGTGGAACGGTTTCACAAATTTAAGTGTAACAATTTTTCCATTCAAACAAGTGTTTGAGTCACGCAAAAATATTACATTGCTTTGTTGTTTGTTGGTTCAATCCTATTTCTGTAAAAACTGAAGGTGTCGAATTTTACATCTTTGCTTGATCGCATTATATCTGAAGATTTTTTCTCGGCATTTGGTGTGAAAATACATATATCTCGGCCGATCACCGGTGTGTAAATCCAACATTGTCGGAATGCGGAAAAACATTGCAACGAACAGGAGAAAAAATCCCGTTTACTTTTTGCGTACGTGTCACTGATGAAGTACAGTTTCAAGAAAAATACAAAAAAAAAGTAATATGGAACGAGAAATGAACAAATTTAATAATTAGCCAATATCAAAAATACCTAATACTCTTTGTTTGTCCCTCCAAATTATGCATAAGCATTGTTTTTATTTTCTCGTGGGACTTACAATAGTCCTAGGAGAAACTGGAAATAATGCTTATGCAAAATTTTGGAGGGACAAACAAAGAGTATTATGGTATTTTTGACACTGGCTAATAGAATATTTTCGAAATATCAAATATTCAGCTTGACAGTGAGGCACTGAGGACAAAAACGATAGAAACACATTGGAATGAATGTGCAAAATATTTGCATATCATCCACTTTCTTTGTCTTTGTCCTCAGAACCTCTCTTTCAAGCTGAATTTTAATACATCGAAAATGGTGCGCATTTTAAGAGAATGATCGCGAAAGCTACTTTGAAGGGTGTAGAAATCATGACGTTATGAGTTACAGGAATTCCCGATTATTTTTAATTAAATAGATTGGTAACTTACATAACATAATTTGATAGGTGATGCCATGTATAAAAATGGAACTACATACCTGAATAAATTGTTGTTGTTGTTGTTGTTGAACTCATCGATAGTAGAGATGACTTGCACGTCACTTTCACTCGCTTACGATATCCCTTTTCACTTACGTCATACAGGTGTGGGGAGTTGCTAGTTATACAAGATATCTTAGCCATATTGATTGGCTACAATCAAAAGCCTTGCGATATGGCTATGTTAAACACACAGTCTCTGTTTTCCATTTTGGAGAAAATTATGGGATAAAGTTAACTGTTACCACAGAAAAGGCCAAAGGAATTGCACCACGTGGCCACCAGTATATTTTGCCTCGAGTGAATACGGGCAGGTTTAAACGATGTTTTATAAATAGGTGCCTTTTTAAATTTAGATAGTTTTTAACAGAATTGTAATTTGTAGTGTTATTTCTTTATTTACTCTTCTACTCTTCTCTATGTAAATTTGAACTTCTTTTTCTCAAATATTTTTTGCCATGAAAGATCCTTTTACTAGTTCTAAAGAAAATGTAAGCAAGCAGCGTCACGCCTTTCAATCCTCCCAACTGAATTCCAGGATAGTTAAGTAGCTTGAAGAAAATAACCCTCCCCTCCTGACAGCGAGACTTACAGATTTTACCCTGGTTTAACACCAGACAATTTTACTCTACGATTTGGGTCGCTTGAGGTGTGAATGGGTTAGAGAGATTTTAGCGAATTGCTTTGGTTTTGCATTACTTCACTCAGTGATTGGTTCAAAGTTCTCGCGCC
The DNA here is from genome assembly GCA_949126865.1 of Montipora capitata. Classification (NCBI taxonomy): domain Eukaryota; kingdom Metazoa; phylum Cnidaria; class Anthozoa; order Scleractinia; family Acroporidae; genus Montipora; species Montipora capitata. The sequence goes on from OX421452.1 coordinate 18,425,413, forward strand.
ACTTTTTTAACCAATCAGAAGTGAAAGCAAAACCAATCGTGGCTCGCGCGTGCACATTTTCCCGCGCTTTGTGTAATGACTTCGAGTTTTGATTGGTTTTGACTTTTTGATGGCCAAAACAAAGCAATTACTTAGGTTTTGGTGTCAATTACGACTCTCGATTGAAACTCGCTCTAAAAGACGGAAAACGGAAAGGGTTTGCGATGATGTTTCTCAATGACGTCATCGTCGTCGATCGCTAAAATCTACTTAGTGAGTTTGCCACAAAATATACAATACGAAAGAACTGAACAGAAATAAATAAACAAACAAGATTCGAGGTGTGACGGGGAGAAGGAACAGGTTTTACGTCCCAGTTGTAACCAAACGTCCACCAACTCTGACCCATTAAAAATCGACAACAAAAGTATGAGAATAAAAATAGAAATAAGAATAACAAAAGAATTTCTATCTTTCCTTGGGGACTATAAGATCAACGCCTTGACAGATAAAAAAATAGACTGATTTTAGATGAAGTAAAAATTAATAATTTGCGATAAATAGTGTGATGGAAAACCACCTTCGACTTAACATTACTGCTCTACAAACGATACAATCATAACTTTGTCATAACAACTTTATTCAAGCCAAGACCAGATCGGTCCCGAAAGGATGATTTGTATGAGGTTCTCAACACACATCACATTTCCAGAGAAAATGAAATTTTCTAAGGAACAGCTTCTCTTGTGTTTCTTGCCATTCAGCGATGGTACTACTGCAAAGCCTGAATATTCTTGTTCACCTGCAATTAGGAGAAATCCATTTCTGTTAAGGCTTGGGTTTTGGAAGGGTTTATAATCTATTTCGGGGGTGGAGGAGGGGGGTGTTGCGCCAGAGCAAGACCTTTCTTTACACACTTGATCTTTGAAGAGGTGACAATGCGGGCTAAAAGGGAGATATAGGAAGTCGAACACGGAGAAAAGAGAATGAGCAAGACGGTCAGCAAATCAGAATCAGTAGTTATAGCAGGGCCAGTTTACTTTACTTTACTTTACTTTAGTAAGAAAACAGTTGCACATAACGCTTTTTGTCAGTTTAGACGTGGGCGAAACATTGATGACACCACAAATGCTCGTAGTGAAACCGCGCATGCAGTGGGAATAGCCTGTGTACAGCCGCCCCTTCCACTAAAAAAAAAACCCGAAGGGAGGGGACTGCTGTAAAGGGGCTACGTTGTAAACATTGTTGCGGACAGAAAAAAAAGCTTTTCAGTGGGATCAAAAGAAAATTTAGCCACCCCACAGTTGTAATCCCAAAGAAAAACAGTTAACACGATGAGGTTTTTAAGTTGGCCACTAGTTCCAAAAACCTTAAAAACAAACAACATTTCTCCCACCTCTTCAAACTTGTGAATCTGTCGAATAAAGAAATCTCCATAGCGCCGTTCAACTTTGGTATCAGCAATGTGAATCATGTCCTAAGATGAAATGGATTGGGTAAGAACTCTAAACTCAGAAACGACAGTCTGATAACCGGTGCAGCCGGCAGTATCAACACGAAACTGACTCACGCAAGCAAACATGACCACACTCCATTTCTAGCCTCGGTACAATAATCGAGTTGTCTGAGGGTAAGGATTCATCGAATGGATACTGAAATCCATCCCTGTATACATGTAAGTGATTGGGGCCGAATAATCATATCTGGACGAATCCGCTAGGCTCATAAAGCAGTATTTCAATATCACATTCTATGAACTCAAGGAGCTTTAAGCCCTGGCCAAACTATCGAACAAAGTTGGATGCCACATGCAGCATCGTTGGATGTAAATGTTGAGGTAGTGGCAAAACACTATTCAATATTGCTTAACGAATTCAAGTTCAAGTGGCGCAAAATTTGAAATTTGGTGTAGCGTTATGCTACTGGAATTGTTTGAGGACGGAAAGGACGTATTCAAACATGGAAAAAACCAAAGAATGGTTAAGAGAACGTGTAGAAAAGGGTATGATCTTTGCAAGATACATCCGCGCTTAGGAGATGATGATTATGAACTCGGATCAATTTGCAGGAATTTTAAACGCTATATCCAAACAACGATAATGATTAAGGAGCCTAACTAACATGCACATCTATCAGTATTGCTTTATTAATGCTCGCCAATCTGTTTGCATACTTCCACCAAAACAAAAGATTTGATTGGCTCTTACAAAACCCTATTGTTTACCAATCAAGCTAAGAGCAAGAATTCTGTGAGTAAATTGCACTGGATTAACTATTTTTGCACTGAATTAACACTTTTTGCATTGTGTTTACATAAAACATCACTGCTGTTAGCCAACCAGAATTAAGTAATTTTTTCATGTATTTTATTAGGTCTGTAAAAGTGAGAAATTCTTCCCTTTCTCTTCGAGGATATCATTTTTGAATACCAAATTTCTCATACTTGCCTGTAATTAAAAATTCGCTTGTCAGGTGTTAGCCCTCTTTGGGCGTACGGCTTTAACAAAAATTCGCGCATACCAAATGCATCATCTCCGAGTAGGACGAATGGTACTTTGTCCTTGCCAAAAGGGAGTGGACGTGGATTGGGAAGTTCAAGAGAACTATTTTCTAAGGAATTTAGCAGACCACAGTTGTTCCATGCACCACCATCAGAAACTCTTCCGTTTGTGCCAACATCAGCACAGAGGCATTGATATTCGGGACTGGCTACGGCCATAAGCACAACAGAGTGTGACTTCTTGTAGTTAAAGAAATATGATCCTGATCGAGGGGGTGGTCGCAGGACAATATGCTTGCCATCTACAGCACCGATGCAATTAGGGAATTGCCATCTCTCTTCAAAACGCTGGGCAATTTGGAGCCATTCTTCCTCTGTAATTGAGGTTGGAGATTTCAAGTACTTCTCCCTAAAACACTTGAAAATAACCTGGCAAACTTCTCTAACAATGCTGGAAATCGTCGCTCTGCCCATACGAAACTGGAAACACAAGGATCGGAAAGTCTCGCCGCTCGCCAGAAATCTTATTGTTAATATCAGCCTTTCAGCAGCTGATATCGTTTTATGGCCACCAATGACTTGTTTTTTCGAAATGTGAGGTTCCAAGACGCGTAACATCGTCAGAAACTGATTCTAATTCATACGCATCATTTCGCGATAGCCACTGAGATCTTCTGTCCTCAGTTCTTTTACAATGTTACAGAAGTAACCTTTTTCTTCCCTTCGTTTGATCCATTTTCTTGTTTTCCCTCTCTTCTTTTTGTTCTCTTCTTCATCACAAATAAGCAGTACAAGCATAGAGGCTGCAGCTTTTCGTTTTCTTTCGGCAAACATTTTGGCGAAGAATCAATTCAAGAGAAAAGAATTGAAACAAACCTCGATCTCGCGTACTCGATAATTGCGTGAGCTTTTAAGGACGTCTACATTAAACTTTGGACCCCAAGAAAATAACGTATAATAGAGCCTTGCAGACCTATAAATCATAGAGTACGAGCGCAGTTATATTCTTAACTTCTTTGCAGAACGGAATCTAATTGTGGCTGCGAGGGTGTTTACAACGAGTTTGCATCAATTTTATTGGCTGAACAGTCAACGGAAATAATTTCCTTCCATACCGGAAGCAAAAAGAAAGTATATTGAATCCACGAAAAAGAACACTGCACGTTCTTTCACGTTCTTTCACTGGATCCTCGCTGTTCGAGAAGCCCTTCTGCTACTTTTGCAAAGGACTTGCGCTCAACTTGCGTCGCGTTTGGCCACCCTATCGCAAGTGAGAACTTGCGTCGACTTGCGATGACTTGCGTTTCGTTTGGCCAGGGCTTAAAAGTGTCCCACAGACATGGCCTTGCTTCCTACTCGCTGATCAAGGTTTCTGTCTGTTCATCAATAACCACTAAGTTCCCTTGGTCCTTGTCCGCCATCTCTGTTGCAAATGATGCTAGAAGCCTAGGCTTGAAATAAGATAGCGATTCATGATTGGCTAGCAGTACGAACGTAACTCGATTCAGGACACAACTTTGTTGGAAGAGCAGCAAAAAACTGCAACATTGCTGCGTCAAACAGAATTGTTGGTTGTAATGTTTGATCAAAAGCAAACTCTACCCATCATTTTAATGAACAAAAAATGTTGGACGAACATCTTCCAACATGGGCGGCCAAACTGTGGAACAATGTTGGATCGAGCAAAGTTGGAGCCTTCAATCCAACTTTGTTCGATAGTTTGGCCAGGGCTTTAAAAACGAAGACACACTATATAGAGAGCATCGCACAGAATATTCTTTATCAGCGTCT
>OX421452.1:18432182-18439682 GCA_949126865.1 Montipora capitata
TTTCTCGAAAGTCCCGAAAACTTTTCGGGCCCGAAAAGCCGTTTGTGAAACTGCCAACCGCTTGTTTTGGAAAGCCGATCTTTTAAAAAGAAAAATGACTGTGAAGTTTGACGACTTAAATTCTCTCCATTCTTGAGATACAAAGGGAATTGTGTCACCCGAAAATGGCCCGTAAAGTTTCGGGACTTTCGAGAAACGGGCGTCTTACCACAACACCAGGAACTCCGTGCCCTGCTCTTATTAAATCGCGTGACTGTGGGATCATTAACGTCCCACAGCGTTTTATGAACAAGGGTTTTGAGTTTATAGTCCTTATCCGAAAAGACTTGAAAGTCTAACCACTTGCGGATGAAATGACAAAGGCAGCACTTTCTCGTCAGTTCTTTAAAGACCCTGGGTGTTGGTCCGGCCGGAATCGAACTCACAACCTCCCGCACGCTAGTCCGATGCTGAGCATCGGAATAGCGAGTTTCAGCAACTGAAATGTTTCATTCCATCTGACTACCAACTATTATGCACTATCCTAAATTAGGATCTACTGCGGTTCACATTTCACACTTACTAGGACGGTCGAGTTTGTTCTTGACACTTTCACGCAGAAGGGTCCGACGATATATACCTCGCGTAAAGCAAACCGTGCTAACGTATGGTCCACTATCATCGAGCCGTTTGGCCATGCGAATGAGTTACAGTTAGAGGCAAAAGAAGCTCTTAAACTACTATCATCGCCTACCATCGCCAACAGTGCTAAATGCATGAAGGCTGGCCTATTTAATGACTGACTGTGTTTGTTGTGAATGAACAAAAAACTTCAGTCATAATAGTTTTCTGTTTTAATGCTAATAAGCCTTTCTTTCAAAACGAGGGCAGTAGGTCTAATTAACATAAATACAAAAGATTGCAAGGGTGGTTGCCATTTATGAGAGTGGTCTATGGGCACTCTATTTAAATCTTCTTCAATGAACAGATATGAGAGTTATCATTGTGCACACAGATCGAGAAATTCAACTTTACCTTAAAGCACAGCAACTCTGTCCTGAATTGATTCTCATCCTACAACAAAGGAGGAGCCTTAATTAAAAGGGAGGGTTTTCTTCCAAACGGCATACCAATGTAAAATGTACGAAAAGAGGACGCAAAGTCAAGGAACAAGTCACAAAACAAAACTCGCAACTACAGTCGCTGCATTCAGTCCGAGAAGTAAAAGGGATTTCTATTTTCTGCTACGTTACAACGACTTTGTTCTCGAATGTTGCGAAGAGTAGCATCTTTTTGCAAAGACAACCCATCCGTGAAAAATAGGTTTCCCTTTTCGCACTGACGAGAAAACTAACTGCTGATCTACGTACCATGTCAAGAAAAGCGGCCAGCTTGGCGATGGGCATTGTAGTGTACAATTTCAAGTAGCTGGAAATTAAACAAGACAAAAGCACAACTACATAATAAAACTAACTTAGAGACTTATCTGAAACATTCCACAAAGTAATGGTAATGGTAATGGTACCCGTTCCAAAATCGACAGTGCTCAGATAAAAAACTCTTCCATGCATAAGCATGGTTACTAATACCATAACCTTCATTAGGAGATCGTAGAAAGCGAGTTCTTGCCGCGTGAAGTAAGAACATCAGTGACACATTCGAATCAAGGTTTGTGCATTGCCACGACTTCATTCTTAGCACTTCACGAACGGGTACATGGAAGGGATATCCAAGGCTTATGTAGCAGCTCTTGCAACGTATAATGTGATTGGCTCGCTACCCAAGCAGAACTGAAACCGCAATGACTTAGACTTCAAAACAACAGAAGCTGCTTACAATACCAAACAATGGCAGGTTACTAGAGCTGCTGCACTGCTGAAATCCATTGAGCCTTAATCACACGGCGGCCATGTTGAGTCCCGAGGGATTGAAAAGTTTTGTTTTGCCCCACCGAAACTCGTTCCCAAACATTTCAACTCGAGGCTCAGGGTACGAAATCTATTGTCTGTCTATGGCCAATATGGCCGCCGCGCGAATAAGGCCCTGAGCTCAGCTCTGGAGATGAGGTACTAGGAAGTTTAAACACGAGACGTTTTTGAGCCACGCACAGCAACCGGAAGTGAGCTGTTTTCCTTTCAAAATTGTCTTGAAAAGACCACATTAGACAAAGACAACCTGGCCAAGCACGCAGAGGAAGCAGCAGCAAAAGGGAATATGAGGGAGTTTTACAACATTACTAAGAAGCTCTCAACACGATACCAATTAACGGACAAGCCAATCAAAGACAAGGAAGGAAAACATTGAAATCAGCATCAAAAGGAAAAGGACTGAAGATCAACAGGGGTAAATCAAAGGTTATGACGATCAAAACTATCAAAGAAAATGGGGTCACTGCGGAAGGAGAGCGGTTAGAGGGGGTAGACTCTTTTACATACCGTGGTAGTGTCACAGACAAACAAGGAGGTACAGATGTAGACGTAGCAGCAAGAATTGGTAAGGCGAGGGTAGCATTAAACATGCTCAAAAACATCTGGGCGTCTACAGAAATCAGGACACAGACAAAGCTATGCATCTTCAATGCCAATGTATCCTTTACGGATCTGAGACGTGGAGGCGGACAAGAAAGCCACTCCAGAAGATCCATACCTTCATACATTGTTGCCTGAGACGCATCTTTAACATTCGATGGACTCGCAATGAGGAGCTTTGGCAGCGCGGGGAACAACAACCGGTAAGTGGACAGATCTTGAGAAGGAAATGGGGCTGGATTGGTCACACCCTGCGGAAAGCGCCAAACAACATCACCCGGCCAAGGGAAGAGGAAGAGGGGACACCCCAGAAACAGCTGGCGACGGGACACTGATGTGGAACTAAAGCTGATAGTATACAACTGGAAAGAAACTGAACGAAAAGCCCAAGTTCGAGTTCACTGGCAAGGGGTTGTCGATGGCCTATGCTCCACCTGGAGCGATGGGCCTAAGTAAGTACGTACTATGGGATGCCCAGGGGGAAATACATATTAATTTGCCCCCTGTGCATCCCATAATGTCTTTCGAAACAATAGAAATCAAAATGGCCACCCTTTCTGCAAAAACGTCAATTAGTTTTAAAAAACCCTGGGAGAGACTTCTGTCCTGGGATGCGAAATGTTCACTTCTGGTTTCCGTCCGTGACTTAAAAGCGTCTGGCTCTCTAAAACCCCTAAAGACTACCTGCAAACGTTTTGTCAGGACCTACCTCCTAATCACTGGAATAAGAGCCTGTTGTGAAACCTCATTCATGAAAACTTTGAGCTGAAGATTAAACGGTTCCTAGGGTGGAAATTTTTTTTCATGAGAAATGATCCAGGTCGGCTTAAAACAACAAAGACATTCAGCGGGAACAATCAAAGGGATAAGTGTTGTATCGTGTGGTCCTTTAAGCAATGAAACCCAATGGAGCATAGAGCGGTTTTAAATTGAGTGTCGTAATTAATTTGGTTTTGCATTACTTTACTAAGTGATTGGTTCAAAGTTCTCGCGCCATTTTGTCAACCAATCAGAAGTGAAACCAAAACCAACTGTAGCTCGCGTGCACATTTTCCCGCGCTTTGTGTCGGCTACGTGTAATTACTTCGAGTTTTGATTGGCTTACTGGATTGTCCCCGTCCTTTTTGATTGGCCAAAGTAATTACTTTGGTTTTAGTTTTACGACACTCGATTGAAACTCTCTCTATTTCAGCTGACTCTAACTGTGTAAAAAGATAATAATTTTATTGTTCCTGAAATAAATGCATACACATGAAGTGCGGGTTATAGACGAAAGGAAAAATTGACCCCTGCACTTATCTAGACAAATTAAGATAGAGCATTGCACCGGCATCACAAAGGCCATGGGTTGCGAATCCCGTTGAAACCACATGAATTTTTCAGGTGTCTTTAGAGACATTTGCTTGACAATTGCTTAAATTGTCCAGATGAGTGCGAGGATCATACCAAAAATGTCATTGGAGTAATAAACGCTTTACACGAAAAGAGCCTAATTTTTTTCCTTTTTCAGTCGCTCTATCTTCAACAATGCATTGAAAGTTCATATTTAAGCTGATGACTCACAATCTTAAAAAACTTGACTTTAATGTAGTCTGAGGAATGCAAAATAGTCGCGTATCTGTCGTTTTTAAACACCGTGATTGTTCTTCATGGAATCCAGTCTCCTTCGCAGCAGTTTTTTGGGATGTCACGCAACGCTCCCCCTAGAGAAACTTTGGGGGGAGCGTTCCGTGACATCCCAAAAAACGGCTGCGAATGAGTCTACATGGAATCCGACAAGACAGGGTCCACGAAGAGGGAAGCTAAACAGGAAGGATCGCTTTCGAGTCTATCGCTAAGTGAAATTTTCCACGGGATGAATGAAACGAAAGAATTGGAAAATGTTTTTTCTCGCACACCACTGGGGCCTAGGTAAAGTCAGGTGACCTTTAGCGGGCAGTTGTTTATGTTGCGTTCGCTGTAACAGACATTTTCCCACCCACCCGCCCAGAGATTTTCAACTTTGTGCTTGTATTTTCGGTACTCGGTTTTGTACAACTATTGAGTAGTTTGCCTGAAGCTATTTGTATACATACTACAGTATAATTTTATGTGAACTGTATGTTTTTCGTTGAGATTACAATTAAGGCCATGCTGTAGCGGTCGACTTGGCACAAGTACCAGTGGTGTGTGAGAACGAATACAACCTTTCTTTCATCAGTTTAACAAAGCACAAGATTCCTTGAACAATGAAACAGTATTATCATAGTCGAAAAGAAACAACCTCTGAGGCTGTTAGTTTCAGAACTAAACAGGTCGCTTTTTTGGCTATTCTTAGGACACGAGACGGTACAGCATACCCACCCTGCTGAAGTTGGCTGGCGGTGCATCAAAGTTAGGAGGTACAGGTGAGATGAACTTGGGGCAGGCATAAGAAAATAACTCCTCAAATATCTGTATGTCTCTACGAAAAAAGCGGAAATAACCAAAGCATTATTCACTTGTACTGAAAGAAATGATACACCAAAACCCCGGTGAATGAAATTAAAGATATTTACGATCAGAACGGCACGATTCAACAGGATGACCAGCGGACTATACATAGAAACAAGGCCAATTTCAGACCCACTGCTATTCATTGGCAAAGTCACCTGCTAAACATCACAAGATAGCTAGATGTTAGGTGTCTCACGTATCACCTCATCCTGGACGTCGTTGAGGCAACAATTTTAGGTCGCTGAATGTTGACCAAAATTGCCAGAGCGCCGGTTTATGCAGGGCAAATAGACCGTATTCATAAATGGCCGCCAAGAAATTATTCTTTCGTCCTTGTGCTAATTATCCTCACTAGCCTCAATTTGGAACAAAAATCCTCTTGAATTTTGTTCGTGCTAAAGATAGATAGAGTTAGAATTCTTCGTTTTTACGGAGATTCACGTAAAATTGTCAAACACCTGCTAAAATGCTATTTTAATCATATCTTCATTGTTTTTGTTGCTTCAAAACGCCAGACATACCGTTTTAAATCATCACTCCACGTATTCTTATTCCGGAATAGGGTCAATCGAACACACCCTTAAACTCTCTCATTGGACAAGTGTTTTCACCTTGCTTCCACATTTGAGCTGTATGTGTGAACCAGAGTACTGTATTACAGTGCTGACGGACGGATTACAAGATGTAAAATTCCGCCCTGTGACTTACAAACCGAAGCCTCCAGTTTCTGCAATTTATGGCACGTGCATACTAAAGTGGAAAAAACGTGGGCTATGAGGGCTGCTTTCACTCTTTACCACAAGAAAAGCAGAGGCAACATATGCAGGCGCATAAGCTTGTCGTTAGCTCGAGGAACATTCACAGCATCTCAGTAGCATGTGCAGCTGGCGGGATATTTTATCGCGGGTTTATTTAAAGGGGCTATGTCACGTTATTTTATGGTGTTTCACGGAAATCTTTAATGCAATTCCTTTACCGATAAAATTATCGTTACATCACAAACGAAATGATTCCGAGAAAAAAATACGACCTTTTTCCAGGCGATTTCTCATAAACTTGAAAAACGTCGGGCCGACTTTTTTCAAGATTACCCAAATGTAATCCCGTTTCAATCTTGTCCATTTTTGTCCATACGCATCCATGCTTCTCTTTTCTTTTGTAGTATTTCTTTTGTGTTGTTCAACAGCTTTAAGTGGTTATTGCAATGTTTCATTATACTTTTTGGGCATTTTGGGAATCATGGAATTTTATCATTTTGCGTGACATAGCCCCTTTAATTAAACAAACGCGGGTAAATCTATGGTTACTCCGTTGTGCTTGAGATGCGACAGGCGTCAATTAGATTATCTCGTTGCGTTTTGGCCGCGAGCGAAAATCCCTCGCAGCCACAGCACAACAGAGCAACCATCGATTTACTCGCACGTCTTTAAATAACTCCGCAATAAAATATCCCGCCAGCTACACAGGCTGGCAGCGAATGCCAAATGTTTCTGGAAAAATCAACTTGCAAGGAAGAATGACAATAGCTACGTATATGCCATTACCTGGCTCGGAACAAGATTATCTTTCGAGTTTTTCAGATCTGTACATTTAAGTGTAAGAAGTTTTGGGCATGCACATTTTTCAAAGCGCTGACTGATGTTTTAAAAGATTTCAAATTTAACGTGAACGTCGGGTTTTCTAAATCATTCAAGTTTAGACAAAGAATTGATGTAGTAGGTAGAAAGTGTTTGAAATGTTGTTTTCTCATTTATTGATTAATTACAGTATTTGGACTGTTACCGTTTTCATCCCTTTTTAACTTGTTACTGTAACATTAGTAAGTAGTTTGCCGTTAATTAACGTCTCTTGTACTAACAAATTGTACTGATGATTGAGACGCTGTTGGTCTCGCGTTTGTTGCTTGTGTTCAGTTCTTGGGTCACGAGTAAAAACCAGCCGTAACATGCGACATGGCTCTCGACCGATCTGTGAGAAACAGGTCGTTATGGATTTTGTGAAACAGGCCACCTTCAAAATACCAATATTCAGCTTGCTAGTGAGGCAGAGAGGACAAAAACAATAGAAACATGTTGGAATGAATGCGTAAAATATCGGCATATCATCCACTTTCCTTTGTCGTTGTCCTCTAAATCTCTCTATCAAGCTGACTTTTACTAAATCGAAAGTGGCCTATTCAACCACAGTTATAAAACACTTACCCTTTCTGTAATCTTTGCATCTTATCATTATATTTCTCACGCAGCTGAGAGAGAACATTTTCATCAATCCGCTGCGATACAAAGAAAGAAAAAAAAAACCAGTCGGTATTTATCACTTGTAGATCGGAAAGAATTATGAATCTTATTCTTTGTTCTATTCATTAGACATAAAAATACTGGAGACTAGTTGCTTCGGCGACGGGCGAAAGGAACAACACGATCTCGCCCATGAATTCGCGATTATCCTGTTAATTTGCTTTGAATTCACTATTATCGTGAATTTTGGACACTGTGTCCCAGGACTTGTGATAACAGAG
>OX421452.1:18444682-18447182 GCA_949126865.1 Montipora capitata
GGAAGCTCCGAAGGATATTTTATTCCTTCGTTGTTGACCACTACGGCATTTTTACTCGCGTGTAACAAAGCACAAGTGGACACCATATCGCACAAACAACCACTGAATGTTTTCAGCATCTTTGTGGGGTATCCAGGCACTGGTAAGTACCTTTTACTCTTGCACATTTCCATGATCTAGAGATATTGATTTGGCGGTATTTCTAACAGTTCATTTGCGGGTTTGGTCTACGGTTATGTTTAGCATTGGGTGGCTTATAGACTAAATTATGAAAATAAGCGCTTACCCTTTCTCCACAAGAGTCATTTTCCTTTCTATCCACTATAATCGAAACTGTTAAACAAATGCATCGGAGTCTTAAACTGATCCACTTTGTGCTTTTGGGTGCTGACTTTTTCAATTCCGAAATGACCATTACTGAATCTCAAGCGCCGATTTTCTTAATTGTTGGTTTAGCCATTCGCGAGCTTTTATTTAAGGTCGGGATATGTCAATAATTAAAGTGTACCGCGTTGATGTGCCCAACTCTTAGCATACGGCTACGGGTCAAACATTAACTTAAACGACGAATGATTGATTTCGGGGTAGTGAACTTTCATGTGAACTCTACTACGTTCCGTGTACGTACGATATCAAATATCTCTTTTTCACTTTCTTACACACTGTATACCTTGTGCTGCAAAAGAAACAACAGATTAGGGCTAAACACTCTTTTACAATTATACCTTCATTTTACGGTTCGGCTAACTGCAATTTTTTTACGAGATTGTTTGAAGAAAAGAGCACTGGTTAAGGCCTAAGTTAAGCACCTTTTAACAGTTTACCTTTCATTTTACGGTTCGTTTGCCTACACGTTTCCAACATGGTGTGAAGAATATAGCACTCGTTTACTGATTAAGCCTAAGCGCTCGCTTTAGTGATTTGACCGAAGTTAAGGTTCGTTTTCCTGCACTTTTTACAAGATGGTGTGAAGAATATAGCACTCATTTCAGGATTAAGCGTAAGCTTTCGTTTCCCTGGTTAGGCCTAAGCTCCCTGTTAAAATGTTAGCTTTGATTTTTCGCTTCGGTGAACTACAGTTTCGTTCTTTTGTGAATCCACAGCACACTAAGAAAACTATAATTTCACAATAACTTTACCACCACGGATGTCTCCATCGCTTATCAACTCCACCCCTTTGTAATCAACAACAGCATGGTTGATGCAATTTCCTTATGATAGTTACTTTAGTTTATAAATAAATCAATAAATTGCCACTTAGCCATGAAATTGTAGTCGCGAAGCAGCGTACCCAGGTAGCCGGGTACTTTCCATATGCAAATATCTCATAGCTATGGGAGTGGGTTTTGCACCACTGCTTTGTCTCGTAGCCATAGTTCTTCCAGATCACAATTGGAGTGGCGGTTATTCAGCAGTAACTCCAAAATAATGAACACCACCAGTCAAATCCACAATATACAGAAAACCGAATATTATAAACACCAACGGAACTGACATGGATAAACGTTTTTTCATAGCTCGCCTGAACAACGTGAATATTCATAAACATGACGCCTCCCAGGGGAGAACATTTTGCATACTGTAAGAGCGTTAAAACGGTTACTCGGTGTGAACTGACCCGAGATGGCGCTTTTTGTGATCATTATTTTCAAGTAAATATTCATACCAGTATGGTCCTCCTAGTTACCAATGGGAATACATGTTGCTAATTTCTTCCATAGGCAATTCCTCTGCAATCCAGTGCGCTGCACAGGATCCTCTAGAAGACCTCGAAATGGCCGACTCCATAATAAGCAAGACTCCCTCTTCAGAATTTAGCAAAATGCTTGCCAACAACAAGAAAAGTTTTGTACTTTCTTCTGAGGTGTTCGACATTCTGAACAAACTCTTGAAATCAGACGAAAAGAATGGGACAGGAGATGTTCAGCTGCTGTGTGAACTTTTCTCTGGTGAGAAATCTACATATCACTACTCCACCGATGAGAACAGAATAATCCCGGCAAATATACCATTCTGCATTCTTGGATCCACACAGCTTGTCAATGCTGCCAAACTGATTGCAAGAATGCATCAAGGACATGACTTAGTTGACAGACTACTTATTGCCACGCCCCTTGCCTTTTGTCCAACCCTGACGGAAATGGATGCCGCTAGAGAACAGTTATCCACTGAGGTGGTCGATGATTTTCTTGAACTATTTCGAAATGTTAACTCAATCGACGATAATGCAGTATTCGAATTTGATAACGATGGCAAAGATCTACTAAGAGAAACCTTGGATCAGTTCGTGTCAGAGCTGAACGATGCTATCAGTGAAGGACGAGTACCCCCGAAGTCAAAAAAGCCAGACCTAATCCCCAGAATTGCATGCGCTCTGCATGTTTTTAACCACTTCATGGAGCAACTGTTGATGGGCGTTCCGTCGTCGCAACCTTCAAGCACGATATCTAGAACAACCCTCCAAAACGCAGCATCATACGTTAGTCACCTGGAGACACAG
>OX421452.1:18464682-18479682 GCA_949126865.1 Montipora capitata
AAAAGAGTTCTTACTTCTGCTCTGACAATAGTAAAGCGCGGCCAGCGAAGCAGTGCAATTTACTTCTGTATGAACCCGGGAATCGCAGTTTATGCAAATGTAATTTTTTACGATTTTTCGCGGCTGCGCCTGCTTGGCCAAAATATATTTTGGTTATGGTCGTTTTTCCCCTGTATATGAAATAACAAAATAAAAAAGGGAAAGATATCATGTTATTTGTTGTTGTTTTAGAAACTGAGTAATCCCGCGTTGTCTTTGGTTCGTGACAAATCATTCCATGCCCTAAACAAACGCTGTGACTGGCGCTTTGACCGAACAAAAAGCTCATTCCACTAAACATTTTACCGATAATATAAGGAAAAAATACTACTATGATTTTCGTCCAGATCAAGATGACTTGCTAAAAGAAAAAAATGATAGCTTTTGGGCCGCGGTGGTTTCATTGTTTCACAGCAGTTTTTACAAAAGCTCCACGGGAATCAAGAGGCATTGATTCACGCTTAGAAAATATATTTAACCCAACTAACCAGTAAAAAGGTTTACCTGCATTAGACCCAAACGTTTTTACATAAACCTGCGGCAATCTTTACTTTTTCACTTTTAAACCTGAAAAACATCGGTGGCATTGCCATTTTTCTCGTCTTTCTCAAGTATGGTGTGGAAAATTTGACGGGTTGCGGGTTTTTCTTGCACTAGCGAGTTCGACGATCACCAGAGCAGTAGCAGCAATGTTTTTTTTTGAGAGAAAGATGGATGAAGATCTTGCTGCGTTGTTGATCTCAGATAATTAATTAAATAAATAAATAATTAATACGGGCGACCAACTTGGAGGGGTGGGCAGACCAGCTGAAATGCTTGGGAGCCCAAAGGACTCCCCGAAATTTTCCTTAGAGCACAGCCTTGCATTATAACAGACCAAAAATCAAGTCTCAATAGCAAAAGAATGTATGATTAAGACTTGTACCCGTGGGTCTTAATTATGTGTAACCAATAACATGCTTCTCTCCAGGGCTCGAAATTGTGACCAATACAGTCGCATTTGTGACTAAATTTTTCCCTTTGTGACCAAAATGTCTGGAGAAGTCACAAATTTGCGACTTGTTGTCACCTTCGCTCTTTTGAAACAAAAGGGTTAGCAGTTGCCACTTTGCTGCTACTTTTGCTAAAATAAATAAATAAATAAATGACAAAATTATTTTGTTTCTTGCTGTGAATTTTCTCTGAAGATAGCGTAATTGTAGAGTAATATTTAGCAGCGATGTTACGTCCATTCCTTCGATCATTCACCATTTTCAGCAGTTTCTTTACACACAAGTATTGCGGGCTCATATGTTTTTGCTAAACCGCTCACTGACAACACAATGCAGCACGGCGATTTTGCGACTAAAATTTGCGAAATTGCGACTAAATTTTCATATCTTGTCACAAAATGCGACTCGGTTTTTTCGTTAATTTTGAGCCCTGCTCTCATGCCCCCAAAAATTAAGCTCATGTTGAGAAAGGCATGGAAAGAAAAAGTTGAATGTAGAGTGAAGTATGATATGGCTAAGTTGGAAAATGAGAAGGACTGGTGCTAAAGGCATTTAGAGGAAGAAGTGGACAGAGACTTTCGGGTGATGAAGAAGGCATACATAGAAGCAGCAGAAACAGTATTACGAAGACCTCAAAAGAAGAAAAAGCCATGGATCAGCAAGGTGTCATGGGACCTCATAGATCAAAGAGAGGGCCTTAATAAGAAGATCTTGAGTACACGCTCCAAAAGGGTTAAGAGAAATCTTAGGGCAGAATATTTAAGAAAGGATGGGGAAGTGAAGAGGAGCATAAAGGTGGATAAAAGAAAATGGATGGACAATATTACAGGTGAGGCAGAGAAGGCTGCAAGAACCAGCACATGAAGACACTTTAGGGGCTCACTAAGACATTGTGCAATAAAAGACGAAGGCAAAGCACAGTAGTGTTAGACAAAAATGGAAACCTCTTAATTGGAAAATATGAAGTGCAGTCAAGATGGACAGAGCACTTTAAATAAGTGCTTAAAAGAGAAGAACCAGAAAACCAGATAACTAGTGAAGATCGAAGACTGTGGATTCGAGTTCAATAAAATAATTGAGGAGATTGCAGTCAGTGAGCCAACATTAGGTGAAGTTACATGTAAGTTGGGCCCCGGAAGGGAAAAGAAGGCAGGGAAGGCCGAAAACAACATGGCGATGAACAGTTGAAGAGAATGTAAAGATGCAGAGTGGAGATCATGGGAGGAAAGGAAGATGATTGCAGCAGACAGAGAACAGTGAAAGACCTCAGTCTGTAAAAGCCCTATGTGCCACGAGGCACGAGGAGGATATGTAACAGACAACATCTCATGCCCCCCAAACTTACTTATACTTAACTTTTGGTCATAAAATAATGTGGTAATACTGTGCAGAAGAAAATTAGCTTACCTCCATCCACAATAGGAGCCACATGGTCAGCATCTGGCCAAGGGGATTTTTCAAAGTGCCTCTCTGTTAATTTGTTGAAACTGGGAAATAATATTTCAACAAGTGAATAATACATTTTTTAGTACATGTATGCTGTATATGTTGTAGTTCAATTTGCACTTTGGTACAATTTGTTTTTGAACTGGTACAGAATATATTGAACTGGTACAATTTTAATTGTACTGGTGCAAAAACAGGTAAAATAGTTTAATGTTTGTTGAACACAAAGAACACACTTCATTGATAACAGCCATTTGCCATTCATTTACTTAGTTCAAGAGGTTACTGAAATAAGGTTTGCTGAGCATTCAGAGCAGGACAGAAATAGCAAGACTTGTTGGAAATACTTAACAGTCTGGTTTGACCAAGAATAACATGAGTGGTTTTAAGCACTAATTTACACAATTTAAGCCTAAACACTTCTTCTAGAATGGTTAGCTTTTATTTACAGTCATGATGTACTAAACATAAACATTAAGAATTTATTTTAAAGCCTGTTCATTTAGTGTATGTGGCAACAAGGGCTAAGGATTGCTTTTTGGCTTATCATCAAGTTACCATGAGTGTACCAGTCCTGCTGTTGGTTTCGATTAGTTTTATCATGTTGTGTGTACAATTCAGTTTGCATGCAGACTGTAACAGCAATACATGAATTACGTCACTGTTTCAATAAGACAAGAAATAAAGTGCAGAAATCTTACAATTTCATTTTGCTATTTGTCATTAAATTAATAAAATAGTATTTTGAGATTAGTGTCTTGTAGCAATTTGTTTTGTTTTTTCATATCAAGATATCTCAATGAGTAGTATAGTGGAAACTTAGCACCAATCAGCAGTTTTTCATCTAGTGTATAGCCCACTTGCTTTTTTGCATGCTGCTGTAAAAGATGTTTTGGTTAAGAGAAATCTAGTTTCACATTAGTGGCAATACAAGGATAGAATCGCGAGGGTGTGATCAGAGTATTAACTTTGCCATACTCCGTCACAATTCTTACATATCCACTCTCTTGAATTTCGATGATTTGACCCAAGAGCATTGTGAGGTGAAAAGGGTTGATCTTGTCTACTTTGTTTATTTTTATTGCCACCATGTCCGAAATCTTAAATTTCGGGTGTTTTTGTGGTTGCTTTCTTGTTTGCTGGTGATAGTCTTCTGCTGTTCGTGCAATGGACATAAACTTACGAACAACTTTACAAGTTGAACACTTACTTCTGAATACTGTAGTTGTCATTCTCCCATTTACTTGTGATTTGACGTCCTCTATGTGCTGTTCTTTGGTGTGCTAAGACTAAGAGTGTCGTAGAGTTTACTCTTTGGGATAACAGTTTTTCTGTCAGGTGTTTGCAGTTTTCGGAGCAACTTCACAATACCCCGTCACAGCTAACCACTATTGTTTCCCCTATGCGGCATCTTTTGAAGAACAAGACTTAATACAATAGAGCCTATTCTTATTCAATATTGAAATGCAAATAAGTGGCGGGGTATTCTGAAGTTTAGCCCAGTTTTCCTTGGTGGTATGTCCATATCTTTCTTTGCAATGTCTTTCGTTGTGACTGAGATAGTTTGCCTTCCATTTCTCTCGAATCACTACTCGATTTTTCACTTTGAATTTTCAAGTATTCCATTGCTCCATTGTAAAATTGATCTTCGATAAACATGGTTAGTTTTGATGTATTTCGCTTCTGCTTTTGCTTAAAGTCATCTAATCTTTGATAAAATATTTCGTGTGATACACACTGCATTGTCAAGCTGTTTTCTTCCAACAAAACTTGCGAAGTCTAAATGTGAATAAATTGAAGTTTGGACCGAGAGTGGCCTGGGATGAATAATAAAATCTTTGGACAGAGAGTGGCCTGGGATGAATATTAAAATATTTAATTATAAATTATCATGGTAAGTTTGCATGATCTGCTTGTGTGGTCAAGTGGATAAGAGAGTGGACAACAGATCCAGAGGTAGGGAGTTCAAGTCCAAGTTCGGGTGAGTAAAAAAGAAAGTCTTGAGTATACTGTGTAAAGTCTGTCATAGAGGGAGTGGGCATAAGGGTATGCAAGGAGGGGGGGCCACCTGCAAAATAAGGGAGGATAGAACTGTGAAAGAAAGGGGGGTGGATAGAGGTGATGAGGAAGATGAGGGAGGGGTAGGAACGTAGAAGAAAGAAATAACATATTCTTTTTTAGACCCCCTAAAAACCACTACTTAACTACACCCCAAAAAAAGGAAAATCCCTTTTTTAGACAGTTGATAAAAATAAACCAGTACAATTAAAATTGTACCAGTTCAATATATTTTGTACCAGTTCAATATATTCTGTACCAGTTCAGAAAAAATTGTACCAAAGGAACAAATTGTACTACAACATATATACTGTAAGTTGGTAATCAAAGATTTGCATTTCAATAATATTAAAGTGCCACTGAAACGAAATTTTCGCATGTGAGATTTTTGCTGAATAATAAAGTTTGAACCTTATTTGGAAACACTGCCGACTTTCTTTTCGCACGCGGTGAGCGAAAACTGCTTTTTCAGCTGTTCGAAGTTGACCGGTTGACCCTAAAATTGGCGGCCATCTTGGCACGGCCAAAACCATGTAGTGATGTCACTGGTTGTATTACTCTTTTTCCTCGCTGAAAATTTAGAGTGATTATTGGGAGAAGAGACTAGTGTTCGAAGCCCCCGAAAAACATCTTTAAGACATCTGAGAGCTGTGAAGCAGTTAGTAACAGTAGCCTTAGATCTTGCAGAGGGCGGAGAATTGATCCTGAGGCCTTTAAGTCTATTCAATTGCATATTTCCAGGATATTTCATGTAAGCAAGCAAACGAGTGCTAGTTGTTAAATCGCAAAACGATCGGGACATTTGGTCAAATGGCGTCCACTCATTTAAACAATAGCTAGGTTCATAAAGTAAAACAAGACATGAAAACAAGAGAAAGCGGCTTTTGAAAATATTATCCGCACTGCTGCTGCACGAATCGCAACAACAACGCTTCTAGTCTTCGACTCGCTTCGCTTCGAGGAAACCGGACGCTTTGTGAGTTTCACCGCAGACAAGATTGTGCCACAGTGACCTTTAATCTGGTTGTATCTGCCACATCCTACAAGTTATCACAGCAGCAACAATTTAAGAAACGCTCAATTTTGTTTTTTTTTTTTTGGAGGTAACGAATTTAAAACTATAAAGGCAAACTAAGCTGCCATTATGACCCCGTGTTTTCAGGAAACGAGAGAGCGTGACAGTGTCGGTGGCGAAAGATCATATATAAGCTTATATGCAAATTATAAAAAGATAACCTCTGGGCTAAATTGCAGAATACCCCGGGACTTTTCCTTATTTACGCGAAGCCGGCTATGCAAAGCTTGTGGGCCGTTAATAATTTCGTGATTGGTGATTGTGCGGATGGTTGATGTGCTTACCGCTTTTAATTAATGAAGTAAAGTTGCCGAGGATATATATTCAAACCTAGTAAAACAAGACATGAATAGACCTTAGATAAACCTGAGAATCCAAATTTCAGATCCAGGCTGAAAATAAACTATGATGTATCGTGTTTAGGCTTCAGGTCTTGATATAAAAGTTGCCACACTCGTCTTCGAAGTCTCCCATCCTGTACTCAAGATGTTCGAAAGGTATTATCATTACTGAGCTGTTCTAATCGCTAGCATTCATTTGGTGAATCTACACTCTGGCGCCCTCTAACGTCTATGATGTGTATTTTCTGTCAAGGCTGGACAGAAATGACAAGGTAGAAAACTAGTAGGTATCGATAATATGAAGAATAACCTTGAATAAATCAAGTGAAAACAAGAGAGAATCTATAGAGCTTAAAGCGTGAATACAACCAGTGACGTCACAAGGTCTTTAAACTCGGTTCCAGAGCCCGGACACAGTTTCGCTTGAAAAAGTCGATTTCGGCAGCTAAAAACAGCTCTTTCCGTTAGGAATTGACAAAAATAAAATTCACCATGATTTTAAGCACGTTTGAAACTATAGATTGGGCGAATAAAAGAGGATACAAAAATTTCCTTTCAGTGGCACTTAAAGGTCCTAGCCTCCCACATAGAGGCTCTTAGGGCTTTGTCATGTGTTCCTCCCCGCTAAGTTAAACATCTGCTGAAACGAAAAACCACTTCCGTTCGTGGATCACTGTCCACTCTGAGGCCATTTTCCAGTATGGCATTCTTTTGCAGCATGTGATTGGCTATGTACAACACAATATTATTAGTCAATGCTGATTGGTTTCTTAAATTAAAATAGTGGGCAAACAGCCGTTGAAAGGAGCAGATGATAGTGGGGGTAAGGAATGCGTGACAAAGCCCCAAGAACCTCTGTGTGGGAGGCTATTAAGGTCACTCAAACGTTCATGGCAAAAACTGCTTTAGAAGGAAATGTCTAATGCTGAACTTTGACATGACAGACTAAACACTGGTGACCAAAGTTTTAAGCCTTGATTTCAAAGACACCCGTCCGGGAAATTAACTGGAATTTTCCTATTTTATGGTCTGCCAATACTAACTTTAAAATCTTGAGAGAGCTGGATTGAGGAGAAAAATTAATGGTGTCAAAGACCCTTTTTTTTGAAACACGAGTTTAAAAGATTACATGTAGTCTGAAAGTCCCCAACTCCCATGCAAAATATTAATTCAGAGGGTCTTTGACACCATTAATTGACAGTTTTGCATTATGTACTAAGCTGCATTTACACCGTGAAATTTTAAGCTGGTGAGTAAATGGCGTCACTTTCCCTAGACTATATAAAATCCAAAACCTTCACTCAAAATAAACTGTTACAGCTTTCGGATAAAAATCAAAGCTCAAAATCTGCCAGTCAGGTGTAAAGTAAACACACCTTCAAATCTGAAGCAAAAAATGAAGTGATTATTTTTATTATTATAGTGGCATTTTAAATTCCATTTTAAGACAGGATAAAGGGGGATAAAAAGGGAGAGAATTTATTTCTTTTTTATATGTATACTTTAAATCCAATACTATTAGTATTTACATGTATATATTTGCAGTAAACTGTTTGAGTTCATTATTTTACATCAGGATGCCATTTAAACTAGCTAGGCTATACCAGGCCTTCTGATCTTACGTGATGGTGCGATTTCGCACAATCAACCTCAAATCATATCCGATCGCACAATTCACGAAAAATCGCATAATTCACAAAAGGACACACAAAATTCATAAAATGAAACAAATCAACACGTTTCTTAGAAATTCCTGCATAAATACGCCCTTTTTTAAGATGATTTATCTTGGAAAAAGGCTAAAAAACCTTTGTCACCTTCGATTTCGTAAACATTCGAAGTTCAAGGCTTTATTTTCATGTCGGGGACCTGGTACGAGTCTCCTTCTATTGGTGCAACACAAACACGCCCTTATATTCACACCACTGAAGGTGTAAATTTTTTGGCAAAATGTAGTTTCTTTCGTTGAAAACTGATAAAAACCTACTCATGGATAAGTTTGTTGTGAAAACGCTCACTTTTTCTTCGACGAAGAAGGAAGTTCCCACCTTCCGCCCAATCTGACAGCTCATGATCGAGCAAGAAAGTACCTCACAGGTACACTCCACGTGGACGATGGCCTGATGTTTTTCTCGTCGTGCAATATTAGGGCCTTTTATATGAGCCACGGCTTACTCTGGCCACGGTGTACAAAATATGCAAAAGGAACTATTTATACGAATATATATTCCCAGGTCAATATAAGCCGCGGCTTGAAAAAGACGTGAACGTAGATTTTGTACCATTTATACGGGGTGAACATTCTAGTCTTCTGTAAGCCGCGGCCAGAGAAAGCCATGGCTTGTTTTCTCTTGTATAAATGGGGGTATGGCCCTATTGTGATTGACCATCTTCGGAAGTTCATGGTTGACAAGCACCTTGATCATTCATTTGGCATGTTAGCTGTGTCCTTTCAACTTTTAACGTGGTGCACCGGTATAAGTGCAGAAGACCTCATTTTTTTTATTTATCCCAACTAATGTCCATTGAGATACATAATTACTGTTCCTTTGTGTTCAAAATGTCTTTAGGGCAGCAAAAAAGTGTTTTTCTTAACCTGAATCCTTATAAAACAAGCTTAAAATTGCTGAGAAAAAAATCGCATAATTTACATTATTTATCGCATAATTGGCCTTTCTAATTGCACAATCTGCCCTGGAAAAATCGCATAATTTGCATTTTTTAATCGCACCCTATCAGAAGGCCTGCTATACTGAACACTCCTGTATGAATATTGACTTACATCAATAACTAAATCTATTAAAAACGTACCCTGTTTCATAAATGGACTGTATTTCATAGAGTTTCTGTTGGACAAAAGACAAGTGTAACAAATCAGTGATTACAAATTTCTTTACAGCTACAGTATGGCTTGTTGCCTGCTACTAAACCCTCCCTGAGCTTCTAGCACAAACCCCTTGGTTGTGATGATTGCCCCCCTTCCCCTATGACTGTATCTATGGCTTGCCATCATTTGTGATGTTATGATATGATCAAACCCAACCTTGTTACCAGGGTCTCCACTGTTGTGGAGAAGAGACCCTGGTTGGGCCTGGTCACATGTTTCCCAAAATCTAGGAGATTTTTTAAATGTGTGTTTGGGGAGGGGTGGCAGTATAGGCCTTGTGTCATCATTGGCCGAGGAAGGGAATCACAAGGCATTTGAATTTGTGGCCAGACGACCATTAGCAAAACATTTCATGACAAGGTCTTGCAATCCATGTACTGCACATGGAATTCGACCTGAAAGGCAAAAAGTTGTTGTGAAATCGATAGTGTGACTCGTTCGAATTTTTGTATGGCTGTGAGTAGGTCCGGATTGTGTGGTTCCAGAAAATATCCATACCCCCACCACGGAAGACTTTTTGATTTGCACCCCCCCTCCCCCCAGGATTTTCCGTTCCAGGGGGGTCTTTGATGACCCCCCTCCCCTCAGGAATTTCCAGAATGTTTTTGCTTATAAAATTAGTTACGTAATTGCGGTAGAATTTTATTTCAACAGTGTAAACATTAAGGTTAACTTTTAGAAAAATATAACGCTTTGTTAAGCTCATTATCCAGCTAAACTTTTAGCTTGTGCGCTATCAACTTTGCAAAGCTTAAACATTTGGGTTGCACGTCGACTGTTTCACGTTTTCGTGTGAACTTCGATGAGAACATTTCACTCGCTTAAACAACTTCGCAAACCATAGTAAATAAAACAGAAACTTACAAGGTTCCTTTGTCTACACATTTTGTCAGTTTCTTCAGGTTGATTCTTTAATATTTAGGGACCACACATGTTGACGCGGTAGGTTTCGTGAACATCGTCACAAAGGCGATTGTTTTACAAAGAATATTATTGACGCCAAAATAATCCATCATATTTGTAAACTCAGATATGGCGATTTGTGTGCAGTCTTCAAATTTGGCTGTGACTAAAAGTGGGACGGGGACGTGGGACTTGGGACGTGGGGACTCGGGGACGTGGGGACGTGGGGACGTGGGGACTCGGGGACGTGGGGACGTGGGGACGTGGGGACGCGGGGACTCGGGGACTCGGGGACTCGGGGACGTGGGGACGTGGGGACGTGGGGACGTGGGGACTCGGGGACGTGGGGACTCGGGGACGTGGGGACGTGGGGACGTGGGGACGCATTTTTACCATTTGTTTAACTTTTCATCATATTTCACAAAATCTTCGTCTGTTGATCGTAACTGCGTTGTTCCCCGGCTTAAGTCCCTCGTTTGTATGATGTGAAACAGAGGTCTAGTAAATATATATAGTATAGTTTATTACTCGTCTTCATAAAAAGGTGACTTTCATTATACTACTATCAAGTTACATAGTGGAGTAATAGGCAACATGAACGAAACGTTGGTATGACCATTTCTCAGATCATTTTACAATTCCCCAAGTATATCGAGGCTTGAACATTTAAAAGTACTTCCACTTTCTGCATCCTAACCTTTTTATTTTAAATTATGCATTTCACTCGTAGTTGTCTGTCACGTCACATTTCTTGACTGAAGACGTCATAACGCTTGTTTTTGAGATTGGGGGAACGTTTACCCTAAAAAATTCCGACAAAGTTTTGCTTAAAACTGCTTAAAACTACCATTAACGTATAATTATACCTATCAATGTGATATCGTTCATTTTTATTGTGACCTCTATGTGATTTGACCTTTTTTTTTCTTTTAATTTTGATCAACCGTTGCCATTAAGATGGGCATATGATTAAAAGGCAGAGTGATAAAGCCTCGATAGGAGTACTACAGCAAGGTATCTTGATATAAGATGACTTTTCCATCCTCGTTTCCGATAAAATATTTCAATTGTTTTTAGCCGTTAAAAATCACGTGACACATTTCAGATGAAAGAGGGAGTAGAAAGCAAAGTATGCAGATTTCAAGTTAACGTCGATTGGATAAATGTTTCCTCGTAAAACAAAAATATGCCAACTTATTCGCTTAGTCAAGCCTTAACACACAGAAGCGTTATTTAGCTTCTGGCCCGGGGACGGTACTTTAGGAATTTCTGGGTGGGGGATGTGCCCCTAGGACCTTGGAACCCTTAGCCTAAACCAGAGCTGGTTCAGGTGAATTTTGCTACCCCGTAGCAGGGTAAACTCCCCAAACCCTCCCTATCCTAGAGTAACTGTTTTTCAGAAACTACTGAGGTCACTAGCACAGTCTAGCCAAAGCAAAACCTATACCACAGTCGTTTCTCTCTCAAAAAATGATTTATTTATACTTGAAGGCGGTAGTTTCTAAAGAAACTGTGGTGCTGTTTCGGTGGAGAAGTAGTATACAAAAATTTGGTTTTATCACCTTTCCTTAGTCTAGATAAAATCTTCAACCAACTGGTCAGTTCCGTGAAAAATTATATCCAATTCTAGAAACAAACGCTCTGATTTATGTATCCTATCCTAGAGCAAACTGCTTGAAAACCATACCCTTCACAGCGGCACATACCTATATCGCTCATATATGGCAGTACCCCCCTCCCCCTCCTGGGGGGCTTCTGGCCCTCTGATGACGAACATTTTCGACAACATCAACGGTGACAACCCGAATCAAAGGTAACAAATTGAACAAGCGCCAGGAAAGATGCAGTCACAATGCCGCTAACAAGGACATTGGCACGGTATTTAAACTCCAGTTACAGAGAAGGAGTCGTAAGGCTCAAGTATCTGAGCAACAACAACAACAAACGCTGCAACGTGAAATTTGAGCTGCAGTGTCAGCAATGGGCCATTAGGTCTTCTGCTTTGTTTCACATTCGAGCTCTGTGACGGGTGGCGAGAATGACTTTTCGAGAATCCAATTTTTGAATTTCGCTGTGTATTTAGCTGGTACTTAAAAAGCAAAATAACACAAGCAATTCAACTTTCTTGGCGATGTTGTCCCATTTCTGAAATTCTATACTTCGAAAATGTGTCGCCGCGTCCCCACGTCCCCGAGTCCCCGAGTCCCCGAGTTCCCGAGTCCCCGAGTCCCTGAGTCCCCGCGTCCCCACGTCCCCACGTCCCCACGTCCCCACGTCCCCACGTCCCCACGTCCCCGAGTCCCCACGTCCCAAGTCCCACGTCCCCGTCCCACTTTTAGTCACAGCCTTCAAATTTACTGACTCTCCAGCAGTCCTCGCCGGTAAATGACACACAGCCTCACTGTTGCTTGCCTTTGAGCCACGGATGGAATGGAGAGGGCGACTCTTATTGTTTTTGGCGCGATTTACTTCCTCCAATGAGTAGTCAAACTCCTGTTTTAGAATTTCCAGTTTGACATAACGAACTGAACCTCAACAATCGTTTCCCGAGGCGGCAATAAATATTGCGTTTACTCAAAGAAGATAAAACTTGACTCCCGGTTCCTGTCCGTGGTCTAAATGCCACCCACAAAAAAGAAAATGTCGTTGCATGCAAGCGTTGAGATGGTGGGAACTTGCGTCTTATCGCATTTTCAATGAGTTACTACCCCTAGTAAAACATAAATCCTATCAAAAATGTGTTTACTGCATGTGAAGGTAGCGAAGTGATACGGAAGTGTTGGTTGGACGAAAAAGAGACAAAGCTGGAAGTCTGGGGACGAGACTCCAGTTGACACCGCCATTTTAAATGTTTGGAATCCGTCCCAAATGAAAGACACATTGTTCTTAGCTTCGGGAGATTGTAGCGCTAGCTAACTCAAAGAAAACGGAAACATTGAAGCTAATAGTATTAACTTTATCTCAAAACTGACTTTTGTTTCAAAACATCGTCTGATAGTGTGTTTCAAATGTGCTTCAGATCGATCGTATGTTGCTTTCGATGTTTTGTATGTTGTTCGTGACCCTTTGGAAAAGTAGTTTCCCACGAAACCCCCCTACCCCTTGGAAATTACTGCCCTTTAACCCCCCCTCTCCCTCGGAATTTCCAATTGTCTTCCGTGGTGGGGGTATGGATATTTTCTGGAACCACACATTCAAACTTTATACTTGAACAAGTGCAAGTGAGCAGTCAAATTGAGTGATAACAAAGGATACTAATAGTTTGCGACACGTTTAAAGAAAAGAAAGTTTTGTCGTGGAAGAAAACAAGCAAAACGTCTAGTGGAAACAAAAATGTTTGGTGATCAATCAACTGGTGTCAATAGACTTAATTGGCTAACTCAATGTTGTACCCAATTCAAATCTTATTTTATTTTTATTTTATTATTTTATTTTATTAGCTTTGCCCTGAAGAAATAAAGAAAAAGATAAATTGAAGATATACAAATACTGAAAATACAAAGATAACAACACACCAATAGTAACTTAAATTGGGCAGGGACACCGCAACAGCTAGAGCCAATTACTGCGGACCCACAAATCTCCCGGGACCCACAAATCTCCCGGGACTAAGATTCTTTGAGTATTGTATTTGCATGATAATGTAGCATTAATATTTAAATAATATGGAAATACCTGGAACAAAACCTTTTATTCCCAAAGGGTTTGAATTGGGTACAACATAGAGTTAGCCGATTAGGTCTATATTAGCATGTTTATGCCACACATCGACCTCAAACTACCTGTGCAGGTATTTTATTTTGTTCTTTGATTTTAGTTTTTCTATCAGATGTTAAACAATTGAAAGTGATTCCTACGTCGCAAGCTTGTACATGAGCGAGTAGACAGTTTTGACTTACACAGTATTTATTATTTCAACAACTTTGTGTAAATTGTCACGGCTATATGTTTTGCAACTGCACACTGGGCTTAAGCGTTTAATTTATAACACAAATTATGAAGTATATTTTTAGTGGCAGTAAAATAAAAGAGACATTTAATCAAGCAAATGATTGTAGTAAGTGGTGTATTTTTTATGATAGTGTACATGTACATGTTCAAAAGAAGCAACTTCACCTACTAATGAAACCTTTTTTGCGAACTTCAATCACTGCTCGACATTTTGTGGGAATCTCCTGTCGGAATATAACATCAGCTGTTTTGAACTTTTTGAAACTTACGTTGTAAAGTAAAGATTATTTTTTGAAAAAATGCCTTGTCAAACAATTACACTTTCGCACAGTTGGGGGTGAAAATATACTGTAATGAAGAATCTACCCAAGTAGGAAAATGTTTGTTGAGGAGAGCCACATGTATTGACCAGCCCTAACAAGGGTCTCTCTCCTCATTGACAAAGAGACCGTGAGATACAAGGTGGTGATCAAACCAAGAAACAGAGACCTTATCTTGGTTTAAACCACCATCTTGATGGATTGGCAAAGCATAATTAAGGAAGTTATATAATTATTGTTATACTTATGACATACTCTTTGGAGGATGTTACCTCTGCAAAATTTAGGAGTTATTGTAATCTGAGGATACATGGTAAAGGATTAAACTTGCCATGCATCTGGCAACAAGCACAAAAAATTCTGTAACCTTTTCCCACCTGTGATGAAGGCAGCATATTAAACCATCATAAGGTCTTTATTGGCTACACTGTACCTGTTCAGTGATGTGCTGATGAAAGAAATGAATAAATCTTCTGATTTCCTCAGGAAAACTGTAAGGGTATGTAAGAGGATCTCCTCCAGACTCGTGTCCATAACCTGTCCCAGCTAGAGATGTCCAAACATAATACAAATGCATTGTAAATAAAACTTATCCATTCTGTGTGTACCTCGACACAAGGAATTATAATAAATATGATGCTTTAAAATGAGGGCAGGAGAATCCAAATTCTTTTTCTCTGATTTTTATTGTCCCATGCATGAATATGATTTTTAAAATAAATTTATTTCTAACGTCCTATGGTTTCTCGTTAATGATTACTACGGACTCACATGATACAGAATAGTTCTTCTTTTGCAGAGAAAACTTTTTAAGGTTTAACCCTAATGATAAACCAATCTTAGATTTGAACAATAATTTTATTATGAATGAATTGAAATCCTTTTTAAGAAAGATACCAGTACATCGCCATTCACTAGTCAAAAAACACCGTCTGTTCAAACCTCAAAGACTTGAAGCTTAAACGTCTTCTGCTTAATGCATTGACCC
>OX421452.1:18487182-18489682 GCA_949126865.1 Montipora capitata
AAACATATTGAACTTGTTCATTTTCATTATGACTTGACGTTTCGTATGTGCTCTACATACATTTTCAAAAGTAACCGAAACGTCAAGTCATAATGAAAATGAACAAGTTCAATATGTTTATCACTGCTGTTTGTGTCTTATTTTTGATCATTCGAAATTTTCTCTTCCGAAAAAGGAAACAGGTACTTTTTTTCATCTATGTTTATTTCTTGTTATTTTGCGGCGTCGGGAAAGAAGCGAGTAAAGCAAATCATAATCTCTGTAAGGAAAGTGGAGGAAGAACGATAGAATTTGTCTCTGTATAAAGTCCCGAAGTGTCCGTCATAAAAGTGG
The DNA here is from genome assembly GCA_949126865.1 of Montipora capitata. Taxonomy (NCBI): domain Eukaryota; kingdom Metazoa; phylum Cnidaria; class Anthozoa; order Scleractinia; family Acroporidae; genus Montipora; species Montipora capitata. The sequence goes on from OX421452.1 coordinate 18,487,516, forward strand.
CGTGAGGATCATTCGATGACGTCACAAGCCACCTGTCACGGAAATCAGCTGTCAACGGAACAAGCTGTCTTGGTAGCTGTGTTGTTTTGCAGTAAAAATTCCTATCTCGAGGAAGTACCTTCTCCGATTACACAGCATACTGATGAAAACATCGAAGTACAAAAGGAGCTTCGAGATAAAGCAAACAATGAATTATAATTTTTCGTTGCTCGCCTTATGCATATATTTTCTGTGGCTATTCGTGGGAAGATCTGAAGGCAGTGTTGGCAGCCTTTGCGAAGATGGAAAATTCTTCGATCAATCCAAGCAGCAGTTTATTTCTTGTCATGAGTGCAACTCAGAAATCCAAACCTGCAGTCTGTGTTGCAATCAAGGTACGTCGTGTTAGAAAACGTTTCCTTGCTTTCATCAAGTTTATCCGATAGGGGCAAAATTTAATTACGAAACAATGAGAGCTTCAGTGACATATTGTTATTGTAGCACAACATACATATGTATGCCCGGTCGTAAACTTCAGTAAGAACAATTAAAATTCATGTTTGACTCAGGGAAAAGGAAATAATATGGTATATTTGATTGCATCTGTTATAATTGCATGTGATTCGATTTGTCTCCCCAATTGGCAGGGCACTTTGTGTTTATGGTAAATTGTAATATTGTTAAACGGTTTCCATTTGTGCGCACTCAAAAAATTATTTGTGTTTCGTCCATCTTAGTGAAAAATTTACCGCTTGACCAAAAGTAGTAAAAAATTCTGAGCTTTACTTATTAATGCATAAATAGGTTCAAATGAAACATTTAAATAAGGTGAATACGGCTTATACGGGACCGCGACCTAGCTAACCTTGTGTGTGTTTGATTTCGCCACACAAAAACTTGGCGCAAGCTTCAGCTTGAAAACGAGATGTATTTTTTGAATCAGTCAACCTTGAGAGAAAAGAGACAGATCCTTATAAAATGTGTTATTAGTAAGGAAAAATATTTTGGAGAGTTGTTTGAAAACATCAACTTATTTTAGCAGGTACATACACATGTATGATGTGTTTGTCTTAAGCGGGCTGACTTGATACGAAGCGTGCCGTGCAATGACCGTGGAGTAAATTAACGAAATTATCAAAATATAATGAAATTGCAAAGGTTTCAAAGAAAGAAAGATCCCGGAGATTTTTTGATTAATATTTCCTCATTCGGTTAAATACGTAACTTTTACATCACGCGACCTACTAAGCGAAAAATAATTTATTGGACAGTTCTAATAAGATTTACAGCATGTTGAAGGATCCGGCCTGTTGAGCCTCGGAAAGCCAATCTTCTTCGCGCAATACTGAAGGGTGTCATTTCGATTTGATGTTGAAGAATGCCGATCAAATAATTGATTGCGAGCACATTTCAAATCCTTTTTTGTAACGGTTATGTGTACTCAATTTATTGTTTACCTTTTGTCGCAAATTGGCTTTCCGAGTTCGGTGTAAAAGCACTGCCAACAAAACTAATGCATCAAGTGATGCATTGCGACCTTTGGTGTTTCTGTTGCTCCTTTCCATGTGCATCAACGAAAAGTTATCCGATATAATGTAAACATGTTGAACATGCTCAGTTTGTGACGGCTTGGACCCACAAAGTATAAACTTGAACACAAAAACGAAAAACATTTTTAGGGATGGAAAAGGGTTAATTAACCTGCGATCAGGCATACTTTCCCCAAGATTTTAAGTGAGGGGGGTGGTCATGGTCGCAGGTTAGAAAAGGGCAAACATTAAAAGTGCACCCAACAAGTAATTTCAGTAAATATCTGTTCGAAAGGAAGTCAAATATTCGAACTAAGGCCCTTTTTAATCGTCGCATTTTACATGTGCCAAATCTAATGCAAATAAGAAAAATCTATTGTTTTCCCTCATTTGCATTAAATTCGGCAATGTAAAATGCGACGTTTAAAACGGGCCTAAGACTTTCGGGGCGCACTAATTAAATTTTGGACATTTAAAATTTCTGACCAGATTTCCAAGGTATTTCGCAAAAGTCGTGAAAAGTCTGAAGAGTGCGTAGAAATTTCGAAAACAAATTGAAGAACTCTACCGAGCTGAGTAAGGGTCAACTGTCATACTGGAAATAGCGTAAGATTTGAAGATTTATTTCTTTATTGTTGAATTTTCAACCGCAGTTAATG
>OX421452.1:18494682-18504682 GCA_949126865.1 Montipora capitata
CACTGAGAAAAGATACATAATGGTTTACGGGAAGTGGGACTGAAGGCTCACAAACGTCATTCTATCCCAAGCAAGTAAATATGAATAGTCTCCATTTTTCGCGTATAAACGACTATCGTTAGGGGTCAGAATATGCAAATTTGTCACTCACTTCACTAAGATGTATACTAATCGATAAGTCAACGACCAATATCGATTTTTTCCAAGGTATGCCAATTTGTCACTCAGTCAGATGAATTCAAATCGATATGGCAATGATCAATATAAATATCGATTTTCCGATGTTTCACTTTCTGAAGTATTGCCGCAACATAATACATAGTAATACATAATACATGGACAGAATTAAAACGGGACTCCCCTTGCCTCTTCATCAGTTTTTCCACGTGTGAGAAACGTTTGATGCAGTTACATCAGTAACAAACGGACGACTCCTTGAGGGATAAGAGAGTCATATGCGACAAACTGTTCAATTTCACGAATTCGTGTTCGCTGTTCGCTGTCCGTCTTCAGTTTTCCAATCTAACACAAAATCTGAAAACGGATTTTGTCGTGGATTTCACTAATTAAAATCCTTCCTGACATGGATTTCTAATAGACCATTTTACAGTTGTGTGCTTAGTTACCTGGCCTTTGAATGAAAATGAGGCTGGAGTTGATCTTGTTCTGATAGAACCCTCACTGCTTTCTTATGTTAATGATGTTGTTCTCATGCTATTTAGTAGGAATTTACATAAGAAGAGCATTGAGGTTTCTGTCAAAGCAGGGTCAACTCCAGCCTCAATTTCACTCAAAGGCCGGTAACTAGGCACACAACTCCAAAATGGAAAAACCTTAAATAACAATGACCACGACCAGGTGTTCTCGAGCCCGCGAGACTGAGCACCCCCAGCAAACCATTGTTTTAACGAAAACCGCTGGTCAGCAACCTGGTTCTGGTCATTGCTGTCTAAGGTCTTCCTGTAAAATGGTCCATTTGTGAAATCTGCCACAAGATCCGTTTTCAGATTTTGTGTTCGATTGGAAATCTCAGATTTTAAGATCTAAATCCGGATTTCCCAATCGAACGCACCCCAAGATTTAGTTTTCAAGAATATTTGCATTTCCGCTTTTGATTATCCTACGAGTCAGTTGACGAGTTTTCCTTGCTCCTGGGGAGGGCAGGTGAACTGAAGGTGATTTATTCCGTAATAAATCATTTTTTCCCTTCTTGACAGCTGAGAGTGACAATGTGACAACTGAGAGATCATCAAATCATCACCTTCAACCTCTAGATAAGAAAAAGATGTCTTCAGGAAACAGAGACATCTCGCCAAACGTTCTGGTCGCATCTATTGTTGGCTCTGTCATGCTGATTTCTCTTTTGACAGTCATACTTGTCATCTATAAAAGAAAAAAAAACAAATTTGTATTCATCCTTTAGCACAGTCGTCATTTGAGAGGAAAATGTTGCCTTAAGGTAATTCCTTAGTATTGCATTGCGCATCCCTGCTGCGCACGATTTTCGCGTCATTAGCGCGCGCACATGAGCACGTGCGCATACAAAACGAAAGAGATTTCGCTCAAACTAAACCCGACAGCGAAATAAATGTTCCTTTTCTCTCAAACGAGCACGGTGACCCCCGATTTTTTTTCCAGGTATTTGCTAAGAACAATCTAACAAAGAACATCTTTGAAGAAGAAAAAAAGTTTGACAGTAGAACATGAATTTTTTTTGGAAAACAGTTCCGTACTTGGTGTATTTTACCCAATGCGAGGACTTCAAGCTAACCACGGAACTGTCCCAAAAAGTGCACTATTCCCACAACCAGGGAATCAGAGTCGGCGTAAATGGAGCATTACTGCTCATGTAAATAAAAGAAGCTTTTTTTTCAACATAAACATTTGTGTCTTTGAAGTAACCAAGACTTAATTCTGTATGAAGGTGATTCGAATTTTTAACGCGAAAACAGTAAAAGTACCCCATTTTAACAGCCTGCTGTCGCGTAAACAAGCATGGTGACCCCATTTTTTTATTGCATTTTTTTACTGTTCATATCATGATGAATGTTAATTATGCCAAGTTTCCAAAAAAGTTTGATAGTAGAACAATTTCAAGGGAATTACCTTAAGAAGTGCATGAATCCTCAGGTGCGCAGAAGTCTGTGCAATCCGCAATCAGCGCTGATATCTCGCGACGATTCATGTGCATCATAGTTCAATGTGAGAAATCTTCCCAGAGAGTAATTGAACATCTGAAATTCAAATTTCAGTATCCTCTCACGCTTTAACAAACCCGGGCATTCTCGCATTTTTGAAGGTGTTATACTTTAAACTTGTCCTAGCATTGTCAGAGATGGGCCTTTCCGGTTGGTAATCTCCACCCTCTTTCAGGACTTACCGTGTACGTGATTGCCTATTTTTTAAGGTTGTAATAAGAACGTTGAAGTCCTGGACGTCATGACAAGAAACCGGAAATTTGATATTTCGCTTGAAGAAACTTTTATTGGGCTAAAAACAACCACTTTTAAAGCTTTTGTTTCTGTATGGCTAACTTCGAATTCCGTAGCAATCGAGTCGGAGCTCTAATAAAAAGAAAAGATCAAGTTCCGATTTTTTTCTAGACTGCACGTGCATCACTGAGCGAAGATAGATAATGGTTCACGGGAAATGGAGACTGAAGGCTCGCACGAGTCATTCTTGTTGGATACAAACTCAAGTTGTATATCTACTTCTCAAGCTCATTATTAATTCATGAGCTCAAAAACCTATCAAAAATGGATAAATTCGTCACGTGCATGACTTTTGACCAAGATGAAAACCACACGTGTTTGGATATATCGTATCCAAACAACACGTTCTTTTCATCTGATTCCTCATTGGATATATATCAAGATTTACGCATCAAAACAAAAGAAGTTGAATTATGACTAAAATAGGCAGAATTAAGAGGGGACTCCCCTCGCCTCTCATCAGTTTTTCCGCAATGTAAGCAAGTTTTAAGGCAGTTACGTCAGTGATTTTGATACAACGGGACGGCTTCTTGAGAGATAAGAAAGTCATGATGATGTATGACAAACTGTTCAATTTCATGAATTCATTTTCGGTGTTCGTCGCCTTTGTTCTATTGTTTCTTGTAACTAAAAGAGGATTTTCAAGCCCGATCCCGTGCAAGGAAGGGAAATTTTTTGTAGCCAGCGTCTTTGATTACTTCAACTGCAGCGTCTGCGAAGGGCAAGCTCATTTTACAAACTGCGGACTTTGTTGTGGCTCAGGTGCGTTAAATTTGTTTGTTGAGATAATTACACCTCCTAGTTGGCTTTCAATTCCCTTGTTTTCATGAACCGGCTTCCAGCAGTCGGTGATTAATTTTCGTTGCAAAACATTGTGTCATGAAGTTTTTTTGCTTAACTTTGTGGGTTCAGTTTTGATGGTAAAAAATTTTGTATATCTTACAAATTCGCCTTTCAAAAGAATCTAAAGCACTGAGGAATTGTTGGCTAAGCTGGGGAAAATTCCCGAACGTGCCAGTTTGTGCTTCTGACAGCAAAGCACTTTCTGAATATCGAATAACAGTTCTAAAGCCACCAAGGGTGATGAATTCTTGCTCCACATAAAATTTGTCATGTTAAAATTCCTGATATATTCAGTCTGTTTTAAGTTCAAAAGTTACACCTGATAATTATCTTAATTCACACTTTAGGAAACAGTTGTACTTATCCCCAACACATGGGGCTTAATTCAGTTGTTGAATTCCGTGTTCATATACCGCCCTGTCGCGGAATTTCCTTAATCTTGTCAGGAATTCTCCTTCATCGTGCAAGGTATCGCATTTCGCGGTTTACCTGTGTCTATTCTGATTAGTTTTCCTCGATCGCTTGTGAAGTGATTCCCCAGACCGTTTCTTCTTTTAGGACCCATTGAAGTATTGTTGCAGGACCTTGCACATCGGCTTCTTGAACTGAGGAGAAAAAGCATGAAAAGCAAATTTACTTTTACTTTTTTATGTTATAGCAAATGCAACAACAACAACAAGTGCATTATCGTCCACGTTAAATTCAGATCCAACGAGTCTTCCGAACTCGAAGAAATCAGAATCGGTCAACCCATGGAGCGAAAAATTCTCCTTCAGGGAGAACGCTTGGCCTCTTGGCATAGCTTTCACAATGGGATCCGTGGCTGCCTTGGTCATAGTGGGGATAGCAAAGCTCGTGATTCGGTGCCGCTCGAAATCAAAGAAACGGCGACATCCAACAGGTGATTGTCTAACAATCCTGCTGAGCAACAAAGCGATACGAGGTAGAGACACGCAACTCCAGAAAATGGAGGATTTGCACGTTTCCACGTTCCCACCCTTGCGCCTGCCACTCACGATAATATCAGCAAAAAGTGCTTTCTCAATGATTCAAGTGAAATAGCTATTTGACGCTGAATAAATTATTACTGATCACAAACAATACAAAGGGTGTTAATTGTATACAGGCTCCCATGGCTACTGTTGTATATTCTCACCAGTTTACCCTTCTTTTCATTTTCAGAATTGACACCGCCACAACAAGAAACTCAGCCTGGTCTTCGTGCATCGCCCATGGTAATTGGACTCGATAATGGAACTGGCACAAATCCCAACAAATGACCCAAGAACTGATTTAGCTTTTCCGCTATAGCTATGAGTATTAAATTAAGCAATTACTTGTAGATTAAAAGAGGCAGCTCAGTCGATCAGTGTATAAATGGTTTGCAACCAATCTCCAGAGACACAAATAACGATGGCGAACAAAAAGGAGCTAATAAGAGATCTTTTGTTTCTGTCTCCCAACATGGCCGCGATGACGTATGGCTCAAACAAGTTTCAACACTTTGAAGAGGCACTCTCTTAAGAATGATTGACGCCAAAACACTGTATCACGTAACAGCAATGTTATAGTACATGTACCATTATTTCCAAAAAAATGTGATCATTATTGTGACTTAATAAGTTACCTTGGCAACGGGAAAGCCCAGCAGAAACACCTTTTATTTTCGCTTTAGTTGCTCATATCTTGAAAACAAACACGGTGACCCTCCATTTTTTGTTGCGGTAAAGTGATCAGAAGGCCAAGATGAAACTTTCTGCAAAGTTTAAAAAATTCTGTGTAGAGAGGTGAGGTGGCTCTGAACGCAGAATCCGATGTACAGAATTTTTTTAACTTTGCAAAAAGTATCATCTTGGTCTTCTGATCACTTTCCAGCAATAAAAAAATGGGGGTCACCGGCTTTTTTTTTTTTTTTGAGATATGAAGAACTAAAGACAAAATAAAGGGTGTTTTCACAGGGCCTTCCTGTTGCCATGGTGACTTTTTTATTACATCACAATAATCACCGCATCTTGTTCAGCAATATATGGAGTTTCATTATGGTACCATAACATTGCTAATTGCGTGATACAGCGTTGTAGTGCCAATACTTCTAATAAGAACGTTGTTCGAAAGCGTTGAAACTGCTTTGAGCTACCTTAAATTTGTGACTTTTCAGGCGCGCGGAGATACCTCCACACTCACTTTAAGTGACCCTTACGCCATATTCTATTAAAACTTTCAAATTTTCTTTTTTTCTGTGACAAAACCCATTAAGCATGACACTGGCATAACATTTCATAATGTACTTCAGTATTGACTGAGTGGGAGGGCCGGACGGTCCTTGCGCCAAGACCGAGGGCCAAATATTTTCCTGTCTGGCCCGACATAAACTCAGTCAATAAGAATTTTATCACATGGCCTCTTTACACTATTCATGAGTACTCAGAATATGAAGTTTGGTCAAAGTGGAAAAAAAAAATTGCACGTAAAAATTATTTATCTAATATGTTGTTTTCATTTTCGTTTCTTGCTTTAAATAACTTGGATGTTTAAAAGCTACGAAATCCTCTAAAATCGCATCACACGGAGCAGGGGCCGTACAGCTTTTTCCGGCCCTGCTCTCGCTAATGTTATACTGAAAGCGCGCGCGGGGCCGTACGGCCAGTATTTCCATCCGCAACGGACTCAAACCCGTATATTGGTATGAAATTTTTGCACCTCATATCATGAAAAGGAATACAGAGCGGTACGTTAACGAAAGTCGAGAACGAAAGTCTCAAAGGTATGATGTAAATGCTCCCCTTGAAAGGAAAACCCCGGAGGAAAACCAAGACACTCTGCGGTGTGGAGGACAAAGACTACAAAATTGTTGAAACACCTTCGATACCTTGCCCTCCCACAATGTTGTTTTGCGAAATGGGCTCAGGCACTCTCGTGCAAACAACATTGTTTGGGGAGAGATATTCGTGTACTGTTCCCAGGAATTTTGTCACAGACTTTAGCTACCTGTCAGAGAAGGTCAAGAGATTTTACAATGATAAATCGTTGACAGATTCATCAAGGACAAACGCCTTTGGATTTTCTTAAATCCTGGTAAATCCTACCAGAAGTATTGTAAAAACGGCCCTTAAGGGTTGGGAGGAACGTATTTTCATTTGTGCAAATGAACGAATGTTCTGTGAGCTCATCTTTCGATTAATCAATAAAACGTTTTATTATCTCGGCACTGGGGTTTTCATGACCCCTGTAGCATTGGATTTCAATACTGAGTTATAAAAGGCGTCTTTGTTTGTAAGAAAAAAAAATCTGGGAGTCATCTGCGGAGTTCTGTGTGGGTTGAGTATCATGAGCTTCTGTTAAAGCGAACCTTGCAGAGATCGATGAAAGTATGACTAGTTCCGCCAAAGATAAAGGACGGCTTCACGGTGTGTTTTCCTTAGGTATCAGTGTTATAGCGGTTTGTGTCTCGATTGTCTGTCTGCTGCAGATTCACGTCTTCTCTTCGCCATCCACTCGGTGCAGCTGCGAGCAAAATGAGCAGCTACGTATGATCCCACAAATGACGAAAAACGATTCGGTCCAAGAAAAAAAAGCAAGAGGTCCAACGAAGGATAAAGCAGATAGGAAAGTTGTCGACAAAAGCGTTGAGCGACCGGCCGAAGGACAACGTTTGAGAAAACGAAGGCAAACGCAGACTCAGTCACAGAACAACGCAAACACAGCTTTCGGGGGATATCTTCACAATGCTATTTTGCGACTGCAGCAACAAGTGATTGTGTTGCAAGGAAGGTGAGTTTTCGTTAAACACGCAGGCGAGAGATGACCTCCACTAAATAAACTTCAAAAGTTGTCATTTTTCATGTTTAATTCTTGATTTGCTTTTAATTCATCGGAAATTTCATAACAAAAAATATTCCCATCGACAAAGGTAAGACATTTCGCGATTTTCGGTACAATTAAAAGTTACATGATATTAATAAATACGCTTAACACTTACACTCTTTGTACTCAGCCATAAAAGTGACTGTGTACTTTGCGAAGCACGAAAACTAAGCAAAGGTTAACATGATCCCCACGCGAACACGATCTTCAGTTTTGCAATATCACTTCCTTCACTGAAAAACTTAAACTTCACCATCTCTAATTTCATTTAGGAATGCTAGCTTTCTACTTGTATGAAGGAAAACTCGTGGAGATATTTCAGTACTTTTATACTTAGGGAGTCTCACGTAGGAGCCATATAAAATTTGATATTTTTTGAGCTTTGACAGAGGTAAAAGATTGATCGGTCGGCCTGTTTATTTCGGGTCTCCGAAAACTGAATCGCGTTAAAATTTACAAAACAGAGACGAAAATATCATGACAGACAAAAAATAGTAACAATATAGAAAAACCATAAGATCAAAAAACTGAAAAGTAGTAATACTGATACATGTATGTGACAAGCTATAAAAGTCATATTTGAAAATCTTCGGGGTACTTGACATTGCCAACAGAGCGAACCGAACCTTGGGGGTTGTCCGCTGTATTCTTAAGCCTTGAAATGGTACAGTTAAATCTAGAGCTTACCTACCTCTAGTTAGACCACAACTTGAGTATGCTTCAGCTGCATGGAGCCCTTACGAAAACAAGTCAGTCAACAAGTTAGAACAGGTACAGAAATAAAAAATGCTGCACATTTTGAGACGGAGAACTAACGACGGTGTACTTAGTAGTAAACTCACTTCGCTGGAGTACATCGGAACAGAGGTTATTACTTATAAAGACTGCTCTGATGTTCTTCAATTTTCACAACAAACTCATTGGCTCTGATAAACCACTTGAGTTTGTAACCTCAAACAGATCCAGTAGAAGACAAACGGCTGTTTATATATCGACAAGTGGTAGTCACTAAAACATGGAACGACCTAAAACCATCTACAACCACCTACATCCACCTCATAAAAAATCTACAACCATCTACAACCACCTACAACCACCTCAAAAATATCTACAACCACTCACAAAGAATCGAATACCATCTTAAACAAGCCATAATTGTATAAAATAAGCAAGACGACAATATGTGGTTACCATTTAGCCAAAAAATATTCGGATGGCATGATCGTGGCATAAAGGTAAGCGATTTTCCGAATTTGTTAAAAACCAACCGGATGTGAATAGCGCTTTACCCTGCATTCCATCCTGTAAAGGGCGCTAAAATCATGGGAAAGGGCCTGGAAACGAAACAATCCACACGAATTTCCGGAATTCCGGGAAATGCCGGCATTCTATTTCCCGAAATTTGGGAAATTCGTGAGGATCGTTCCGTTTCCAGGACCTTTTTCACGATTTTAGCGCCCTTTACAGGATGGAATGCAGGGTAAAGCGCTATTCACATCCGGTTGGCTTTTAACAAATTCGGAAAATCGCTTACCTTTATGCCACGATCATGCCTTCCGGATTTTTTTGGCTAAATGGTAACCACATATTTTCGTCTTGCTTATTTTATACAATTATGGCTTGCTTAAGATGTATTCGATTCTTTGTGAGTGGTTGTGGATTTTTTTGAGGTGGTTGTAGGTGGTTGTTGATATTTTTGATCAGGTGGTTGTAGATGGTTGCAGATGGTTGTAGGTGGTTGTAGGTGGTTGTAGGTGGTTGTAGATAGTTGTAGGTGGTTGTAGATGGTTGTAGGTAGTTGTAGGTGGTTTTAAGTAGTTCCATGTTTTAGTGACTACGATCGACAAGTTCAAAGTAACCTTCCAAGCTATCTACTCGCATTCTTTTTTATCCTCGTGCTATAAGAATTTGGAATGCACTACTCTCTGGTGTTATCCAGTCACCCTCAACAGATGTTTTAGGGCATCATCCATGGCGGCAATACCGTGACTCTAAGAGTTTGAACCATTTGTACTCATTTATGTTTCATTTCTCTTTTTTTATTTCTATTGTTTACAACCTTCTAGGATTTGTGCAAACTGGATATAGAAGTGTACTAAACTAAGAACTATGAACTAAAAACATAGCTGGGCGGTACATGATGTTCAGAAAACGTTATGTGCGGGTGGCGGAACGATTTATATAATAAGTAGAAGGCGCGAGCCTCCGAAATTAACTTTCTTTGGAAATGATATAGTTACTGGTTAGTGTTAGCGACAAAAATCTTGTACATATTCCAAGACAGATCGGATTGTCTCTATTTAAGGGTGATAATGTTTTGCAGAATCAAGCACTGAGAATATGGCAGTCGTGGAGAAATTAATGATGGATAAAACATTTTTCTGCACGCGCTCCAGGTCGTCACTACAGGCATGTGATACCAGCTAGGACATCAGCTCGCTTGAAAAAACCAGCAAACAAATAAACAAAAAGCCAGCTTGTCAACGTTTTTTATGACTACGGCGACATTGCTCATCTTACATTTTAGATCATGAAATTATAGTGTCCGAATAAGAAGCTATTTTAAAATACTGCGATAAAATGCTTTTTAAAATATTGTGTCTCCCATCAAGTCCGGACAATCGACTTGCCTTTTTTCTTTGTTGAAAGCTAATCTTGAAGATAACACAGGCACTTAAAAAACAAGCCGGCTCTCTTACATAGTGTAGTTAATTTCTTTTGAAGTGATGAGCCGAAATGCATTGTTTGTGAAAACGTTTTTGCTCTATGGTATACTGTTTTCCTCATTTTTTAAATCTTTC
>OX421452.1:18507182-18509682 GCA_949126865.1 Montipora capitata
GCAACCTTCTTTTCCCGGTCGGTGAAGTCCCACCGTTACCAGTAAAGCTTGTCCCATATCGATGACCGCGCCGGAGATCGCGAATCAAACCCCGGTGGGACCAACACTCAGGGTCTCAAAAATAACTGAGCAGAAAGTGCTCAGCGATCCTCAGATAAGGACTGTAAACCTTTGCTGGTAATCAACACTGTGAGATGTGAAAGAATCCACACACTGCTCGTGAAGAGTAGGGGGGAGACCCCTGGTGCTGTGGTCTGTCGTCCTTTCCCATGCATGCGTGGGTTGGGTGGGTGGGTGAGATCAAATATGGACTGATGGCGGCTGCCAGAGTCACCTTCACAGATCGACGTCCGACCTCACCCTGAAGAAAGAATTGTAACCCGCCACGAGATTGTGCGTGATATGTGCAGTCTACAAATCTGTTACCATATCCTTCACTGTTTGCTAAAATATAGTTTATCTTGTAGGACAAGCGGCTGGATCACGCCACGATAAACCCCGAACAGGCGGCTCCCCATTCATTTGTGTTCCAAACCAGCCCTGGTACTTTGGCCAGGTGGATCCCAGTACTCCCCTTGCAAACGTGTCCAACAGAAGTCCTGAAGTCCTGGCACAAGATAAAACGAGAAGCTCGCTTCATGGTACCTATTTCTATCTGTCATGCGTGCTGTGTCTAGTGCGCTCGCGTAGTGTCCAAATCATGTTGCCCGCCCGCAAAGAATGCTATCGCGGTTGGCACCGAGAGTATGATGGATATCTGGCAGTGCAGACCAACTGGAAAGATCACAAGGATGTCATCTGCATCGACCGACACTCTAGAGGGTTGTTACAGGAGGCTGAATATGTCCGTGGGCTCTATGCCAGTTGTGAGACTTTCTCCTGTCCCCCGTACGTGGACTCTGAGAGACTGCCTTGTGTGGTCTGTACTATGTAAACTCTGGAATATGAGCAACACCATCTTTTCTTCATGATCTTCAAATTACAATTCCATGTGCACACCAGGCTATCATCGCAGGTCCTTGCGTTGTAGGCGTCGTTTACTGATTAAAGATGTAAACCACAAATAGTACAATGTAGCCACTCTAAGTGTAACCCCACAAATCCGAAGAGCAAACCACTAAATCCCCCCTGATTGTATTTGTCGGACCTCAAATACAAAGAAAACTATACTCAAATTTATATAAAGTTTGTGCTACTTCGTAAATGACGGCAATGAATATAATCTACTAGTAACACTGACTTGTGTAACATTGCCCGTTAACTTGACTACAAAAACGTCTTGTTGTTATTTTGGAAAAGGAATTTTCAGAGGGATGGAGATGTCAGGGTTTTCTATTTTTCTCTTCAAGTTTGCAATTTGCATTTCCAATAATTCAGCCCCAAATCTTTCTTCATTACAAGCATAGCTCATTTTCACTCGCACTATATACTTAATAGAATATCGCGATTTTGATTGCTCAATGACGAGTGCATAAATAGGTTATTAAGGACGTTCGCACGAAAATCTTCCCACATTGAAATTTGTTTCATTTCTCACCTGAAGTTAGGTCATAAATTACTTATTCCAAAAGTGAAAAAAAATTGGGGGTGAAGCGCACCATTAAGGAATGGCGCAGCTGACTGGTGAGGTTTTTTTTTTCGCAGAATACCAGTTGTATTAGAAAGTCACAGGTCATCTCGGGGGTAAGGGGTGCGCTCCCCCGGCACCCTCCCTCTAGATCCGCCCTTGACAACATTACTCGTGCCCATAAATCACGAAATGCCATCGCGTTCATACGATCCTATACTTGTAGGAAACCTATTTGAACACATAGATGCCCTCAGCCAGAAAGTCCTTGTATTTCGAAATGACTCTCTCATGGCCGTCGCCTTAATTTGTAGTTACTGAAGCTCAAGCTTCAACAGCGTTGAAACGTTTGAGGAATATCGCTGTAACGAAAACTAGTTGGGTCTTCGATTCCACGAGACAAAAACTTGCGTTAAAATATGTTTGCTTCATTTGAGAAGGAACTCTAACTCGAGCTGCCGAATCAGAACGAATGCATCTTCGGGAACCGACTTGATTCGATTATGGTGGTCCGAAAAACCGACGGAGAACAAAGAGCACACCAGACCGGCAAAAAACAACCAACAGGTGATGAGTTGCATTTCTTTCAACTAAAGAGTGAAAAGAATCGAATCACTCCCACGCGTAGCAAAGCAATTGTTTATTTATTGAATTGCGATCTGTTCACTTAGTTCAAGAAGTAAAAGTACCATACAACGGAGAACAAGGCAGGCGTGACTACTTTAATAAAAGAGCGTCTTTCGCCTCCACAAGAATTGAGGGCTGGCCATATGATGTACTCGAAGGTAGGCGGATCTCATACGGTACCTAAATTTATTTAGCAGTCAACCGTACAATTCACCACCTTTTCTATGCGTTCTGTCAGTGAGATGTTTTATTTGACAGTCTTAACTGAAATTGTTCGTTAGTTCGCTCGAGCTCCCAAAAAATTCT
>OX421452.1:18512182-18517182 GCA_949126865.1 Montipora capitata
TCCATCAGAACTTTACGACTCAGATATGATTTGTCTGCAGTTGATCGCGGTAAGAAATTGATCAGAAGAATGAGAGTGTGTTGAGGTGTGGCCAGTATAAATGAATTTCAAGAGGTTACGTTTGGATTCTGGGTTTTCTATAACGCCGCACGTGAATGCATGGAAGCGCAACAATAGCGCCTAAGTGAAATGCGAACCTCTTTTTATTTACTCTGGAAATTAACTTACTGCGCCTTTCAATAACATGTGGACTCTAAAATGCAAAGCTCAATCGACAAATGCGTTTTTCGCTACCGTCAATCAAATGATCGGCGGCTCCTCCCATCTTCCGACTATACTCTCTGAACTGTGCTCAACGATTTGATTTGATTACTGCACGCTCGACAATAGTCGGAAACTTGGAGGAGCCGCCGAACATTTGATTGACAGTAGCGAAAAACGCATTTGTCGGTTGACCTTTGAATTTAAGAGTCCGCATGTTATTGAAAGGCGCAGTAACGGAGATTTACATATCCCAAGGACTGGGAGTTTCGTTTTCTGAAATTAACTAAAGCCAAGTTTTATTCTGATTAAAACCCTTCATTTATTTTAATATATATATCTAGTAAGAATTTTGTACGATAAACCTTGCAAATAGAATTCTGTATTTGTGAAGAAATCAGCTTCGCGTATATAATTATTCACATGTGACAAATATAACCAATCACCGCCCAGAGGAGAATCACTTACCCAATCGGCTTCCGAGAATCATAGCCCGCTCGAAGTTTGTGTTTCGAAAACATGGCTTCGTCTTCCCGTTTTGTTCCTCTAGATTTACCGTAAGATGATTTTATCGAGATGCAATCTAAAAAGGAACAGCATTCAACATTTATGTAAACAGTGTAAGTCAACAGAGTCTAAAGTTGTCTTAGCACAGCGCGAAGCGCCACAATTGCATAATTGGCAGTGATTAGGGACAACCGAAAGGATTTCACGCATTGTATTTGCGACTTCTCCCGTATTTTCCAGTTATTCAGAATGAAAGGATTATTTAATATGTAGGCTGTTTGACTTCTTGTTGCTGGACTGGAGTCAGATTTGTTTTATTATTACGCTCGCTCACTTAGATCAGTCTTGAATTTTCTGCTTTTCTGCATGTCATTGCAAACCCCACTCAACCACGCTGCCCCCCTGTGGACTCAAAACAATGGTTCAAATTGTGAGAGGTGAATATTAGCACACAAGGAAAACAAGCTATGCCTTATTAGTATTCTTTACATAAAGAATACTAACGAGGAGTGTTTTATCATACACGTGACGTTTTATCGGTGTTTTGATAGGCTGTTAGGCTCATGAATTATTAATGAGTTTTTGAATTCTCGTTATATCTCTATAAACAAATTACAGCACTGAAAGTCTCGCGTTGCAATACTTTGGAAAACTCACTCGTTCGTTTTCCAATGTATCGCAACTCGAGCTCTACGGTAAATAAAAATCTATACGTCTCACTTTCTATGAAGTAATCTATATGTTTCTGTTTGTAGGCAAAACAACAAACCCAGAGCATCTTTTAATTAATGGCGCGCAAGACATGACAGAGGCAGATGCACCGCATGATAAACACTGGGTTTTTGAATTAGAGAAAAAACTTCGTGTGCTGTCTTTTGATGATGCACCATCAAACACGAAGAAAGTAACATTCCAAGGTGAACACTCGACTTCATTAAATCACACTGGATCCCAATGCTCATACGAAGGCCTACACTTTGAATCGCAGTTAACTTCCACTAACATGAGCTGTGTTTTGCTTAAAAAAACGGAGAATGATTGCAACTTAGCCGTCAAGTACTTTGGAAAGTTCAATTTGTCATCTGATCCGCTACACTGCCGAAATGTCCCGAGCCGGCCAATATGCACATTTCTCACGGAGTCGCGGCTTTCTCCAACAGATCGAGTATCGGTGAAATGTTGGAGGGATGTTTGTAGCAAATCCTCGCCTATATTTCTTGGATGCCCAGACCCAGAGTTTGGAGTCATGAAAAATGAAAATAGCTGGCTAAGGTTTGTCAACGTTGGAGAGCTAGAAGACGAACTACCTACAATAGTCTCGCAAAATTCAATCAAGGGTTTCAACTTTTGTCTACTCAGCTGCCGAGAGGGGAGCAAAGGGATCAAGCAGGCATTAATTTTCCCACCAATCTTAAAAAGCAAGACAAGGAGTACACAACAATCCAACATAAACGTGAACATCGTCCTCGAAGATTCAGTTTCCAGGGCGCACTTTTACCGCTCAATGCCTCGGTCGGCCCAGTCCCTTCGCGATATCGTCCGAGATTCTACTTTCCATGCCACTGTTTTAGACTATGAAGTCGTACAAAGCTATGCAGCTTTTACTCTTCCTAATTCTCACTTTTTGATGGCGGGAAAGCCGTTGCAAGATGGATCACAAAGTCGAAGGAACGGTATAAGTGTGCTAGCGGAAAGATTCAAACGATTTGGATATCAAATATTAATGCACGAAGATCTCTGTTGGTATGATACTTGGGGAAGTTTTTTATCTCCTTCTTACAAGAAAAGGGCGAGGCCTTTCACTGAAGGTTTTAAACGCGTTTTCGAAAAATACAAACAAGTCACGAAACCGCATTTGGACAGCGTTGGTCTTAGTTACCTTTCGTGTGAAATTTTGCAAGACCTAGGAGTTTCGAACCCTTTTAAATCAGAAAAAAGCGAGAGCAATCTTTGTTGGGACGGAAGGACCTTAAGTGAATATCTTCTATTTTATACAAAAAGATTTCTGTTGCTAACCGAGCGGAATCCTGAAGCCGCACCGGCCTTAATTTACACTCACCTTAACACAGGCCACGAGTCCACCGGAAAAAGAATTCGATTTGACGACTCTCACTTATCAAGATTTCTGGAAGAAATGGCGAGAAGCAAAAGCACTTTGACAATTCTCCTTTCAGATCACGGAGGAAAAACTTCAAATTATGCCATTGAAACGCTCCCAGGAAGCCTTGAAGTATACAGTCCCATGATGTTTATCATCATCCCGCATAAAGTTGCCCTTAGTCTGGGGAAAGAGAGAATGAATGCGCTAAGGCTTAATCAAAAGCGTTTGGTCACGGCTGCAGACTTGCACAGAATGCTTTTCTCTATTGCAGAGTTGACGGAAAGTGCGACAGCGGTGGTTGAAACCAGCGGTTTATTTCAACCAGTGCCAGCAACTCGCACATGCACAGACATAAAGGGTCTTAATTCAGACGCCATGTGTCGGTGTCAAGGTTGGAGAAAGTTTCTCAGCCCAAAATCCCTGGATGTGATTTGGTTGGCAGAATTTGCCATGGGGGAGATAAATAATATGATACAAGAACAATATTTAGCTGGTATTACAAGAAAAGTTCGCAATAGCGGGTTCGGAAACTGCGCCAGATATGTTGGAAAAGCAATCGAACGACCGAGGCGCGAACATGTAGGGAAACACTTCATTACTACATTGGTTTTAGTCGTTGAGCCGTCTTACAGTGGTAAAATAAGAGAACGCTTCGAAGTCCAACTTAGGCATTCAAGCTTTCGAGAACACAATGTTACATTAATAAAATACACGCGACTTAGCTTCTATAGTAAATATCAAAACTGCGTCGATAAAGGGGTGGACGTTAAACTTTGCTCATGCTGGACGCCACGCGAGAGGCACAGACGATCCCGCGTGGAGGACCTGATACGGACGGGTCACTTCGTAGACTACAAATTGAAAAGCAGCACCCGTTCATTGCAATCAGCCTGCTTGTTGGTTACGATCCATTATTTAAAGAAGCTTGCTGTTTCCCGAAAACAGATTCGCTTGATAAGCATTGAAGTCGCGAATGTATGTAAGGATGTTTCAATTAGTATCAGACTCGGTGGCATTCATAGGTCTACAACCTTCTCGCATGAATTGCCAATGGCTTTAGTAATGAAGCCACGAACAATTCGCTTTTTACTTGCGGCGCTCAATGAATGGAAGTATGGACTATTTAAACCTATCTTTATGCATGCACCTGTGAGGCCCAGCAAGCGTGTTAGAAAGAAACGTGACAGGCTGAATCTTACGTGACAGCTGCATTGCCTGGTCAAAAGTTTGCCGGTTGCGTAATTTATTGTCATTGAGCGATCGGGAATGACGAGTCATCAGGAAACCGCAAGTTGCGAGTCGTCCTCATTTGCCTGTCGATCGCGCTCGATGTCTCGCGAGTTTTAATCACAGGAGAGTTGCTTATATTTTTCTTGATGGGGAAAGTTATTAAACCAACAAATGAACAAAAAAAATCATTTCCTTCAAAGCATTTATAATTTTAAGTCTTTTACATTAAAAAAAAAAACGCGTTTTAAAATATTTTCAATAAGAGACGAATGGCTGCTTATAATGTTCGATGGGAGGGGTTGCGGTAGGAGAGACTTACTAAATTTGGAAGGATCACTTTTGAACACATACTTCATGCCTTTTAAACAAAATATTACAACAGGAGCCCTTAATTTATGAGGAGCCTAGAACTTCAATACTTCGACTTTGTAACGGCATTTTCACAGATCAAGCTATTTTTAGACGAGTTCTTAGGACCTCCACGGACGAGGCAAAAGGCCTTATTGGAAGATACGTGGAGTATTTTGTCATTTAGTGGTTATCTATTGCACAAAATTATCTAAACACGGTAAAACCTTCAGGGTTAGGATTAGGGTTAGAATTAAGTACCTTTTATAATAATTTTATATCTTTTGATTGCCTTTGACATTTTGACTTTCTACTTCGTTACTGCTCATTTTTCAGTAAACTAGACCCTCCGTGAGGGTACACTGGGTTGCCTGTGGTACGCGCACCGTTTCTGGATGGGAGACCAAAACAATATACCCCTCATAAAACAGAAGCATCGGACCGAAAATACTATTAACGCTAACAAATGCGAACTCAGCAAGGTATAGATTTTGTTAGCTTGATTTATGCAAAACAAGAACATCATTCTAAAAGCTTATTCTACGCAAAAAGT
>OX421452.1:18524682-18529682 GCA_949126865.1 Montipora capitata
CTAATTTTTAACTAAAAAAACATCGAAGTAACTGGTGTAATCATTCTGTTTTACTACTTAGGTGATAAACATTCCATGAACGTGAAACAAATCATCTGTGTGGCTAAGATGTTCGTCATAACCTCTCGAACTTGTGTTGTTTGCCCCCTCAGAAGTGTGTAGCTAATTTGCATGATAATAACAAATCCAACATGGCGGAACCGGAAGTGAACATTTCGCATGCTTTGTCTCTCAGATTTTTTAACTTATCATCTCTAATGAATAAAACATACTAAGCAATAAAAATGTGGTTGTGTGAACACAAGTGAAAAGAGAAAACAGCTCACTTTCGGTTGTCGTCCTCCAAAACGTCGCGTGTTTAATTTAAGCTCCCTAATGTCATCCTGTCACCCGAGTCAACAGAATGCGCTAAACTGTCCATCATGCCTCACGCGTGGCCACACAAGATTGGAAAAAAATAAGGAAAAGAATCTTTCACGAAAAAGTCGAAAACATGAAACAAAAGTTTACACCAATACTGGTTTAAACGATATGCTTCCGTGAAGCATATACTGGGTTGCCTGTGGCACGTGTTACAGAAAATCAGAAGGCACTGAATTGTGTCGTATTGAACTACAGCATTCCAGTCTTCGAAGAATAACAAATAAAAGAGAAGCGAGAAACATTGGCTTCTGGGCTGATATGTTGATAATTTTCAAGTTCCCTCACAACTTCTTTACACCACAAGTGTGCCCTCTGAG
This sequence comes from Montipora capitata, assembly GCA_949126865.1. Classification (NCBI taxonomy): domain Eukaryota; kingdom Metazoa; phylum Cnidaria; class Anthozoa; order Scleractinia; family Acroporidae; genus Montipora; species Montipora capitata. The sequence goes on from OX421452.1 coordinate 18,525,423, forward strand.
CATCTGACTGCTTTGTAATACTAAAGTTCACTGAAGTTCAGCTCTTTCGGGCGGGGTTAGTGTCAGGATGGGAGACCAAAACAATAAACCCCTGGTAAAACACAACCATCTGACCGAAAATACTATTAACGCTAACAAATGCGAACTCAGCAAGGTACAGATTTTGTTAGCTTGCTTTATGCAAAACAAATATTGATGCAAAAGCAAATAACTATTGATACACAGTTTGTAGAAAGAGCAGGAGGAAGTTTCCGGGACGGTCGATCGAGAATAAAATATTTACGACATGAAAACAACATTAATTTTGAACCGTGAATATAGAATATAAGAAGTTACGATCAGCGACAAACATTTTGGGAGATTTTTGCTACGTTCAAATAAATCGCAAAATCGAAAGTGACATGGCCGGAATTCAGCGGGCGCCGTGATTAAGTTACCGCGGCATGTTTACTCGCCAAACAGTGAAGCATCTGTGTCAAATGATGGCAAGATACCGGGTTTTTGTAAGTTTCTTTTTCTGTCAAGTGTTATAAAGTTTGACAATGAAATGAGCGAAGTCAAAACAAAGATCACAATCGCACAACTCTTGTTTATGCAAAGTCAAAATTTACTCTCCAAGACGCGTTCGACGTTATTTATCACCGGGTAATTTCATCATTTTGGAAATGGCAGCTACTTTATTATTCATCTGCGTCACAATTTTTCACTGATTTTGGGGCTCATTTTGTTGAAACTCAAGCAAGCTTCCAACAGGCCTGTGAACCCTTCCTGCTTACAGAGCAATACTAAAAAACTTCTCCCATATCACAGTTCAACCTTAAGCTCGGAAATTCAATACACAACATGATATTATAATTCACAAAGGCAGAAAATACCACAGAATCCTTTTCCAGCGAAAAAATTATTGAAACAAACAACATATTTGCTCTTAGAGGCGAGAACCTCTTCCTATTTCATTGCGTGCGTGAAGGCAAGAAACTCAATCGAGTCAAATTACCATGTACTTCAGGTAAATAAAGCTCACTTTGATTTCGGCTCGACGGGCGATAGATTGTTGTCGAAGTCCATTACTCGTCGCTTTTAAGATTCCACCGCCTGTATATCCAATTGACCTGCCATTCATGAGCTTCATAAGGGTATATTTTGTTCAAAGATCCACTAAAACGCCATTCGCGTTTAATGACTTTCGACGCCATTGCCGGTTAAGTTAATTATTCTACTGTGTCCACCAGAGAAATCTACGCATTCCCCACTACCCTCTCGATCCTAAGAAAATACGCGCAGAAGGCTCTATGCACAAAGCCACCACTTAGCAGGGGAGTGACAGGCAAGATTTTACCGACACGGAAAAAAATAAAAAAACGACGAAATCAACGCAGACCTCGACTGGTTTGCCATAGGCAACCCAGTAATAATGTTCACTTGAATTAACCATTCACAGGAAATTTCCTATTGCAGCTCCTTGTTTTGCAGAATACATGCAATACATACTGAATTGACCACTCACTCCCCATGGGGCTTTTCAGGGCCAATGAAACACGATCAACGAAACGACAGAATACAACAATCCCAAGTAGTCAGAGGCAAACCGGTTGGCTATTTACAGAACCGCATTATTTTTAAAACTGAGGGTTTCAAAAAGCCATACCAAAAGACGCTTATCCAGATCTAGAGCGTTTGCAGGGCAGACAGAAACAAAAACACAGCATCACCACGGTGATTTTACTGGCGTCTAAGCACGTCGCACGACAAAAAAAAAAAAATAAAGTTGACTGATAAATGAAAGATGCATGAGCGCCTAGAATATTATAAGATTCCGGTGCTGTTTCTAAATGTTTCTCTCATCTTTGTTTCTGAAAAAGTGATAGCCAATTGTTAACATCGAAACCATGTTGTGTGTTGACATAAACAGGTGAAGTATTCTTTCGGCTATTCTTCCATTGTCCTTTGGCAACCGTTGGCTAGTTTCGTCAGTTTGGAATTGTGCAAGTCAGAAAAATAATTTTCATTTTACTTTGTTTTAACAAAAATGCAGAATAATCATTCCCTTAATCTGGACTCGGCAGTGTTTTTTAATTGTCTGCAACTAGTAAAATTTACATCATAAAATACTTCGTGAGCTAAATATTGGAATAATTTTTATCTCTGAATTGCACTCTTCCCCATCTATAGTGAGCATAAATTTGAAACTGTTTACTAGCATGACTCACGAAAATTGGCATATCTTGAATAATTACTCAAAATTGAGAGAAGTGCTAGAAGAGAAATTTGCACATTAGCCCACTAACCAGGGAAACGTTCTCCGGCCAGAAATTTCGGAAAAATTCTTCGAAATTTGGAGACTTCTTAATACTGAATAAATTGACGAAATGTAATTGATAAGAATAAAAATAAAAATGATACATAGAGGTAAATTTGAATCACCTTTGCATCGGCCTGCAGTTCGCAATGAAGACATCTCGTTGAAAAGAAATGGCTTTGGCAGGGGGGTTTGGTCAGTGTTTGGAGCATTAAATTAGCTTGCGGATGCACCGATCGGGTTCGAGTCGCACTCTACTCGAGCAGAAAATATCCAATGGGTTTCCTCCTTTCATTTCAGTGCGTTTTTATTTCTTACTGCTGTTCCGTTCTCGATATGCACTTCCCACAAGCTTGCTTTACAATCTTACCCATCGAAAAGTGCTTTAAACTCCTCGCTGAGCTGTTCTCCTTTACTCCTAAATTTTTCCAATTCAGCGCCTTCTGGTTCTTTTCCTGCAGATGATTTAAAATATTCCTCGGTCTCGTCTATCTTGGTAAGGGTTCTTTCTTCCAGCTCTTTCCATTCTGAATTCATCCCATCCAAGTCTTCCTTTATTTCATCGTAAGACTGTTTTTCCTTAAACTCAAGATCTTCGAGGGCTTGATATGCATTAAACATACTTTCTTTTAGCCTTTGCTTAATCGAAGACATTTTCCACAACCAGACTACGGCTTGCGTGAGATCGCCTAATTACAGGTGGTTAAATTTATGTTTTTCTTCTCACAATATCTTTACGTTGTCTCGGTGATATTTCCTTCAAATCACACCTAGCCAATCACAACTCGACCACTGGGGGGAAACTTGTGAAGCAAATGGCATGCGCGTCGAAAAACGATAAAATCATTATTTAGGATAAAGCTCCAGGTAAAAAGCGACCTTACGTATTCAACTTCCATTTACGAGTTTCAACCATTCAACTTCGAGACGTGTACTCAGCTGTTGAGCTCTGCAAATATGGAGTTTTCTAAAACAACAAAATTTAAGGTCGCTCAAACCAGTTTCAACAATTTCAAGAGACCTTTTTATTAGAAGGACTGACACTACAACACTTTATCACGTAACAGCAATGTTATGGTACCATGTGAAACATGAATTATTGCTGAACAAGATATAGTCATTTTTGTGACGTAGCAAGTTACCACGGCAACAGGAAAGCCTTGGAAAAACACACTACATTTTGGCTTTACTTGCTCATATTTGAAAAACGAACTCGGTGACCCCAATTTTTTATTGCACAAAAGTGATCAGCAGGCCCAGATGAAACTCTCTGCAAAACTTTGCAGAAATTTTTATTCTGGCTGGCTGATTACATTTCAGAAATAAAAATGGGGTTAACCTAGTTCGTTTTTATGATATTAGCAGCTAAAGTCGAAATATGTGGTGTTTTTATAGGTCTTTCCTGTTGCCACGGTAACTTTTCACGTCACATGAATGACCGAATTGTTTTCAGCAATAATTGGTGTTTGATATGGTACCATAACATTTCTATTAAATGATAAAGTGTTGTAGTCTCAATCCTTCTAATAAGAACGCTTCTTTCAAGTGTTGCAACTGGTTTGAGCCACCTTTATACTAATTTTCGCTCTTTATACTGACATACAAAAACCAACTAAACATTCCCTACGGTAAATAAGAGAATTGTTCGAATATTCAGCAAGACGTTTCGTTGAACAAGGGACTTTTGACGGCCACGGTAAGTGCTTATCAACCATTTTCCCAAGACATCGGTTTCGACTTTTACATCATCTGGTTATCTTATAATTGACGCTAATTATCGCTTTGAATATTTTATGATAGCCTGCGAGAGCATTCAGTTTTTTCGGCTGTAATTTCACCCGCCGGCGGATGAAACTAGAGCCGAAAAAAACTGGATGCTCTCGCAGGCTAAATTTAGGTCTGAATCAATAGGCTTGAAAAACTGATCCTTTCCCACAACCCTTTTCCTCAACTCGAGTCAC
>OX421452.1:18534682-18542182 GCA_949126865.1 Montipora capitata
AATATAAAATTAATCAAGTGAAGCTATGATCCTCGCAGTTATAAACGCAATTTTTGTAATTGCGTTAAGTCCTGAATTTTTAGGCTTCTTTACGCACTTGCAAAAATTGCGTTCATAACTGCGAGGATCATAGCTTCACTTGATTTGATATCCGCAGTTCATATATGATCCATTTCATGTATTATTTCATCGTTTGGGCGTTCAAAGTTTTGAACGGCGAGACGTCTAAATTTTCGTACCTTTAGCGTGATTCCGCGTGAACGGAACCCATAAATGCACGAATTTTCAACCGGTAGAAAATTCGTGCGGTACGCTGTGAATCGGGCCTAAGTCGCTCTTTTAAACACAGAGACGCACTATAAAAAGGGTCGCTTTACGCTCTGCTTTTGTTCGAATTCATTCAAGCACAACTGATTAATTATCCAAGATGGTGATCAACAAACAGCAACACAGAGACGGAAGCCCGAAAAGATATTTCTCCCGCTTGAAAAAGGGACTGGGGATTAAAAAAAGAACGACAGATAACATTTTATAACAGATTACGAAGACAATGCCACTGAACGCAAAAATTACCAGTAGCGGAAGACCTAATGTAGTTAAGAGCAGGTTTGTTCCCAACGGATAATCCGTTTTAAGAAATTTTTGAGGTCCTTAATCGCTTAGAGAAATCACGCATTGAAAACTCTTAAGACTGGAAGGTGACGGCTCATTGTCGTATCTATCATCATCATCATTAACAGGGCTAAGTTCGCTCCTGACGGAGGAACCCTCCCTGGCATGATCCCACAGATATCTGTCCTTAGCCAATCTCGACCATGCAGGTCCAAGCAGTCTGGTGAGATCATCCCTCCAGCGTGTTTTTGAACTAATTTGGGAGCACTGACTCAGTAAAAGGCTGGTGTACATGTCATTACAAAGGCCGTGGTAAATGGAAAAAGGAGGGCCACGGGCAAAACCTATCGAAATGCCATTAGTCAGACTTGATTAGTAACATTTTATGAGAAACATTCACACAGAGTGAGTTCTAGGGGAATAAAACTTGAGACAACAAGAGGCGAACACAAGGATCAGGAAGTTCTGTGTATATTTCAGAGAAAGAGAGGAAATTTGTTCCGGTTCAAACCGACGACAACCACACAACACAGGAGTTGGCTCGAGCCGGTGGAAACCAATAAGTCGCGTGATCTTGAAAAAACTAAAGTAGTTCCAAAGTCCCTGCAAGACAGCATTCATAGGGCCATGACAAGATAGTAAAATGACTGGCTTTGAATAGGGAAGATATCGTTGACGTAGCCTGGGACCACGCTCCGCAGTTGGGGTTATGGAGCGAAAATTATGGAGCGAAAGGAACGTGGCGAAAAAAACGGCGACTGAAGCGAGCCGAGTCCCAGTTCCCAGCTCAGCTCGCTTCCCCCGCCATTTTTTTACGCCACCATAAGTCCAAATGCGGAGCCTGGTTCCAGGCCATTGTTGACGTCACCCATTGTCATTAATACGCCAACCAGAGCCCCATTGGCTGTCGAAATAAAAGGTCTTTTGCTCCTGTGGTTGGCAAATTTGAATAACAAGAGCAAAATGTTTGTAAACAGATATGTTCTCTATACTAAGAGAGGGCTGAAGTACCCAAATGAGAAATATACCATTGTCTCACCTTCTTCTCCTTCTTCGCTCTCTACTACGACTTCGACTTCGGCTGCGACTACGGCTGCGCCGGCGACGGCTCCTAAACACAAAAATCACAAATGTTCACTAAAACCTGAAGTGCTTCACACAGCATAAAAACATCAGCGTACGCTGAAAGAAATTCACAAAATGCCGGCTATTATTCCACTGTTTCATCATTCCTACCTATACGGTATATTATTAAGGTGATTCCTCAGTATTGCACTGCGCATCCTGTACTGCGCATATGGTGTGTTACTGTTTACAAATTGGTCAGATTTTCACTGTAAATATGGTCTAAGCCGATCATACAAGCTGAAACAGTTCTCAAAACACGTGAGAGAAGCTGTGAATGGCCCATACTCTTTGTGAATCAGCGCGCATTCCGAGAACATGGCGAATTTTGTTATTTCGATCTACGATAATCGAGATAGACAGGTACGATGGTGGCTTACTCTTAAGCCCCTTACCCAGGGATGTAAATTATGATTTTGAAAACAACGACTCGAGAAACGCTGAGTCGACGTCGTTTTAAGCTGAGTGATTTTCCATAAACTATATAAGAAAGTGCATCTCAAAACACGTACGATGGTGCTTTACTCTTAAGTTACTTACCCAGGGATGTAAATCATGATCTTGAAAACAACGACTCGAGAAACGCTGAGTCGACGTCGTTTTAAGTTGAGTGATTTTTCCATAAACTATATGAGAAAGTGTTCCATATGCTTTGGTAAAGGTAAAGTCTGCCACAAGCCTAGAAGGCCCACCAGCCCGGCGTTTATCTCCGGTTTCTGTAGCATGAAGCGACTGGGAGTATTTCTACTGCCCCCCTGGATGGGATGCTAGTCCATCGCAGGGTTACCCCCGGCATTAGATTCGCCGGTACCCATGTATACACCTGGGTGGAGAGAGGCACCGTGAGAGAACACAACAACGTCCCCGGTCAGGACCCGAACCCGGACCACTCGATCCAGAGTCGAGCGCACTAACCATGAGGCCACCGCGCCTCCATATGCTTTAGGCCCGTTTTAAACGTCGCATTTTACATGTGCCGAATGCAATGCAAATGAGCGAAAACAATAGATTTTTCTCATTTGCATTAGATTCGGCACATGTAAAATGCGACGTTTAAAACGGACCTTAGACTTTCTACCTATCAGGTGTTTTTTTCAAGTGTTGCTTTAAAACCCTCTCGTTTCGCTACTGCAAAATGTACCCTGAGATGATGAAATAACGCGCGTGTTTAGTATCAGTACAGGCATCAATGGGGTAAGATTTGCCCATTATATCTCTTCAGCAAGCATGGTCACTTATCTTTTTTATTGTAGTTCTCAAAGCAGGGATTAGTAGGGAACATTCAGGGAAAGTTTCCAGAAAATCGTTAGACAACTTTTTTTTTCTGAGGAATCACCTTAAACATTTGGTTGACTGAACACGTTGGTCCAAACTTAGGGCGCGTTCTATTGACCGTATTCCGGAATAGGAATAAATGGAATAGAAGTTAGAAATCTTCGTTTTTGCGGGGATTCACATTAATATTGTCAACCATCTGCTAAAATGCTATTTTAAAAATAGCTTTTTTATTCTTGTTGCTGCAAAACGCCATACATACATGTAGTGTTTTAAATCATCGCTCCACCTATTCTTATTTCGGAATACGGTCAATCGAAAAGGCATTAATAATTAATTTTTATGACCGCAAAAAGCCTATCAGGTCACCGATAAAACGTAACGTGCAGGTATGGGCTTTATACCTGATTAAACACTTCTGATTTGTATATAAACCACACCAATAAGGCACAGCTTGTTCTTCTTGTGTGCTAATGTTCTCCTGTCACAATTTGAACCTTTGCTTGGACTCCAGAGGGACACGCTTTTCTTGGAATGTTTTTGAAGCCGTTCAAAAAACTCGCAGCACGTGTTCTATCGAGTCTAAAAACACTGCTTCTGGTTTTTTTAAACATTACTTAAAAATGATTTAAGGCGGTTCACTTAGCTTGACTCTTCTCTATAAACAATAATTTTTGGTCGAATCCAACATCTTTTTCCTGCAAGGATCCCAAAGGTGTGACTCGCTTAAAAGTAATTCACATTTTTTTAATGTCACACACTATGTCATCCAGTGCTACGAAAAGCTATCTTCGGTTATTGATTGCATAGTCTATGCGCGTGATTGGAAGCAAAGTGAATTAATCGAAAAGTAGAATTAATCCTGGCACTTAGAGCGGTTTTCAAATGAGTGTCGTAAAACCAAAACCAAAGTACTTATTTTGGCCGATCAAAAAGGACGGAGACAATCCAGTAAACCAATCAAAACTCGAATTAATTACACGTAGCCGACTCAAAGCGCGGGAAAATGTGCACGTGCAAGCCACGATTGGTTTCGGTTTTACTTCTGATTGGTTGAAAAAGTGGCGCGAGAACTTTGAACCAATCACTGAGTGAAGTAATCATAAACCAAATCAATTTGCTAATTACTTTCGACACTCAATTGAAAACCAATCTATCTGGACAATTTAAGCAATTGTCTCTAATTAAAGATACCTGAAAGATTCAGGTGGCTTCAACGGGATTCGAACCCATGACCTCTGCAATGCTGGTGCAATGCTGGTGCAATGTTGGTGCAATGCTCTACCAACTGCGCTATGAAGACACACTGTTGGCAGCAGGTCAATTTGTTAGGCTCATTTATTCCCGTTAAAGGACTCAATAAACGAAAGAAATGTATGTTAAGTGCGAGCATCACTTCTACCTCTCGTCTATAACCCGCACTTCAAATATATACCCAGCGATTCATTCAAAGTGAATTAATGAAAGGTGGTCACACCCTTGCTGTATCTTACCGTTCCCGTTCTCTTTCTCTCTCCCTTTCTCTCATTCTTTTCTCTCGTTCCTGCCTTTCTTGTGCTCTTTCACGTTCCCGCTCTTCGCGTCGCCGCATGCGTTCCAATTCTCTGTCAGCACGCTTTTTCGCCACTAAATCCTGAGAAAGCAAAAGATTGGAATTGGTGAAACATGGACGATTAACAGCTTAGAAGCCTGGCCTCGAGTTCAGCATTTTTCTCCTTGGACTAAGGTCTCACCTACCACCCCTCCCCAAATTAAAAAAATGGACTGTTTGAAACTGGCTCCCCTACCATAGTCGGACTTCAAAGGAAAGGAGCGCTATAGTATTAGAAGTCCGAATCTTGGTCCAAATTGTCGTCCGACAGCACTGCACAGTAAACGTATCAGCATTTTGATGAAATGAAACTGAATACGTCCGAGTCCGATTACAAGACATCTGCCGAAGAGCTACTTTTACTCTTGGAAAAGTCACCACGTCCAATCAACCACCATAGCACGAGGTTTTAATTTCAAAAGATGAATCAAACGTCAACAATGCGAGGCTAACTGATCAAACGATCAAATCGAACCGTAAAGACAAGCCTCTAGCTGAGAAAGTCTATCAAAATCGCCTTACATACTATCCAAGTTAAGACGATAATGAGATGTACAGTATACGTTCATGAACATTTAAAAGAAAATTAAAATCAAATGCATAGCAGTGCGAGAGACGAAAAACATTTGCATACAGCTTGGTTTTGACATTCTAAAACCAGGAACAGGATACCTGAAGTTCTTGAAGCCTGTCACGAATCTTGATAAAACCCATGTGAAGTTTCCCACCAAAATGATCAGCCAGTCTGATTGAATAAGAACACAAAGATCAGGTAATAATGCTAACAAAAATGATAGTTATGAACGTACAATGGTGTAGACATGAAATAATAATTCTAACCATACAATATTGTGGCAGAAGTACCATTGGCAATACTATTGTTGCACTTTACCTCTGACATAGATGTAGTAAAACATTAACTCAAAGCCTCGTAAAATCAAAGCTGAAACTACTAATGACACTCTCTTTCGTGTTACTTGCCATGGTGGATAACAATTTCAGAGAGATTTTCTGTGGAGATGAAGTGTTGCTATTAAACTTAACCCCTATGCCCCAAGAGCTTGTTTTAAGCCTAAGTTGCACATGGAGGTTGGACGCCCAGGAATGTGGGAGGGTGGAAACGACGACCCCAAAGCCAAGTAGGTAGAACACACAAGGGCCTCCCCAACCCTCAACCCAGCCACGAGGCTATTTAACAGCATAAAAGTACCAACATAAACATAAGACAGGGGAAATTGTATTTTATCCACGTTACAGATTTTTCTTGTGAAGCAAAACAAATTGTTTTCCATTCCCCACGGAATGCTTTCATACATGTACATGTACAAGACAACATACCCTCAAAAGTATTACTCATAAGGCTTTTCCTTTGACGATTTTACCTGCGGTCATTGTCATACAAGCTGAGGTAAGCAGCACACACTTCACAGACCCTCAGCTTTTGCTGCTGGAGCGAAGATGAAGGAAGACTCTCACGGTATATATCCTGCACAAAAGAAAAATAGGCACCGAAGATTACGCAAAAAAACAACAACAACAACAAAACAAAAAAATTGATAGTTTGTAAATGTGATACAGATCTGATGCGAATATTCGAATATTGTATATGAATGACTCATTAAACTTCAGCATTTAAGTGTTCATGTACACAAGGTATTTTTGGTGATTAAAGGCATTTCAACAGAGAAAATCGAAGGAAACGATTATGTAAATAAAAACAAATCTGTATCAGATATACAGATATTGATTAATACAACATTTTTTTTCCATAATGAATTATAATTCACTAAATTAGATTTACTAGATAATTTATTGCTGTTGGGTTGGACTGAGAGTGAAAAGTTAAGTTTCTTCTTGGAGTTCTCATGAAGCCATTGCAATACAAAAGATGACGAATGTATCGTTCATAACTACCTGTATCGTTTGCAACATACTGCTCTTAATGTACATGTATTAATTTCAAAGAAATGGTAAAGTGAGATACTACATTGTAATGTTTCACTGCTCCTCTTGAAAGGGTTAGTAGACTAAGTGTAGTAGTTTAAAGAACTGTGATTAAATGGGGGTATAACTGTTTTTTTAATACCTCAGCCATCCTTTTCTTTGTTTTCAAGTCTTCTACTTCCTTCATAAGTTCAATAGATTCATCCACTTTACCCTCAGCCCCTGAAAGAAAAAAAAACATTAAAGTAAACACGAAGAAAAATTCTTTGGCATGGTTATAAATAGTTCAGAAGTCTTCAGAAAGAATCACCGATTACTGGTATTATTTTAGGAGTGCTTTATTCCTTCAAAGATAGTTCGTATACTAATACCATTAAAATACCAGGTAGCAACAAATGAGGCGAACAAAATTAATCCTACATGGAAGAACCGAAAAAGGACAAGACAAAGGAGGACTCATAATGCAATGCTGGTGTCAGATAACCTGCTTATTTCTGAAATATAAGAAATCTTCTTGCTACATCAAACAGAAATCTCTCCCGGCCACAACAACCAGACTGAGAACTGGATGTCAGGTACCAACGCTGGGCATCAATTCTTCTTTATCTACAGTAATCTTCCACACAGGCTTTTAGCCAGGATTTGAGAAGTACACGTAGGCGTCCACTAATTTTAATCAAGACAAGGGCCCCAGCCCCTATCCCTTAAAGGGTTCTGGGGGCATGCTCCCCCACAAAAAAATTATGCATCTTGGGTGCCATTTCCGAGTTTCTAGTGCCTAGAGGAAAATAAAATAGACGATGAGTACGTGTTGAAAAATTTGCAACTTTCCAAGCCCAGTTGATCTCTCAAGCAAGGCAGTCAAAATCAAGATGTCAAAGAAAACCAATATTATAAAATTAATTTTGCCACCAAAAAGTGGACACCCGGATTCCAGTCTGGCAAAAGGAAAG
>OX421452.1:18547182-18552182 GCA_949126865.1 Montipora capitata
TTAAATATTTTAGACAAAATGGAGGATCAACAATGTGTTCATTTGTTGGTTGTTATCACGTCTTATAAGAGAGCTTGAAAATTGTAACGGTCGATCAGACCATGTTGATAACGTTTTATATCATATTGGCTGGCTGTATAATTTTCTAGTCCATTATGTGGGAGCCAACGATTGTCAGTAATCAGCTCGTGAAATCTCGTCCGAGACACTAAGGATCTACTGCAGATGTTTCTTGCGCAGAATGAACACCCTGTCTCCTACAGAACTGAGCAGGTATCCCATGGAAGTCGCGAATGACCCAAATTTGACGTATCAAGAGAGCAGCTAGAGTTTTTGTTGGAAAGAGGGATCTCTGTTACAGACATAGCACAAATTCTTGGACTCAGCATGCGGACAAAAGATAGGCGACTGCAAGACAGTTCTTCACAGTCGTTGATGATGAATCCCTGGACCGTGCTGTTGAGGGAATTTGGCGAATTTTTCCCTCGTACAGTTATCGTCAAATGACAGGTGCTCTTTTAAGGTGTTAGGGTCCAGCAAGTTCGTATCAGAGAGTCTATGAGACGAGTAAACCCAGACTACCATTTTCTTGCAGAGTTTAAGGACTCTAAGCTTAGAGACTTTAAGTTACATGTACATACAATCCTTGCATCTGAAAACCTAACAATCGAAAGGAGCCATTCTGCAATGACATGTATCAAAACAGCATACAATTCCAGTGAAGATAATTTCCAATGAGAACTTTCTTTCTGAGGGGGGTGGGGGGGGGGGGTGGGGGTGCTTAACTGTGAAATCTTTTGGTCACGCTATTTTGTGCGGTGGGGGGACCTTACTTTGCAACTTACCCGTACCTTATAAGTTTATGATTGCTGTCTACATGCCATAGAGCAAGCATACACCTTATACTTCCTTCTGTAAACCGTGTTGATCATTAAGGCCCGAAGAAGAACCCCTTCTGGGTTTACCCATCTCATAGACTCTCTGATGCGAACTTGCTGGACCCTAACACAATTGCTTAAAAGAGCACCTGTCATTCGACGATAACCGTACGGGGGAAAAATTTGCCAAATTCCCTCAACAGCACGGTCCAGGGATTCATCATCAATGACTGTGAAGAACTGCCTTGCAGTCGCCTCTCTGTTCTCTGCACGCTGAGTCCAAGAATTTGTGCTATGACTGTAACAGAGATCCCCCTTTCCAACAAAAACTCTAGCTGCTCTCTTGATACGTCAAATTTGGGTCGTCCGCGACTTCCATGGGATACCTGCTCAGTTCTGTAGGAGAAACATCTGCAGTAGATCCTTAGTGTCTCGGACGAGATTGACGAGCTGATCTCTGACATGATGGTTGGCTCCCACATAACGGACTAGACAATTATAGGTAGGTAGATAAAGTCTGCATATGAGCCAAGTGGCCCATCAGGCTGGAGCTTATCACGGTTTCCATGGCATGAAGCGACTAGGAGTATTTCTACTCCCCCCAGGATGGGATGCCAGTCCATCGCAGGGTTACCCCAAGCATTTCGCCGGTACCCATTTATACACCTGCGTGAAGAGAGGCACCGTGGGAGTAAAGTGTCTTGCCCAAGAACACAACACAATGTTCCCGGCCAGGACCCGAACCCGGACCATTCGCTCCGGAGTCGAGCACACTAACCATGAGGCCACCGCGCCTCCCACAATTATACAGCCAGTCAACACGATATAAAATGCTATCAACATGGTCTGATCAACCATTACAATTTTCAAGCTCTCTTAACAACCGACGAATGAATACAACTGGTTTTGTTTAAAATATCTAATTTTCGGCGGGAAATAAATTATGATGCTATGTAACCTGCCATTCTCTGACAGTACTGGGTACCAGGATTTGAAGCTGCAGGATTTGCATTTTTGTGTATGCAGTGACAGACGGGATTAGGCATCGTATGGTTGGTAGAAACCGAATTTCATATCGCCGAATTTGGAGTTATGGAATGGAATTTGGGGTTGCCGAATTTACTCTTATGAAATAGGATTTGGTATTGCTGAAATCTGTTTTACCAAACAGAATTTTAGGGTACTGAATTTAGTCTTTGTAAATAGAATTTGATGGAACCGAATCTGGAGAGCTTCGTAAAATTTAGTGCATAAATACAGAAACTAACAGAGCACAATTTAGTTGAACAAACAAAAATTACTTGAGTTTATTTTGGTGGGGATCACATGCCATACAAATAAGCTATGTATTATCCAACTTTTTTTTGCACTTAATTCTTAGCAAATGAATTGTAAACAACCGCAAACAGATTTGTACATGTGCGGGGCAACATCAGCAACTAAACCAGTCAAACCGGTTCTCCAGGGCTCGAAATTGCGACCAATACAGTCGCATTTGCGACTTAATTTTTCCCTTTGCGACTAAAACATCTGGAGAAGTCGCAAATTTGCGACTGTTGTCACCTTCGCTCTTTCGAAACAAAAGGGTTAGCAGTTGCCACTTTTGCTGCTACTTTTGCTAAAATAAATAAATAAATAAATAAGTAAATAAATGACAAAATTGTTTTGTTTCTCGCTGTGAATTTTCTCAGATAGCGTAATTGTAGAGTAATTTAGCTGCGATGTTACGTGCACAGCTCCATTCCTTCGATCATTCGCCATTTTCAGCAGTTTCTTTACACACAAGTATTGCAGGCTCATATTTTTTTGCTAAACCGCTGACAACACAATGCAGCGTGGAGATTTTGCGACTAAAATTTGCGAAACTGCGACTAAATTTTCGTATCTTGTCGCAAAATTGCGACTGGACTTTTTCGTTAATTTCGAGCCCTGTTCTCTACTGTACAATAACCAAGTACATGCAAATAACTAACTGTACAATATTGTGGAATATTTGTACTCGTTTCGTGCGTTTTTTTCGATAACTAATACAGTTGGATAATAAGTTACGATATTCTTGCAACATCTTACATGTACATACCAACAGATTCAGCTTCAGCAAGCTTTTTGCCAATCTGCTCTGCCAAGTCATGAACAGCTTGAGCCTTAAAAAAAGGTTTAATTTAAAGTATTACTGATTGTAGTGCAACAGACTAAATGTAGGGTGAACTCAATAAAATTCACTCTTCCATGCATGTTGACAATAATTTTTTTTTTAGAAAAAGACCCCTTGACACTTGAAAATTCAAAGAGTCTGTTTTCACAAGAAACAAGTTATCCTCATGTTATGCAATAAGCTTACAGGGTATCTGTTGATGTTTAGTTATAAAGAGTTTAATTTCGGGGTTTGTGGGTGATCATGGAAATTTAAAGATTTTCTTCTAAAATTTTATGGAAGGGTAAATAGATGCTGCTTATCTACTGATGTTTACAGTTATAGCGGAGCTCCAGTGGAGCACCACAGGTAAGAAATTTTGGGAAATTCATCAATGTGAGAAATTTTGGTTATGATGTCACCTACATACAGACTGTCGGGGTGGAGGTGGGGAGGAAAGACGGACTTTGGGGATGGAAGTTTCTGGGAAAGTTTCCTTGGCTGGAAATCGCATGGCCAGCATTGCATTTGACAAGCCATATTTTTCTGGCCGGAAATCACATTGTCTGTCGTCGGTTTTTATGCTCAATCAAAGCCAGTTTAGCTAAACGATTTGCGTCCGTTTGAAAAACGCTGAGATCTTCGTCCAAAGACTGCAAACAACCGTCGCCATCTAACTTCGTTACTTCTCGTTTTTTTGTATCAGCGTTTGGGTGTTATGAGCAGTGAAATGGATCAGCTGTCTAAAAAATTACGAATTACTGTGTACGGGTCTGTGAGAGGAAAGCTTGATAGTGCTGTTTGGCAAGGTTGTAAAAGGCCGTTTTGCCACAAAGAATTCTTACTTGAAAAAGCAGTTCCTCGGTGAACATGGGAAGAGACTGTAAAAAAAACTATGAAGTCACCATAGGATTTGTATCTGCTTAGCAAAGCAACGATTGTGTGAGTGATTGTTGACTTAAAACTAACTGTCACCAGGTTTGTACTCCTGTCTTTTTTTTCCTTGTACACGCACATTTACGTCCAATTGCTTAGCAATTTGCCTATCTTACTATGAGATGTGTTTGTTACATGTACTTGTCTTATTTCTCTGATTTATCCAAGAAAATTTGACAAAAAATTTGAATCTCTTCTTTGATTTCTTTAGAATGTTTTGCTGTTTTCACACGCCACGAATTCGCTTTACATCTGAAATTGGCTTGGACTAAAAAATGCTTACATGTATATGTTTTATCCAAATGTTTGCTATCCAATAGTTTACTTGGATGCTAACACTCTTCGTTTTTCCTGCTGTCGCTTATTTTTTAAACTTATTGAAGAAAAGGCAAGTGAAGTTTGGACAGCTTACATCCTGACTGTACTGGCTCCGCTATCGTAAGTTTACAGTGAAGTTTGCAAAAGAGTGACATTTCGAAACTTGTTGTGAAGAGCAACAACTCCTGTACGACTCCTGTAAACAATTCTTACAATAATAATAAATATCAAATTTGCAATGACCCAAGCTTTTAGAGTGGACCACGGTTTTTTCAAGACCTTTAAATGTAGATACCACAGACTACAAAACATTTAACAAACTAACCTCTGGGACCTTATCATGGTCATCTTGTGTTTCTTCAAGCCTTTTCTTTGCAATCTGAATTTTTCTATCACAATCCTTGATGAATGACTGAAGGTGTTCCATTTGCTAGTAAACAATATCCAGAATTAGTTACAGTATGATTGAAAGAGTGAGAGCTTGAAAATAATAAAAATAATATTACACACACAAAGGAATGTACACAGCAAGCAATTCTCAATGTAAATGGAACACTCTGATTGGCTGGTTTTCGGTCGGGCCATTACCATTACCATGGAAACGGTCTGTTTCCCCATTTTTTTCTCTCTCCAAGAGAATCAAGTTGAGCGAAACGGAAAAAAGTTTTTAAAAGGGGAATTAAATTTTTCATTAGAGCAGTACAATAATTGTAGCAAGAGGAATTTAGTTTTAC
>OX421452.1:18562182-18564682 GCA_949126865.1 Montipora capitata
GAATAGCATGAAAGGGACACAACAAGATTTGGTCAAGGAAAAGAATGAAAGGATCTCTTCTTCTGCTAGATACTTCATTGAGTAATGAAAGGGAACTAGCGAGTGTGCATGGAAATGAATAATCAGAACAAGTCCTTAAAAAGAAGTAAAGCACTCTTGAACATAATATAAAGGGGAAAAATGACCTGCAATAGGCAAGTACAAGCACAGTGTGTACAATACTCAATCAATACAATAAAAGACAACAACCCCACCCCCCCCCCCCCCACCCCCCAAACAGGGGCTTTTCAGGGCCAATGAAATACAAAGAATGAAACAACAACAACAACAACAACAACAGTTAAGAATCCCAACCGGCCAGAGGCAAACCAGTAACAGTTATGTAGCTGTTAGGCAAGTGTGCAGCTGAGAAGTTGAACCAGGGACCACCTGGATCATATTCAATGAGTGGTCAAAATGGGCCTTGAACCCGGGATCTCCAGATCTTGAGGCAAGCACCCTAACCACTGGGACACACCACCTTTGCTCCTCTTTGGTTCGCTCTTCTTCTGCTACTCTTCTCAATACATAATTATGCTCACATAGTTTCATGTCATTCATCTCAGACATTATTACAGATACATTAAATAATCCAACTTGTTGCCCTATTGTCAATTGAAAGACGTTAGCTCTACATGAAAGTTTGCTCTCTTCCAGTTGGTTAAGCTCCTGACATCATTAAAAGTTTGCTTCTCTGTAGTTTTGAAACATTTTAAAGTTCTTCTTCATAAGGTGAGGTTGTCCGGGTGTTGGATACAGTACCGCTCAAAAGTAAGTTACCACCTCGCATTTCCTGCACGATGTGATTTGCATCGCGTCCTAGGTGATTCCTGTTGTGCACAACGCAATTCATGTAGCGCGAGAGTAACCGAAGTGTAAAGTTTCTGGCATAAATTAAAAACTACATATTATGTGTTACGTGAAATCAATCAATTCTGAACATATTAAGTTATCTCTCTGGAGTCTGCTGTTGCGTGAGTTAGCTAAGACGACTTTTGATTTGTAAATACATGAAAATTGTACATGTATGGGAATCTACGTTGAAATTGCATGATCCTACCAAAATGTTGCTAGTACTGTCGATTTCTCTTAAATTCTAAAATTCTACTAAACAAACGCTTCTTATAAAGAGTCAAACTTTCATTAGTAAGAATCCTGGCATTGTGGTTAACAGACGATAACTCTGGACAAATCTTTAGTCCGTTTTGACTTAAGTTTCTTGCGGTTATTGTAGACTTTGTCCCTCGTAAATTGTCAAGTGAATGTACATTTAACAATATTCTTGGATTGTCCATTCTTTGCTGGAAGTCAATGTGCAATATTGAGATATCTTTTGACTCTAAGCCAACATCAAACAACCTCGCCATCTCAATTACCAACTGAGTGAGTTATTGACAGCAATAGCTGGAGGGTGTCACATCAGCCATATTGTTTGCTTGCATCAAGGTGGAGCTGGTTGTCATACAGTACTGTGCAAAAAGAATGCAAATGAATTTCGTGCTTTTCGGCACTTTTCGCTACTTGTCGACGAAATATAACGAAATTTCAGGCGAAACGAATTTTCATTCGAACTTCATTTCTTGCACGATTGACATCTGCAATCACGCTATCGATACGCTCATCTGAGAGCTTGTTGTGTTTCTTTAAAATTGTCATCAATGCATCACACTTTTCAGCAAGAAACTCACACGAGGTTTCCAAACCATTCAATTTCTCGTTTGCAGTCATTAGCTCCATCTTCAGCAGTTCTATCGCCAGGGATATAATATCTCCTTCCTTACATGCTTTAGCAATTCGTGTTTCCAAATCTTCCTGAATTCATCTAGTTTAGAGGTCATTTTAATATCCTATGTACAATGTATAAGCCAGTTCAACTTCATAAAACTTGAGCAAGGGCCCCCGCTTCCTTCCTTTCTTCTCCCACTTGTTAGCCTATCTATCAACTTTATTAGCCTATCTATTAACTTTATGACAAAACATCCTTTCTACATGACTGACGTGCACCGCACACCGTGGTCACGCATGGGACTGTCACGCGGGAGGTCGAGAGTTTGACTCCAGCCAGACAAACACTCAGGGTCTTAAAATAACTGAGGAGAAAGTGCTGCTTTCGTAATTACACCTGCAATTGGTTAGACTTTCAAGTCTTCTCAGATAAGGACCACAAACCGGAGGTCCTGTACGTCTCATAGCCCTTATTGGAAATCAAATTAGTATGTGATGTTAAAGAACCCACTCACTTCTCAAAAAGAGTAGGGGACATTGTCCCAGTGTTGTGGTCTGACCTAATCTGGTCGGGGGCGTCTTTCACTTCCAAAATAAATTGTAAACTGTGTAACAAGCAGTCTGGCCAAAGTCCCCCACACAAAGCATTTTAAACTAGACGCTCCATGAGCATACAATGGGTTCCCCGCGGTACATGTTCCTCAAAAACAGAAGGAACTGAGTTGGGTGGTATTGA
>OX421452.1:18569682-18577182 GCA_949126865.1 Montipora capitata
CATCGGAAAACTTTATTTCATCACCGGGACGTGCACCTAAAAGAACACAGAACCAATGAAAAGGGCAAGTTAGAAGCCATCAAAATCCTTGGTAAAGCGTAGCAATGCACATTAATTTTATTCAGTGACTGGAAAATGTCGAAATGAAATAAGAACTGTGACATTTTTGAAGTCCAAAGGACCTTACATGTATTGTCCATGGAACCTTATGTAGAGTACAATATTCCTGATCAGCAAGTTGTTTTAATTGGTGTTGATTCCTTTATGCCTTTGATTTAACTTGCCTTGTATGAAGTGAAGGTTTTATCTTAACACAGGAAGTATGTATGTAGATAAGCTTAAAAGTACAAAACGTACAGAGAGTGTGCCCTTTACCACTTTACACAGAATGGATTTTTTTAATCATTACTTTTGAAGCCCCATCGGACTCATTCTCTTACACAAAAAACAACAAATACATGTAGTACACATTATTATTTTTGCCAAGGGAAGTTTCATACAAACTTGTACATTGGAAGCACACCAGTCCAAAATTAAACCATCTGTCGGTAATTACTGCTCCATCTATAACAAATACATTTTGCCATTTGAAATTAGGGAGCACAGGTGTTTTTTTTAGCAATGGACAGCAATAATTGCTGTCTATCGCTACAAGTTACACAAAGATTAGAATATTATTTTATGTGTAGCTTTTTCACTTTTTGCTTGCTTTCATACCACCTGACATGTTTTCAAGTTTTTCTTCTACTAATATTGAATGCTCAAACAATATTCTGCATGTGAGCTCCCAACTGTTCTTTCATTGAAGGGGGTAGTTTCTAAAGAAACTGTGGTGCTGCATCAGTGGGGAAGTAGTATACAAAAATTTGGTTTTATCAACGAAGTTGATAATGTAAATTGGCCACCGTACAGAGATTCTAAAAGCTGATGTTTCGAGCCTTAGCCCTTCGTCAGAGCGAATCCATTCTCTGTACGGTGGCCAATTTAAATTATCAACTCCGTTGATAAAACCAAATTTTTGTTCTTTCATTGGTCTGTGTTAATTTGGCAGTTATTTGAGCCGAACTAATTTTTTGAGAGGCCTTAATCTACATGTACATGTACATTGCATTTAAACGCAATGTAGAAGAGTTACAAACAAGGACAGCCTGCATTACCAGTACCATGGATGGCTTGGCTTGGAGCTTGATTCAAGTACAGATTTATCTCAGCATCATGATCATGGCATTTTTTTCAGACAGCCCAGCATTTCTTTGCCAGAATTGTAGCAACAAAATGAAACTGACAGTAAAGTAGCATTGGGAACTCTCTCTGTACATGGTTAACATCCTGAATTTAAGTATAAGAATCTAACCACAAGGAAAATTGCTCTTCAGAAAACTATGTGATTATTATGACCACTGTTCTGAAAACTGCAAGTTAATTTTTTTCATTATTTGCAATTACAGAAAAGGGAACATCCAGGTGAACCAAAGTCAAAACAAACTCACAATGTACACAACACCAGAACTCCCAGAAGCCCCATCAATATAATACGTGTATAATAAAAGTCAAATTTTGTCTGCCCTACTTACGTCGCCCTACTTACGCATCCAATGAACTTGCTCACACTATACGTACATGGCTATCAGTGAGCCTTGTTTAAAAAAGCATTCAATAACTCGTATTAATGGGGAAATGACTTCTCATCCAATTCGATAATAACATACATGTACACATAGTACTAGTCTACATTCACTGCACAACCAACTGAAAGCTAATGGTTGTACCAAATACTTGTAAGTACCCAGAGATTACAATTTTGCAAAGAAAGATCCATGGGCAAATGTTAGAGGAAAGAAAAAATGGAATTAATTAAAAGCAACTATACTTGTTGATGGGATCGTTGCTGTAATAATGTAAATTACTACAGGAAATTACTGACATTTTTAACAAAATTTTTCTATGGGAAGGAGATAGGGATAAATAACCTGCAACGAAAGACAATCTTCATGAAAGGAGATGTTGCTGAGCAAAGAATTTCTCACAAACACTAATAACTTAATATTGATTACAGTGCTATTGAAATGGACCCGCTTCTCCCTGACTCAAATAAACAGCTGTCTACTGCTGCAGTGACGTATGTTAACAGGAAAATTACTATTGCTGTAATTACAATTTCGCATCATAGTCACGCAAAATTAACAAAAAAACATCGTAAGCTTGATTTTACGAAAACAAAGAGTATATAAAAAATTTTCATGAGAAGTTACCACACAAAGTTGTGATACAAGCTTGCTTTACACAGTACATGTGCATGGTTAGCTCATCTACTAAACTCCAGGACACCCCAACTTTAAGTGTTGAGGCAGCTTTTAATTGCTTATATCATTTTTTTTTTAAACCTTAGCTATTGCTTCTATTTTTTAGTCCTCTGCTTTCTGATTGGGCAGCAAGCCCAGGGATTTCCATAAAATTTGTATGAGTAGAGTAGCCAATTGTATCAATGACGGGCCTAACAGTCTCTTTCTCTGGGGATGTCTGTGGGTATGCCATTTCTAAAAGAACTCTCCAAAACGCCTCATTTTAATTGCAAAATATTTTGATGTTGAGACAACTGCACATTGTCATTGTCCAAATGAGTTTTAATCTCGGGTTTGAAAGAGTCTGCCTTTAATTTCTTCAAATTAGGGAAAAAAGTACTGCACTTCTCAAATTGAAGTGGCCGTCACTTTTCGTCAGCTGTCAGTAAAAACTGCAAGCCAATGACATTTTACCTTATGAGAGCTGCTACATCATCAACACCTCCTCTCCGGAAGTCATTGTATAATGATCAGCGGTACTCTTATTTACATTTCTTTAAAAAACCCACAAAGGAAGACAGCCAGGTGATATACGGGATACTCTTAAAGCGCTCCAGATGGATAAAAATTGTGGACTCGAAACTTTCACAGACGTTTTCACAGAAGTGTTCAGTAAATGTTAGCAAAAAAATAGCAATCATCATTGACTTTCAATTTAAAATTGAAAACCAGTTTTCTAGAATAGTTTACAAACAGGTGTTCTGGACGGTTTCAGGGTCTTATTTTCACGTTATGCTTGCACGCTACGTATATAAAGACCCGAAATTTCGCAAGCTTTTGCATCTTTTTATTAGTTGCCTTAGTTTCAAGAGCAAGACATACAATAAGGATAAAGAGAAAAACTCACTCCACTTGATTGAGCTATCATCGACATCACAACTCACTCAGTTTTCTCTTAAGTCAGTATGCAAAATCAAAATAATCCGTGTAAGAAGAGTGTTCATGTCATAAAGTGAAGACTAATGCAAAATATACACTACAATTTCAATCAACGCCTGATATAAAGCCGGACAGTTCGATCTCACGGTACACAGTTTTTACTCACCATCTCTCTGAGTACCCATTAGCTCGTCCAACATCTTCTTCATTTGTTCTTGCGCGGTCATTTTGCCTCAAAGTTGGCAAAAAAAGGCCTGCAAAAATCGATTTGAAACTCAACGACCACCTTGTTGAATGCAAAAGCAGTGGAAGGATGTCGAAATGCATTGTGGGACTTATGAACCGAGAGCGATTCTGGGAATAGCGACACCGTGGGACGTCACGCAACGCTCTCCCAAAGATTGTTTACTCACGAAACTGGGTATTCTTGCCTTCTAAAGTATTTAAAAGTCGAGTTTGTAGTGAACCAGAGGAAAAGCTCAGTTATTTCCATAGGAATGACTTCGAACTAGGCGAGGAAATCAGTCTTTTGCCCAGTTATTTCAGCTTCATCTTATTTTTTCGTTTTCGTTTTAATGCTCATTCTCTACTTTCTCAAATCCCAATAATACACCTTCCCCTCCCCCCAAAGAAAAGAAATGCATGGGTATTGTTTTCGATTTCTCTTGGGACATCTTCATGTCCCAGGAGAAATTGAAAATAATGTGGATTGTAAACAAGATGCATAATAATGGTGGATTTGAGAAAATAGTGAATACCGAAACTGCCCTAATTACTCGGAATACCTGAAACGTATCCGAGTTATAATCTGGGCAGAATTTAGTTTTCTGTGCAGCAAATGGACAATAGAATTACGAGGCGGTGATTTCATTGGTTAAAAGGCAATGTACTACACCCCTTTGAGCAATACATTTGACCTCCCTCTGTGAAATGCCTGTGACAAAACAACTGCAACAATAACAAACAAGACGTTTCCTTAAGCGTTTACTCGGAATACCACATCGCGCAGAAGTAGGGTGATACATTTTGGAAGAGGTAGTTTTTTTTAATTTGCCAAGTACGGAACAAAACAAGTAAATGTTTCTGCAGCCAGTTGCTCATTTACAATAACGCAGGTAATGTACCGGTGAACATTGCTTAATGTTTACAATTGCAAATAAATTCATCAGGGGGAAAGGACCACCCTTTTAGACCGGGTCCATGGACCTGACCCATACTTTTTTAAATTTAATTTTTGATTGTTTGCGTTTTTGCTGAAAAGTGTCCCAAAGCATGTTAGTTAGCTTTTTAACCTTAGTGAAGACGATTTCGGCTAATTCGCTTCACTTTTCTTCCACACTAATAAAAAATTACTTGAACTTTAAAGAAAATGTTATGCGCTCCAGGGAAAAATGGAAGTAGGCTGTGTACAAACGCCCACTCTCCGAATTTACGGTTAGTAATCGTGTTTCGGAATAATTTTGCAAAAACTTATGAGTGAACTAAGGTGACCAAAATTTGCGTGGCTCATATTTCTCTGGAGCTAAATTTTCAAAACGGTGGTAAATGAGGGGCTTCCAAAAGTGCATTGAAGAGCGTCTCTGATAGTTTTAAGATTCCTTGTCTTTATAGCATAGACACACTCTTTAAAGGAAAGGATGCCTTTTGCAAGTCTTCCAACCGGGTACAGCTCTGATCTTCTGAGCAGCCCCGATCGTTGCCAATGAGCTGTTTATATTTTCCTCGATATGTACACATCTCAAATCCTCCAGGGCAACACGCTTTGTAGATTATTCTTGAGAATGGCTGGGCTGGTCCGTGCAGGGCATTGAGATTATATTGACTGGTAAGGGGATAGCCGGGGACGTTTTCAAGTGGGCAATCTTTGGAATGGTGCAATATTCACCTCGTAAGGAGCGCTTTCGTTTCTTCAGCGCTGACAAACAATTCCTACAAATGTATGTAGAATCGATTTTCACTTTACACTCCATAGATAACAACTCCGCTCGTGCTTTAAAAGAAAAACCTCTGACCATCAAAAAGATTTTTATTCGTATTTTTTGTTTGATTGTTTGTTATTTATTTGTTTGAGCAGGTTGAGGTTTTGGCAGCTATTCAGCTGATGTAGACCTGCTATACCCACCCACCCATATACTCAAAGAGGACAGCCACAACACAGGGAACTTCATCCCTACTCTTCTCGAATAGTGTGTGGGTTCTTTAACGTCATACAAGGAACTAATTAATGAAAATGGAAGATATTTGTGAGACGGGGCCTACGGTTTATAGTCCTTATCCAAGAAGACTTGAAAGTCTCACGGTGTTTATGGGGATAAATAAAAATGAAAGCTAATCAAAACTCGTTGTTTCAATGTTGTAATGATCAAGGGGTAATAACCAATCAAATCATTTT
The DNA here is from genome assembly GCA_949126865.1 of Montipora capitata. Taxonomy (NCBI): domain Eukaryota; kingdom Metazoa; phylum Cnidaria; class Anthozoa; order Scleractinia; family Acroporidae; genus Montipora; species Montipora capitata. The sequence continues at coordinate 18,575,296 of OX421452.1, forward strand.
CCATACATTCCAGGAAAAGTCAAGCGGTATTGAACACGATTATCAACGGTAAATCACTGATGCTCCTCTCAGATTTTTTTTCGGAGAGTGGGCAGCTGTGCACAGGCTAGAATGGAAGGGGCCATTTGGATTTTACTTAAGACACCAACCCACATCATTTTCCAGTGTGAAAATCTATTTAATTTAGGAAATATGGTTTTATAATCGATCACTCTGATGAAGACAATATAATGAAATGAGATTATCATTGTAAAATAGCTTACTACATCATACATTTATTCAATTTATTATACTGGTAATATTATAAATAAAAAAATTAGTATGTTTAAATATAAATTTATCCTAATTTTATGGACATGAAACTGATTAGCTTTTTTTCCAGAACAGGACAGAGCTTTTTTATATATTATTCTAGAAAGGGCTTACACTTACTAGGGTTGTACCTGCCTCGAAAATTTCGATCCGCTTTGCAAAATAGTAATTTTGGTCAGATTACTATTTTGCGAAATGGATAAAAAAACTCGGGCAGGTACAACCCTAACCCTTTACCAACGCTAACATTAGGCCTAAAAACTTTTGTTTAGGCCTGAGGTTAGCTTAAAGAATGTTTAGGATTCTTTCTTTATTTCTGTTTGTTTTGTTTTGTTTCGTTTCACAAATTAGTGTAAGCCCTAATAAAGTTCATCTGATGTATCCAACAATGGACTCCCAAATTAGCCAGTCCCAAAATGAACAATTTATATAAACATTAACATATTTCATAACAATAAAATACCAGTGATAAATGAACAGGCATTGTTATTGTTCTCTTTAGGTAATGTAATCGTTGTTAGTAATGACAAAATGAAACAATTTGTAACGGAACTAAAAATAAGAAACTATCAACAGGGGCACCCAACGAGTGTGTTCCTCACATTATCTGTTCCCCAGAGGAATCTTGCTGGCTGGCAAAAATACAGGTGTTTCGATTTAAAGGTGGCTGGGAAATTTTGTTATTGATAAAGGTTTTGCCTGGGAATTACTGACTTTTTCTAGCATTTCAACCCGAGCTGGCTGTAGAAACTCTCTGAAGACTGAGGACGACCGAAAAAAAAAGGAAAAAAAAAAAGGAACCCCTTCCCTCTCCCAGAGAGTAGTCACAAACATACGACGGCTGGTCAGAGTGATTGCGCTTGCGGAAAAAAACCTGTTTTGTCCCGGTTTTGTCGCTTTTGTTCGGTCGTTTTGGATCGAGAGAAAGCGCGCGGAATTCCTGGCTGGGAAATAAATTTGATCAGCTGGCTGGGAAACCAACCAATTTTATCTAGCTGGCTGGGAAATTTCTTGTGTGTCTTGCTGGGAAAAAGGAACAGATAATGTTTTCCCTGCAACACTGAAAAACATCTGAAAATGCCTTAATAACATTTATTTTCATTAACTGGGGTATAATAATACATTTTACAACAAATTGGTCGTTGGGTGCCCCTGTATCAATTGACTTGAACAAGAAATAGACATCGGCATTTGATGTTCGTACAAAGAACACCTGAGGCAGAAAGAAACTAAGAAATTAGGCCATTCATAACATACCGCTGCTGGAATTTCTGTACTGGCGATTTTCGTCATGCGGTCAACAGGCAAGATTAGAGTAAATATATCAGAAGGCTGAATCCAGCATTTTCACATTTTAGCTGCATCGCATTGCGTCATTTGCCCTCTCGTGCAACTTGGGCGTTGAATCAGCAAACGAAATAAAATGAATCACACTGAAGTCCCAACATAGAACCCATCATTTGGTTGCTCCACTGCAGGTTATGAATCTGGATTTTCATTGAATTCTGTAGGTCGAGAAGCTGTTTCAGGTCTCTCGCTATCGGAAATCTTCTCCTCCGCGGTTGTGTTGTGCTT
>OX421452.1:18602182-18619682 GCA_949126865.1 Montipora capitata
TTTCAGGAAAAATTGACTATTTTTGTGCTAATGGCTTGAGAAAAATGTAGCAAGCTTGTGCTTCATGTTGATTTAAACGCAATAGTTTTGAACCTCTCAATGATGACTTCAATTAGGCATTTACATTACTTTACCTATTCTCGTGCAAATGCTACAATTTTGTTCCTACTTTTAGGTAATAAAAAACCTCATTTTCTGACCATTTTACCCACTTTACACCCTGTAAATAGCAATTTGTTTAAATTATATATTATTTGGAGGGGGAACCTCTGCAACATGGCCCACTGAAACACTGTAGGGAAGATATTGTTTACCTATTGTCATTAATGTGCCAACCAGAGGCTCACTGGCTGTTGAAACAAAGGGTCTTTTGCTCCTGTAGTTTGCACATCAATGCTTGTCAACAGATGTCTTCCCTATTATCTATATGTAGATGAACTTCAAACTCACATTAGCTCTGAACTACCAAGATTTATTAACTTTAAATTTAACGAAAACTAAATACCGGGTATCTTATCTTCAATCCTCATCAGAAAGTAAATTTCAACTTACTTCCTTCATTAACTTTAGCTGGTCAATGCCTTGAGCAAGTTTCAATCTTTAGATACTTGGGTATGATATCTATATTGGCCATCACCTTTCCTGGCATGATCATATTCATTATACATGTATTTGTGACAAAGTTAATAAATTTATTAGCATCATCATTACGGTTAAGCAATGTCAGTAAACATTGTTTAATCAGTATCTATTATTCGGTTATTTAGCCAGTTACTGTATGGCTGCATATTGCGGGGTATTAATTATGAAAACCATTGTCACAGCTTATAAAATTGCAAAATGAAGTTATAGGAATCATCAATGATGTTTCCCTACCCCACATTGTTTCCTTAGGTCTATTGAAATTTCACGATATTGCTAAAATGTACACATTTAATTATGCATAATTGTCTTTGTGGTGATAAGCCATGTAATTTTTTTCCATATTACTGGTTTAGGAGCAATGTAATCATTCAACTCAGGATGCATCTTTACAGCATTTATTTCTTCATACTATAACCAATATATGTATAAGAAAATTCTGCCTATCCATTATTGGAAAATACTTTTGGAATGACCATCCTCTTTAAAATCGAAACAGCACATCTAAAATCCCATTTTGAAAAAGCAATTTTTGAACACTATTTTGCGCAGTACTGATTTCCTTACTTGCTGGTATGAACTCCAGTATTGCTTGTTTTAAAGTCTAAATATTGCAACTGAATGGGATATCCTGTTCTTTAGATTGAGTACGATTTAAAGTTAAGAATATAATCTTATTATTCTTTGTCTGAGATAGTTGTTAACTTGAATATATTCACATAATTTATGGATTACATTCACAAATGTTTTACCTGTTTATGTCATTTTGAAATGATTTTAATAAAGCATTTCAAGCAATATTTACTAGTACAATGACTTTCAAAAGTCAATTTATACTTTCTTGAAAATTCTTGTAAATAAGATGACAAAGTTTGAATACGCTTCCTTTAATGTTGTAATAATAACAGTATATAAATTATTCTAGTACAACCCTTATAAATTTTTTTAAATGGAAAGAGGTAAAGTGCATAATGGTAATTATTATAGCTCTTTTTCAAAGTTAGTTAACAACTTGAACACATTCACAACTAATTGTTTTGGGGATTTTTTCGGGTGGGGGGGGGGGGGGGGAAGAGAGGGGCACTTTGTAAGCTTTAATACCCAAACAAATGAATAATTTATTTAAAATAGAAATCAAAGTCTTTCTTTTTTTTTAGTACAGTTTACTATATGCCATTTATTTCTAGTGGTGGCATAGTGCATGTGATGTTCTCTGTAATATTTTCAGGTTTTAAAATTCCTGTGGTAAGCAGTTTTATGTAAGTGTAAATAGTACTTCGCCTCAGATGAGCAAATTTTGTGCAAATAAATAAATAATTTAATTATGAACCATGGTCAATCTCCATGTTTTTCCCTGCAAAATTAGTTTATGATGTATCCACACTGATTGGAATTTTTTAAAATTTATTGCAAAGCGTCGAAACTCACTAGGCAAGATATCGCTGGGCAGCATTAAGGAGACGTCCGATCAAACAACTGGCTCGAAGTGACAGATTTCAATAGGACAATGGGCTCACTTTGCTGGTCGCTTGCGCGCGCCTTGCCACTTTTAAATTAAAACTGTTTAACTCAAATTATTCTTATGATATTTGTGTGTCGGCTGTTAAAGGCGATTCCCGTATCACGAATTATTTTCTAAGATTTGGCCACAAGAACGCATGAGCTGCCGACTTGAGTCTCGTTCTCCGATTTCTTGTGCGCGTCATTTCATCAACTTGAAACTTTCGCAGCTTAGGGCAATATGACAATATACAAATTGAAAAAAGCTTCAAATTTAATGCTTTTTCAGTGGTTTAATTTTCAGACGTTAAAGTTTGCCAAGTCAAAGACACAATGGGGCAGAGTGAGATGATATCACAACAAAATTTGGAGCCACTTTGTAGACAACACCGTATCACACAAAACCTGCTGTGTTGAGCCTTGCCACTTTAAATGACAATTTCTTTACACAAATCTTTTCTTTGGTTGTTGGGCCTACTGCAGCAAGCGGGAATTCCCGTATCACGGCCTATGACAAAAGTCTCGAATAAGGGAATCAAAAAATTTTTTGCCAAGGAAATTTAAATACTCTGGAGCACTCGTAAAGGAAAGCCTTGCGTCTTGGCTTAATCTGTTCGCTTCACGATTCAAAATCAGCCCTATTTCTTCTCCAGAACAATTCCCGACTCTATTTCGAGCATGTGGTTCAAAATTTCAAGGTTGGGAAGCTTTATAGCGAATTGAGATGTTCTTCGCCAGTGGGCTGCCATTTGTCAACTCCATCTTGTTAGCTGATTTATCGTTGTCCTCGCTTCAAACGCCAGTTTAGCCACATTTTTTAATGTAAACTCACATTTCAATTTAAATCCGACTTACTTTATTATTAAGCAGCACTCCATTCTGAGTTGAAGTCTCTTAAATAAGGAAAAATAACGCCAGGAAGGCAAAACTATCCTCTGCTCCTTGCAATTTCATCACTTCATCGCCACAGTACTCTTGACTCGTCATCTTCGCTTCATTTGTGATCCTTCGCCGTATTTCCCGTTGTATTGAACCAGTATCAGTCATAAAGATAAGGTAATGCCCAAGTCTTTCAAATGACTTATCATTTTTGCATTCATTGTGTACCGTCCTTTTGGAAACAGGCGATGAATATTAACGATGCCAGCACTACATCCGCCATTTCTCATGTTCCCGCGTTTCGAATTTCAAGGGATTTCGGGGTGATGTGGCGCATGCGCAACATTAGTCTCCTTTGTTTGGTCGGTAAAAGAATATGGCGCGCTGCGGGTGAGAAAGTCCGTTTTCCGCCCCACTGGACTCCCACAAAAACGGACTTTGAGAAAGTCTACATTCGTGTGTACGAGGGTCATGACTTGACTCCTTTGCAAAAATTGTCAGTTCTTAAAATTAACGGAAATTTTCGTAGACTGAATCAGTTTAACACTTAAAAGTTTTTTTTCCCAGCTGTACATGCTTACTGACCTGTTTTCGAAAAGTTCCGAGAACTTTTCGAGCCCAAAGAGATTTGTGTATTCTGAAGAAATGATCTTTGAACATACTTTCAAGACAAGGGAATACAAGTCAGTTGCAAAGTTTCATCAAGTGACTAGTTGTGGAAACATTTTTCTTCTGAAGATACAAAGCTTTTTATGCTAGCAGAAATACTCCTGACAAGATTCGAGACTTTCAAGAAACCCCTCAATCGCTAGTGTATCTCGCGACCAGAGTCAGAATGATAACTGAAAACTTAGGAAATGCATCGAATACAGCAGGATGATTCTCCTGAACTTAGACATTCAACTAACCTACGAACATACTCGAACTACCCGGTTTGAAATTTTTCCTTTAACTTCCCCATCGGACTGGTTTCTTTTTTTCTACGTTAAACGAAGTGAGTTTTTAATTAATGCTACTGAGAAGGGGATCAAGTCATGTCAGTACAGTAACCATATTCACAAAATTAACACTGCAAGTTAAAACTCGGGTTTCTTCAGTGTTAACTGAATGACACTGAGCAAAAGGGCTTGAGTCGGAAATCGTGAAAAAAAATTATCTTTTTCTTTCGAAAACCACACTAAAATTGCACTTGTCCGTACTTTGGAACAAAATACCCCATTTGTTTCAAATTACAATCGAAAATGTGTGATTATCACAAAGCCAGGATCAGACCCGAGCTGGTTCCACAGACTTACGAAAAACGGACATGTCAATTTACATCAGAAGCACATGTTAAGCGCTCGCGGATGCAGGCAAAGTGAGTGTGTAATCAAATGTTTTTCAAAGCATGACCCGGACCTCCCCGGAAGAATAACCTTAAGATCTTGAAAACTTGAAAACCAGTGAAATAGATTTCTACGATCTGCTAAGTGCGACAAGTTGGTTTGTTCAAATTTCCAAGAATGTTAGTATCCAACAGAATTGCGATTGCAGTAAAGGCTACATATAGAAGAAGATACATGACTCCAAGGCACTTGTTTAAGCGCCACTTGTTAAGAGCTATTACGACCAAGGCGACAATTCCGGTTCCAAATAAAGACATTGAGGTGAATACAATACCACCATTTACTACTTCAACATATCCCCCCAAATCAAGTATTGTCTTTAAAAGCCAAGGAAGTCCAAGGCAAATTAAAATGTCAAACATGTTGCCACCTATTGCGTTTGATACGGCCATGTCACCATCTCCTTGCCGTGCCACTAACAAACTTGATGTTGCATCAGGCACACCACTTACTGCTGCCAGTAAAATGAGGCCGGCAATGACATCTGGGATACCAAGCGTAAAACCGATTATCGACACTATCCAAACCAATACATAACAGAGAAGGCCAGTCCACATCACTGATACGATAAATGTTACTAAATACCATTTCTCCCATATATTTTTACGGCAGTCAGGAATCGTTAAATAAAACAGACACTTAAATGGTAACATAAATCATCTTCAGAGACCTTAACATCACCTTTCGGGGTAATGAAATTGGAGGATCGTTGTTGACTGAGACACTAGAATCGTTGTTTTCGTGGATGACTTGAGTTTCGCAAATACTGTTGTCGAGGCAAGGGTCGTCGTCTTTTTCGTTTTGTTTTGGAAGCAATTTCCTTGTTTCGCTGACGGTGAGCTCAGTTTCAATGTTTGTAAATCTTTCTTTATTTTGTAGGCATCGTTGAAAAGTTGCCTCGAGTCTCGTATTAAAGTACATAAGAAGGATATACAGCACATACATGAAAACGAGCACCAATGCTTCCGTTACCAGTAAACTTTTCTGTCGTACGTGATGGCAGCCAGAGCAGCGATGCTAAGCAGGAAACACAGGTTGTGGCGTAACATTGGCCACCGGGATAGTCGAAGTGTTGAGCCAGCGAACAGACTACAAATGGCCACTATCAAAAGGACATTAAAGGCTGCTGATCCAACTACACTTCCAAGACCAATGTCGCTCTTTATGAAGACGCCAATAACAGAGGTAAAAAGCTGAGGAGCTGAACAACCAACAGCAATGATAGTAGCACCGGCAATGTCTGAGCTTACTTGCAATTTTGCGGCAATTCTCTTTACCGCGGGAAGGAAGTAGTTTTCGCATAGCACTGCTATTGCCCCAGACAAATAGACTGCTATGATAAAGTAAACAATGGCTAAGCCGTAAGAATTTCGCTGACCGTGAGTCATAAAGTGATTGTGTGGAAAGTAATCTATGGATGGCTTGACACAGTTTTGTGCCAACTCTATTGACGGCGCCATTTTCAGTCGAAAGAGAATGAATCAAACATTTTACAAAGGCCCCGATGAAAATCATAAGGAAAACATATGATCATAATTGGTAAAGATAGTTACCAATCACGTAATCTGACTTGTAGACTTTTAAATTCGTGTTTTGCATATATAATAAGCTGCGTTTACACGCTGAAATTTTAAGCTAGGGAGTAAATGACGTCACTTCTCCCTAGATCCAACCCTCTGAGGTCCAATCGGTCAGTTTGGAACGTGAATAATGGTGGACGGTGAAATCCAAAACTTACCCTCAAAGTTAATAGCCTTTGGATAAAAATCAAAGCTTAACATTTTGCCAGGCAAGTGCTGATTAATCACACTTTTAAAATCTGAAGAAAACAAAAAGTAATTTTTTGTTCAAAGTACTCACTCCAGTTCTTTTACGAGGACCGGCGAGTTTTCAACCCTTTCAATTCGTACCCATGTAAAGGCCAATAAGGAGATTTAGTTGTGTTTTGACCGTCATTGATAACTGAAGGCTGAAGTAAAGCAGCCCAATTCTGGTAATTGTCATATTTGGCAAAGTTTTCGTTTGAGAACTTGCTCAACGCCGGATCAAAACAGTTTGGTAATCAGTGGTGATCAGTACTTGTGATGGAAATGACTCTTTTAAAACGGCACTTTTCAAGGGGTGAGAAAACAAACTAAAAAGCTTGACACGCATTGACTTTGCAATAACATTCTTCGCTAATGCTTTATTAAGAGGGGTCACAAATTAACAAAAATATATACTTATATACTATATACCTATATATACTTATATATATATATATATATATATATATATAACTAACTGCAGACGGTACTGTTTCGGCCTTCTGGGCCTCATCAGTGCAGTGCTGATGTCTAGGATGGAGGTTAAGCTATAAAGCCACCCCAGATGTCCCACACATGTGGTATATATATATATATATATATATATATATATATATATATATATATATATATATATATATATATATATATATATATATATATATATATACCGTAGAATGAAATATGTACATGACTCTGAAGATGACTTCCGCTCAGGTTGTCGAAACGTCAGTCGATGTCATCTCAAACAGTCCTTCAGGACTGCACTCACCCGGACGATCGTACTTTACTTAATTATTATGATATTTATTTTATTCACATAAAAAATATTGCCATCGATTGTCTTTTAAGATAACCGTAACGCTTCATATAAAATAGAGTATATTTTGTTACAGATCACAGGTGTAGTGTTTATTCCTATTATAAGCTATGTCTTAGCTGTCAAGTAACCGGTACTGCGGTAGTCATGGGTTAGCCCACCCTAAGCCGCAGTTATGTGATTATTGTGAAGATATCATTGTACATTCAGTTGTAATAAAGCGATTGTGTAAAGCACTTGGCCTGACTCACTGTGTACTCTATAGTAGTATTTCGAACCCTAATACACAACAACAGGTCAATACAAAACTTTGCTTTATAGAAAGAGAGCTGCACGTTCCTAAAATTTATTTGACGATTTCTCAAATCGGAAACCAAACTGCGCTATACTTAAAACTGGGACAAAAGTACTGAGCGTTGAAAACGAAAAATGATACGACCTGGCCCTTAAACGTGTTTACCCCCCAATATAAATGAGTACTTGCATACGCAACTCGGTCTAAATTGAGCTGAAGTGGCATTGCACCTTCAAGCGGGGGGACGATGGCGGAAATAAGGGAAAAACCTTAAATAACAATGACCACAACCATGTTTTCTGAGCCCGCGAGACTGAGCACCCCTAGCAAACCATTGTTTTAATGAAAGCCGCTGGTCAACAACCTGGTTCTGGTCATTGCTGTGTAAGGTCTTCCGAAATAGGGTGATTGACAGCTCAAACAACAGCTCACCGGCTTAGCAACCAAACTCTGAACGGTGACAGGCGTGCGTGCATGTACGGTATTCTACGAGTTTGCGGGCGCACGTGCGATTACAACTCGTGCGTTGACCGTGGGTTTGGACTTGTTTCTACCCATGCAGCATTCGTGTGTACGAGGGTCATGACTTGACTCCTTTGCAAAAATTGTCAGTACTTTAAAATTAACAGAGATTTTCGTAGACTGAATCAGTTTAACACTTAAAAGTTTTTTTTTCCCAGCTGTACATGCTTACTGACCTGTTTTCGAAAAGTTCCGAGAACTTTTCGAGCCCAAAGAGATTTGTGTATTCTGAAGAAATGATCTTTGAAGATACTTTCAAGACAAGAGAATACAAGTCAGTTGCAAAGTTTCATCAAGTGACTAGTTGTGGAAACATTTTTCTTCTCAAGATACAAAGCTTTTTATGCCAGCAGAAATACGACTGAAAAGATTTGAGACTTTCAAGAAACCCCTCAATCGCTAGTGTATCTCGCGACCAGAGTCAGAATGATAACTGAAAACTTAGGAAATGCATCGAATACAGCAGGATGATTCTCCTGAACTTAGACATTCAACTAACCTACGAACATACTCGAACTACCCGGTTTGAAATTTTTCCTTTAACTTCCCCATCGGACTGGTTTTTTTTTTCTACGTTAAACGAAGTGAGTATTGAATGCTACTGAGAAGGGGATCAAGTCATGTCAGTACAGTAATCATGTTCACTATATTAACACTGCAAGTTAAAACTCGGGTTTCTTCAGTGTTTACTGAATGACACAGAGCAAAAGGGCTTGAGTCGGAAATCGTGAAAAAACATTATCTTTTTCTTTCGAAAACCACACTAAAATTGCACTTGTGCGTACTTTTGAACAAAATACTCCATTTTTGTCAAATTACACTCGAAATCGTGTGATTGTCACAAAGCCAGGATCAGCCTGGACTCGAGCTGGTTCCACAGACTTACGAAAAACGGACATGTCAATTCACATCAGAAGCACATGTTAAGCGCTCGCGGATGCAGGCAAACTGAGTGTGTAATCAAATGTTTTTCAAAGCATGACCCGGAACTCCCCGGAAGAATAACCTTAAGATCTTGGAAACTTGAAAACCAGTGAAATAGATTTCTACGATCTGCTAAGTGCGACAAGTTGGTTTGTTCAAATTTCCAAGAATGTTAGTATCCAACAGAATTGCAATTGCAGTAAAGACTACATATAGAAGAAGATACATGACTCCAAGGCACTTGTTTAAGCGCCACTTGTTAAGAGCTATTACGACCAAGGCGACAATTCCGGTTCCAAATAAAGACATTGAGGTGAATACAATACCACCATTTACTACTTCAACATATCCCCCCAAATCAAGTATTGTCGTCTTTAAAAGCCAAGGAAGTCCAAGGCAAATTAAAATGTCAAACATGTTGCCACCTATTGCGTTTGATACGGCCATGTCACCATCTCCTTGCCGTGCCACTAACAAACTTGATATTGCATCAGGCACACCACCTCCTGCTGCCAGTAAAGTGAGGCCCGCAATGACATCTGGGATACCAAGCGTAAAACCGATTATCGACACTATCCAAACCAATACATAACAGAGAAGGCCAGTCCACATCACTGATACGATAAATGTTACTAAATACCATTTCTCCCATATATTTTTACGGCAGTCAGGAATCGTTAAATAAAACAGACACTTAAATGGTAACATAATCATCTTCAGAGACCTTAACATCACCTTTCGGGGTAATGAAATTGGAGGATCGTTGTTGACTGAGACACTAGAATCGTTGTTTTCGTGGATGACTTGAGTTTCGCAAATACTGTTGTCGAGGCAAGGATCGTCGTCTTTTTCGTTTTGTTTTGGAAGCAATTTACTTGTTTCGCTGACAGTGAGCTCAGTTTCAATGTCTGTAAATCTTTCTTTATTTTGTAGCCATCGTTGAAAAATAGCCTCGAGTCTCGTATTAAAGTACATAAGAAGGATATACAGCACATACATGAAAACGAGCACCAATGCTTCGTACCAGTAAACTTTTCTGTCGTACGTGATGGCAGCCAGAGCAGCGATGCTAAGCAGGAAACACAGGTTGTGGCGTAACATTGGCCACCGGGATAGTCGAAGTGTTGAGCCAGCGAACAGACTACAAATGGCCACTATCAAAAGGACATTAAAGACCGCTGATCCAACTATACTTCCAAGACCAATGTCGCTCTTTATGAAGACGCCAATAACAGAGGTAAAAAGCTGAGGAGCTGAACAACCAACAGCAATGATAGTAGCACCGGCAATGTCTGAGCTTACTTTCAATTTTGCGGCAATTCTCTTTACCGCGGGAAGGAAGTAGTTTTCGCATAGCACTGCTATTGCCCCAGACAAATAGACTGCTATGATAAAGTAAACAATGGCTAAGCCGTAAGAATTTCGCTGACCGTGAGTCATAAAGTGATTGTGTGGAAAGTAATCTATGGATGGCTTGACACAGTTTTGTGCCAACTCTATTGACGGCGCCATTTTCAGTCGAAAGAGAATGAATCAAACATTTTACAAAGGCCCCGATGAAAATCATAAGGAAAACATGTGATCATAATTGGTAAAGATAGCTACCAATCACGTAATCTGCTTTTGGTCATATGCTTGAATCTTGATACCGTATTGCGAAATGACGTTTCGGAGACAGTTGACGCATTTCCGCCGAATATTTCACCCCTCAGTTGTCACTCTGTCTCGTTTCAAAATGAAACATCATTTAATTAAAGTACTTTTACCCGATCTTTTAAAGTTATTGAAGTGCTTGTTACTAATTGAATCTTGTAAATGGTAAATGGTTCCAGAGTCTGCTGCCTCTGAAGGCAATTGAGGTTTTACAGAGTGATGCTAAGTGTCTTCTGAAAGAAAGACAAAGAGGTCGGGAGGATGGTGGATTTGACTGATCTATGCACTGTGACTGCTGTGAGCGTGCCTTTGTATTTGCAACAACAAATGCAGTGGATTCCACCTCGCCCCTTTCACGACCTTAGCAAATTGTGTGCGCCATTGCAACTTTCAAATTATAGGAGAATTTGTTAGAGCTCCACCAATTTAGTATTCCATGAGATGAAAGAGGGAAGCCAGGATAACTCTGAAGTTAAGTATCTCGAGATATTCGGCTAGGAGGAAATTGAGCGATTTCTTGGCAAACGGCACTACATGTGTATACATACTGAAACATTTTAAGCCAGTATCTAATCAGTCTAATGGCTTAATGTCCGGTCAGTATATTACATACTGTAACATTTTAAGCCAGTAATCAACGGCGTATTTATAGTTACAGTCGGTATATAGTTCGTTATACAGACCATAGTTAGTGGCTTATTAAAATGTTACAGTATGTATACTGTGAAAACAAGCCGTTATCTAAACGCCCTTGGCAAACAGTTTTGTTGACTTTGTTGTCACTGTCACGAACGTGATGTAAAAGATTTTTCGTCTCATGTTTCGAACAAGTTTTCGCGGGAAATAATAAATGACGTCATGTCATTTTAGATTTCCATAAAAAAGACAGGTTATTTCATAGCTTTAGTAAGTAGTTGATAGATGTTCGTGGTTTTCGAGCTGTCGAGATATCGATAGTTGAATACAGTATGTATGTACACTCGAGACGAGCCACTACAGCGATTTTTCACGAATTCGCAGGCTTTACACGGTTTGCAGTTGTAGTCAACGATTTGATGCGTGGCTTATTTTCAACTTCTTCTAGGCTGTTTTTTATGCAAGAGTAGGCTAAGCAAAGTACAAATGCCGGATCTTGGGAAATCTAACCAGCAAATACTACTAAGACTAAAACAAAATAATTATGCCTGGCTGGTTGTACGGCTGTGAGGATATCTATTTTTTGTTTGACCAATATTTCGTCAGGCTCGGCCTGACTTCTTCAGGGAGGGGTGCATAATTATTATTATTTATTTATTTTTGTTCTAGGCTGATCGATGTAGCCCTCAGTTCGGTTCAAATCAAACATATCAGCATGTTTGAAAGAGGGGTTAAACCAATTTGATCGTCGAAAAAACACGCCAAGACATTTAGTTGAGCTGACTAAGTCGAGCACACAGCACTTAACTGATGGAATTTTTAAATAAATCAAAACCTACGGCACCCCCTTGCGAGGAGTGATTTTTTTTTTCAGAACAAAAGTGGCAACTTTAACGCCTCTGAGGTGCTTTGTTGAAAATATTTATGTATCTACCTACGTTTGTTTAGTCATCTACGGCTTTAAAGGGCACCTATGAAATGCCCGATATCCATTAGCGCTTCTCTTGACATCAAACTCTCAGTAAAAGGTAAAGGGTTATCTACTAGTTTCTCTTGACTAGCCTGCACTACTGTTGGGAATGCCTCCAAAGTTATCCAACACTGTCACAATTTTTAAAAACGATTTATTGATCCCTCGTATTACAAGATTTTCTCCTTCTTTTTCTCTTTTCAACCGCTCCCCTTTTTCTAGACAACTCCCTCTATTCTGATTGGTCGTGTACATTCTCATGATTTCCGATGTAATTGTCAACAACGATTTGACCCCAAGTTCTCAATTCACACATCACTTAACACTTCGAACCGACATTATCAAAATGGCTTAACTATTGCCACGCAACCGACACGATTCCGACACCCTCCCCCCATATATCTCCGAAAGAGATATATGTCAATCACCGAATCTTAATCACTTTTAATCACGAAAATAAACAAAGTCTCTATATAGTTCCGAGCTCTTATAAGCCTAGCTCTAGTGTTAGACTAAACAATAATGATCATTGTTCCGCCTGCCGCAGTAAGCGTTGTTTTAGCTCACTGCTCATCCTGAGCAAGGTCATGTATACGTGTTCTGGCCACAGCCGCAGCATTACGCCTTGACCTGAAGGCCGGCGCCCTTGGATCGAGATCAACGTTAGGTCCCCCAGGTGGTCTCTCACTGGACAGCTCCAGAGGATACAAAAGCTGTACTGGCCTCTCTAGGATTGACTTGCCCGCTCTCAGCTTGGCCCCTCTCACTACTCCATCTTGTCCGGTGATGAGCTCTTCTATGATGCCCAACTTCCATTGCCCTCTGTTCTTTTCTTCAGACTTTATGATGACCACATCTCCCCTAGCCGCGTGAACGTCTCCGCTCTTGTGTTTAAGTTTGTGTCTTTCTCTAAGCCCACGCAAATACTCTGATGTCCAGCGGGACCATAACGCATCCTTGCATCGCTTCAGATACCTGGCTCTCTTACGGAGGTCACGGTCCTCGCTATGATGAGGCTGAAGCTCTGGCAGTGTGTTCGGTTGGGCGAACATGAGAGAATTTGGCGTGAGGAGTGGAAGCTGAACATCGTCATCAGCGTAAGACAAGGGCCTGTTATTGAGCGCCACTTCCACATCCAATAGGATTTCTTCTAGCTCGGTCCAGGTGAGGAGACTGTTTCCAACAGTCTTGTTGAGAGCTGATTTGACCAACCCAGCCATTCTTTCGAATTGGCCACCCCACCAGGGTGCGCGGCTGAGGTTGAATTTCCACTTGATCTGCTGAACCGCCAGAAAGTCATGGAACTTCTCGTCACTCATTACTTTGCTGATCCATTTCGCCGCCCCAACGAAGGACTTTCCGTTGTCAGAGTACACTGTCTTAGGTCGGCCACGTCGAGCGATAAAGCGTTTGAAACTCCTCAGGAACTCTTTGGTTTCTAGGCTGGGCAACAGATCCAGGTGTAAGGCACGGGTCAAACTACAGGAGTACAATAATATATATGCCTTCCCTTCCATCTTTGCTTTCACACGGTACTTTAAGGGGCCTGCATAATCAACTCCAATGACCTGGAACGGGGTTTTTCCCTCAGTTCGCTCTCTCGGAAGGTTGCCTGGTGGAGGGCTTGAGTAGGCCTTGGCTTGAAACCTTCGACATCCGTGGCATGTCTTGGTGATACGTTTGGCTAGTTTCCTCAGACGCGGTACCCAATAGCGCTCTCGCAATTTCGCCATGGTGAGTCCTACTCCCCCATGGAGTGTGCTTTGGTGGGCATGTTCAACCAGCTTCTTTGTGTATTGTTGGCTGTCTGGTAGGTACACTGGATAGTGGCCCTGTATCCTGCCTCGGCACTCCAGTACACCATCTGAGTTAGGCTGAAGATTAAGTTGCAGCCGGTCTTCTTGATAACGCTCGTCTTCTCTGCCTCTGTCCTGCACCCTCTTCTCCCAGAACAGTTTAACAAGGTTCAGTTCTTGCGTAGTCAAAGGTCCAGTCATTCTGCTGGTTTTCCTCGTGCGGACGTTGAAAAGGAACCGCTTGATCCATGCGCACACCCTGATAGCTTTCCAGTAGCAGAACTTGTCAAGTAGAGCATCTAGTTCATCAGTTGCAGTTGCTGCTAATGCCACAGCAAAGATTTCACGAGTTGCTTTGGCTTCCGCCATTGTCTCCGGAGAAGCACTTGTCACAAGATCTGGTGGCCACTCCTCTTTCCTTGTGAGCCACTGCGGTCCTTGCCACCACAACGGGTCGTCGGTCACTTGTCCTCCTCGACTCCCCAAATCGGCGGGATTCTCCTGCGTGGGAACGTGACGCCAAGTAATCTCGGGGTGGGCTTGTATTTTCCTTACTCGGTTCATAACGAATTGTTTGTATTCTCCACCTCCTTTGACCCAATGGAGCGCAACTGTACTGTCCAGCCATCCAAAGGATTGTTTCACAGGAAATCCTTCAAGTGCACAGCGTACATTGTTGATCAGGTTCGTCGCCATATGGGCTGACACAAGCTCTAAGCGTGGTATCGTGAGCCCTTGTTTGGCTAGTCGTGCTTTCGCTGCAACCAATCCTGTGTTTACACCTGATCTCTGCTTCACCACTGCATGTACGGTCGCGGACACGCCATTTACGCTTGCATCACCAAAGGCGTGAAGCTCGATTTCCTCTATCTCTTCTCGCTGAAGTGTCAAGGCTCTTGGTGTTGTCACCTTTGGTGGTAGCTCTCTCTCTAGGCACGACCATCGGCTAGCCAGTTGTGGAGGCAGCGGTGCATCCCACGCTAGTTTTGCTTTGCATGCATCTCGGTAAATTAGCTTCCCTTTCAGAGTTAAGGGTGCTGCAAGGCCCAATGGGTCGTAGATCTTCGCGAGCTTGCGCAAGATTCCTCTCTTAGACGTGATTACATTTTCTTGTGGCACAGCTACGCTGATCTCATCTTTCCTTTTGTCCCAAGAAAGTCCAAGGAGGCTGCCGTCTCTTCCACCCGGTTGTCTGAGTTGCTGCTTGGCAAACGATTCTTCGTCTTCCACTTTGGTCCCGTTCTGTTCTAATTCAGCTGCATTGGAGTGCCACTTATGGAGTGTGAACTTCGCATCTTCGAACACCTCGATTGCCCCCTGTTTCAGCTGCTCCGCCTCTTTCACCGTCGGTTTTCCACTGATGAGATCATCCACATAGAGACTCTTGCGCAGTTCAGCGACTAGCTCTGGCCTTCGTGGTTCCCAGGATTCGAGGTGGCTCTCGATCACTCCCCCCAGCAGGAAGGGCGACGGCACTAGACCGAACAACGCTCGCGTGAATCTTAGAGTTTCTACTTCCGAGTGTTCATTTGCTTTCCAGTGAAACCGAAGCGCGTCTCTTTCTTGTTTCTTGATGCGAACCTGGAGGAAGGCTTGCTTTAGGTCCCCTGTGATGAGCACTGGGTGAAAGCGCATGCGCACCAACACATTCCACAGACGGTTCTGAAGAGGCGGTCCGGCGTATAAACAGTCATTCAGACTGGGTGCTTGTGGGTTGGACCGAGCTGATGCGTCATAAACCACACGTAACTTCGTTGATTCGGCTCCTATTCGCACGACAGGCTTGTGAGGAATGTAAAACTCCTTCTCCTGTGGAGATTCCTTCGCTTCTTCTACTATCCCCTCCGACTTCTGTTGCTCAATGATTTGTCCATACTCTTCGGTCAGGCCCATGCGCTGCAGCCTGCTCCGGAGGTTGACGAGCCTTCGTAAACTTCCTGCTTTGTTATTTGGTAGAGGTGGATGGTTACCCTTCCACGGCAGAGACGTTTCGTACCATCCTTCCGGATCCCGCGTTAGCTGTTCTCGAAATTCAGCGTAGACCGCCTGCTGGTCATGTTCCGGAGAGTCCTCTAGCCCTAACACATCCAATCGACAGAGTTCTTCATAATCGACATGATTTGTTTGTGTCAGCAGCATGTTGGCGTGATCAATTTCTCTCCCTGGCGACATAATGGTCCACCCGAGTTTAGTTTTCTCTGCAACTGGCTCTCCTGGACGACCGATTCGAGGTCTTTCCGTTGTTTTGATAACCGCGTAATCACTGGCGCCCAAGATAAGGTGGACTGGCAGGTGAGGCTTGGAATCACTGTCGTCCATATGGACTCCCTGGAGGTGAGCGTACGATTCAATGATCTTCTTGTAATTTGGATTGTCAACTATAAGTAACTCCTTTCGATCCACTTTGGTGACATCAACCTTTAACTCTGTGCCGCCATCTACTGCTTGTACGGTAATTGACGAAAGTTCCACTTGCCGTGTTGTAGACCCAAGCATCATTTCGATCCGTCGAACTTCTCGGGTACGTGTGCGCTTAGGAATCTTGTCCAAAAGTGCTGCTGAGGCGTAAGAGCTCCCGGCTCCAGTGTCGAGGAGTGCCCGACACAGAATTCCCTCCACTTTTACTTTGACAATCGGGAAAACTACGCGTTCTTTGTTATCGGTAGCCGTTGCAGTCAAAAGTTGATCTCCTTGGGTGCAGATAGATGTATGGTGTCTTTTTCCACATTTCTGGCATCTTGACCTACTCCTGCAATCGGCCGCACGGTGCTTAGTTCCGGTGCAATTGAAACACATTCCTTTTTGCGCGAGAAATCTCTTCCTCTCGTCTAAGGTGGTCAAGTGCGTGCAAGCAGATGAAACATGATCTTCTCTCTCACAGTAGACGCACGTGCGTGGTTTTCGTTCGTCTGCGTGGTAGAGGCGAGACTTGCCTTTAGGAACGTTGCTGCCAATTTCTCCCACTGAATTGATATCTCTCCATTTCTTTAGAGCCAGAACTAGACGAGGTAAATCCCAGTCTTGCCACCCTGTTTCACCTCTGACTAAATCAGCTTTAATCCCTTTAAGTTTGTCGAGAACGCTCCTTGCCATCCCATTCACTCGCTCTAATTTGCCCAGAGTTTCCAGCGATTGTACGTTGTGCAATAGAGTCTTGTAAAAGACGTTCACCCTCTTCGGATCGGCGCTTGTCACGACGGGGAGCTCCAAAATATTACTGACATAGGCGTTGATAATTTCACTGGTTTTGCCGTATTCTCCCTTGAGTATGCTCTTCGCTCTCTCATATCCTTCGCTGTTGAGCGGCAATCCGTCGATGTCAGCCCTTACTTTCGGTTCCACGAGCTCGTTCAAATACGCGAACTTTGTGACGGGCGTTAGAGTTGCAGAGTCGATTTCCGCTTCAAACTTGTTCCAGAAAGGAAGCCAGTTTTCGAATAACCCGTCAAACCGAGTGATTGAAAGCTTTGGTAGCTTGGCGGCAGCTTTGGTAGTTTGAACTTGATGGCTAGCTTCCTTTGTCTTTAGATATTCCAGCTGTTGCTCCAAGAGTTCTCGTTCTTGCTTTAGTTTTTCCTCGTGTTTTGCCTGATTAGAGGCCATTTCCTGTTTATCGGATTCCACCTTCGCTGCTGCCCGATTTTCTTTCTCGATTTTCGCTATTAAATTTCGT
>OX421452.1:18627182-18644682 GCA_949126865.1 Montipora capitata
TTGGCATGGATCTAATCAGGGTCAATCCTGGACTTATCAGGACCTATCTGCAAACAAGTCAAAAAATAACCCAAAGCAGTTTCTGCATGGTCAGTGGCAAAATCAATATTTAATGTATTGGTATCTTCAAACATGTTATTGTAAAGATTCATTGTCTTACACTCAACAGACCAAACACTCTAATTCAAAAATGGAAAACAAATTTCTGTTGACAGTACTTGGAGTTGAGGATGCTTATGTTGACAGACACTAATATGAATATTCATCATTAGTACCACCCAACTAGTGGACTAATGCAAATCATGCATTTTGATTGGCTATACTACTAGAGGACTATTAGTAATAGTCCTCGAGTAGCGAAAAGCGTGACGCTTTCTTTTGTTTTATTCTGAAATAAATATCTCTTCAACTTGCATTTGCTACCTTTATTATTGGCTTTTCTGTCCGACTAGTTGGGTGATACTAAATCAATTAGACCCTTCACCCTGAAGGGCCGCAAGGGCTATGGGTCTAATTGTTAATTATCATACACTGTAATTTTGTCTATCGTATAATGGAATAATGTGTTTTTAATCGTTTTATCTTATTTTGTCTTGTATGTTTAAACTGTGTCATGTGTTATTACAGTACGTGCCTCATTAAGTATCACTGCACCTGTGTAGGGTACAATATTGAACTTGAACACACTATGCTTGCAAACATTTTGTATACATAACATACTTTTTCAAAAAGAAAAAACAAAAAAACAAAACAAAAAACGTGATGTTTCATCTGAATCAATCCCGCAGGCAAAGGCTTTTTCTTTGTATTTCTCACTAA
Source organism: Montipora capitata (assembly GCA_949126865.1). Lineage (NCBI taxonomy): Eukaryota > Metazoa > Cnidaria > Anthozoa > Scleractinia > Acroporidae > Montipora > Montipora capitata. Next base: position 18,628,002 of record OX421452.1, read on the forward strand.
TTTTGTCTCTAATCTTTCTGTTGCTTGGTTTTTGAGCTGCTTGCTTCATCTGTAGGTGTGAATGTCAGACATGTAAATTACAAGGTTAAAGACTGTAGTGTAGGGCTCACCTTCTACTCATCACAGTAAATTCCCATACATTCCCATTTGCCCTCATATTTATCACTTCTTATATTCTACATTATTATGTTATTAAGCAAAAAGAATATGTTATAATTACCAATTTTTTTCCACAATCAATAGGAGCCTTTAACACCAGGAAGATATTGAGTCTTATTTTACAAAGATGTGTGTGTTACTGATAATTTTCAAAATTAACTGGGCATGGGTAGGATTTTGAATCTTGGATACTTCAATGATCCCTTGATTTGTTCATTTGAAGTTTAGCCAAGAGGTTTATTGGTTGAAAGTTTGTGCTCTTCCATATCAACAGTGCCCTCAAGAGAAGATCACTTTAGAGTATTTGATGTAGAGTAATGGATGCCAAACACTACATTAATTAACCATGTTTTCAATTATACTTGGTTTTCACTCTTGTCATAAGCAGCCCTGTTTTTCACCCAGGATGAGAAGTTTTGGCTCTGCCTTCCTGGGAAGTGAAAGACAAATGGGTTTTCTCAAAATGAGCTCATAAAGGTAAATTGAAATTGATGTTTGCAGCATTCACCCTTGGTCAGCTCCTAAATCTTCCTTATGGTAGTTAATTTATGGTTGTCAACTCATTGTTCTTGCCAGAGGATTAGTTAGGGTCAACAACATGGCCACTATTGCAACCTATGAAAACCAACAATTCTTGGTTTGCAGCAACGTGACACAGCAGCCATGTTGGATGGTAATGCAGTACAATTATTAATTTCTTTTCACAGATTTGCATAATAATAAAATTTAGTTCCCAGCAGAGAGACAGGTTATTGCTTTTGCCATCCAACATCGCTGACGTGACGTCACGTGCAACCATCCATATTTGAAATAAGTTACGAGGAACACATCCTTAAGACAAATTGACCAAACATGTTTATCCCAAAAAGGACAAAAATAGCCGTAAACAAAAGGTACAGTATTATGAATGCAATTCCAAGGCGCTTGTTCAAGTACCATTTGTTGAACATTATAATTACAAAAGGGAGGACCACAGCTGCATAAAGACAAAGAGTGGTAAACATCATTCCTTCACTCATAACAGTGACTTGGCCTCCCACATCAACCACTGTTGTTTGGAGAAGCCAGGGAAACCCAAGGCAAAATAAAACATTAAACATGTTGCTGCCATTTGCATGGGAAACAGCCATGTCACCCTCCCCTTGCCGGATAACAATCAAGCTGGATAAAGCATCAGGCAGACTGGTTCCTGCTGCCATGAAAGTTAATCCCATGACAGCATCTGGAATACCAAGGGTAAAGCCAATGATTGCCACCATCCAAACTAATAGATAGCAAAGTAATAACATCCAAACCAAAGAGACAAGGAAAGTGAGCAAGAACCAATTTTCCCACCTGTAGTTTCGACAGTCTGGAATGGTCACGGAATACAAGCATGTGAATGGTAACATAACCACCCATTGAATCGAAGATATTACATTATAAAGAACTGAGTCTGGACGATCGTTATTTGAGTGAATGACTTGAATTTCGTGAACAGCACTGCCTCGCATGGTGTCTTCATCACCGCTGCCGTCTGTTGGGATAAGTTTCTTGTTTTCACTTTCAGTAAGTTCTGTTTCTACGTCAACGATTCTTTTCGTGCGTGATTCAATTCCCTTAAATATTCTCTCGAGGCTATTATTATAGTACATGACAACGCAATAGAGAAAGTATAATGACAACAACCCTACAGCCTCGTACCAATAAACTTTTCTGTCGTACGTGACCACAGTCAATGCCGTGACACTTACTAGGTTACCTAAGTTGTCACGCACGAGAGGCCATCGTGATAGACGAAGCGTGGAGCTGGTGAACAGACCACAGATTGCCACGATAAAAAGCGAATCAAATGCCACACTTCCTGCCATAGTTGCTAATCCAATGTCGCTCTTTGTAATGAAAACGCCGATGATAGATGTGCACAGTTCGGAGCCAGAGGTTGCCATGGCCATCAATGTTGCTCCACAGACATCATGGCTTAAGTGTAATTTCCGGCCCATCTTCTCCACAGATGGAACGAAGTAGTGTTCGCACAGGATGGTTAAACCAATGAACATATATATCACGAGAAACAAGTGTACGATAGCCCCACCGTGTACTCGCATTTCCTGACTCATAAAATCACCTGGAAAATCGTCCATGGATGGCTTGGAACATGGCAAACCTAGTTTGCCCATGGAAGTCGGATTAGAATTGTTTTCGTTCGCAGGAGTTTCCGCTATTCTTCTGGTTCGACGAGGAGCTTCATCTGCTGTACCACCGTCTTCTCTTTGCTGCGAGACCGTCAGGGCTTTGGAGGTATAAGACAATCCAGGAAACAATAACCAGATAAAAACAAAAGGTACAGCAAATTGAGAATAATTTTCCAGGAATTTCATTTTGGTTAAAACTGCTTGATGCTCTTCGCGTTCTTTTAAACGAGAACTGGAAATGGACTTGGTGCAACAAAGTGAAATACAGCACTGACTTTCGTGCCAGAACCAAATAAATATCACGTGGGAGTGTTCGAAGCATGTGAGTGAGGGCTGGAGTGAGCGGCTATCTGGTGCACCAATTGCAGTGAATTGAAACTGGGAGTATTTTCCATCTATTGAATTATCAGTTAAAAGATTATACATCTCCGATATCTAAAAGAAGTTGTGGACCTTCGTAATGACAGTTTGAAAAAAAGAAATGAAAAGGAAAATTGCCAGTTAACGCTAAAGACGTGACAAATATTTTAATGCCAGAATCACGTGCTACACACACATTCACACACACACACACACACCGAGAAGCCATAACGATTGCGGGTCGCACATGTCAGGGCTGGCTTGCTTGATTCAGTGGTACTATGAGTTGTTTCTCACTTCAAGTGACGTGCCCGCACTTGACGAGCCTCGAAAAAACCTTAACTTTCAAAGATTTTCCAAATTTCCCATCAAAATTAAAGTTAAATCAGGGGAGGCGACATGAAAGAGGTGGATATTATTTTGGCCAGTACTTTTTCGATATTTCTTTAGTCTTTTATTATGCGCAAGGATCACAAGCAAAAACGAGAAAGCTGTTGCCTCCTAGCTAAATTAGCTTTCTTAGCTATTTTCTAGGTGGCCTTATACCCTACATAAGTTGTATTGATTTTTTGTTCTCTTCTCCTTTTTCATGTGTGGTATAAACGAATAAATAAACTTTGTTACAAACAACCATCCGTAGCCCTGATGGCGGTTAACTTTGTGATATGGTTGTCTCATTCCATAGATAGAAATCCAAAGCTTGTTATTCTTGAACTGTATCAGTAAAATCGTGACATAATTATCTGTTCAATATTGTAAAACTTTGGGTAGAATTTCCTAGGAACACCGATTTCAACGCGTGTCTCCAATTTAATGACGTGACAGCTCCGATTCGCAAAACATCGGCTGAAAACATGCAAACTTGGGAACAGTGATTTTCACATGATGTGATCTACGGAAAAGGGCGTGTTCACGAAAAAAAGCATTTGTTGAAACACAAGTAACTATTTGGACGAGATACTGGCAAAAAGGATTAAGAAATAATGCCAGACTAAAGCAGCAGTTTTACACTACACATGGAATTTCCTTGACCAATTGTGTAATCGAAATGGACCGACTAAGCAAGTCAGGAAAGTGGCGTTCCCATGTTGCATGTGAGAAGCGCGTGAGTTGTAAAATAGAGGATATTACACGGCCGCGACGAAATGAGTGAAATATTTTTCAACACGAGAAGAAAAATTTCGTATTTCCAAGTGGCCATGTAATATTCTTTTTATTATATAAACACCAATGAAATACTAAATCATTTCACGAAAGGCATCGAAAGGCACGATTTTTATATGTAACCATAGCAACAATGATCTTTTCACGAGTGAAGATAACATGTGAAGATATCATGTTTTCGCGCGAAAGCTCATTTGTTATTTCATTGGTGTTTATATAAGAAAGGTCCTTCTGTCGCCTGGCTACGTAATTAGCACCGTAGTCACACTGACAAACGAAGGAGATCATTAAGTGGATTTTAGCAAAATGTCGGCTAAACCATCCCAACATTTAGGGCTCGTTCAATTGACCCTAATGCGGAATAAGAATATCAAAAATAACACACAAACAGCTAAAAGATATTTAGCCAATACCTTTATGTGCCATTTCGAAGAGGAGTGGGTTCTTAATTACACCGGTCGTCCTTCTATTTGGTTTCGATATGTTGATGATACTTTCACTCTGTTCGACAGTGAAAACAATGCTCTTCAATTTCTACAGTATTTCAAAAGCTGCCATGTAAACATCAAATTTACTTCTTGATGTACTTATCAAACGTCATAATCATACTTTTCCAACATCAATTTATCGAAAGAAAACTTTTGTTGGTCTTTACACTAAATGGGACTCGTTCACTGCTCGTAAATCTGATCCGTACTCCCACTTTTCGTTGTTTCGTTGTTTCCTGTCACATTAGGGTTACCCCAGAGGTGTTGTTAATTATAATAACATGAATGATGTCTTGCAAAGGCAACAAGACAAATCATTGACCCCACTGAACCATCACAGTTCCCAAGAAGAAAATTTTGTTAGTTTTACCTTATTTAGGGCTACAAAGCAAAAATTTCGTAAACAAATTATGTCGTTTGTAAATAAATTCTACGGGTGCCACCAATTCGAGTCAAATATTCCTGGATAAAATGTTCCCACGGTCACAATTCCACATCAGAATCAATGGACAAAGATTGAACTTTCATCTCAACCCACCATCGACACAATAGCAGTCTTGCGAGCAAGACATATTGCGCCGATCTCCGACAAAGAGAGATGAAACGCAAAAGCCCACGAAATGCACCATTCGTGATCCTGAAATGGCAATGCCTTATACAGGAAAGGAAGAGAACATACACATTGCAGTACTATTGTTTCGGCGAATTCGCAAACCGAGAAAGGAAGAAACTTCACGAAAAAGAAAAAAGAAGGTAGCCATTAAATTTTTGATAACAGTACTTTTATTTGGTCTGTTTGTTATGTATGAGAATCTTAACCCTATATTACAACGATTGCTTGAAAAACTCCACCTTTTTCGCTTATTCTAAATTTTTTTAAAAAAGCTAAAACTGCGGGAAAAGTGCCAAAATTGCAGGGAAAAATGTTCGATTTTCCGTATTTCAGTCAGAAGTTCGAGCAGTTTAAAAAAAAAAACCTCTAAGGAGAAAGAACAAAGCACCACAGTCCCAAAGGGAGTCTATTGTTATCGCTATTGTTTTCTTGAAACATAGGAGCGTATGCATAATGAAGTAGGGACCTGTGCGGAAATCTTGCCTAGCTTTATCCCCAAAGTGGTCACGGCTGCGACCGTTTATAACAAACTGAGCCTTGCCGGGGTGGCAAAGTCTAACCATTTGCAGATGTAATTACAAAGGCAGCACATTCTCCTCAGTTATTTTAAGACCCTGAGTGTTAGGGGCCGGTCATTATTTATGTAGAGGGGGGAGGGGGGAGGGTCAACGCTGTTTTAGATTGGCTAGAGGGGGGGCTAATTTTCTTTTAAACAATTAATAGGGGGGGTCATCATTTCTTAGGTTTTGCAAGGGGTCTTGTTTATGCTTTTGCAAATGGGATTACTTTTACGAAATAAATTAATTTCAAAGATTTAGGTGATGAAGATGGACAAACCAGTTAGAAGAATATTGTCATAAACTTCATTGCTTTAATATTTCACACTTTAATAAAAGACAAATCCAGATCAGCCTGTTTCAGTGTTTGATTTTGGCTGCATTCAATATCAAAATCAACAAAATATTTGTTGGTTCAATACCCCATGAAGTAATAAAACATGAATAAGATAACACAAAATGTATTGCTTTGCACCTTGGAAAATATATTGGAAAAAATATTTATATTTGGTGTCCAACATCTGAAAAGTGGCACTTTGATTGCAAATCTTGAGGTGGCAACTTTAGAAGATATATAACTTTTCCAGTGCTGGATAGGAATATTTTTCCTTCACTGCATGTACTGCAACAAAACACTACTTTATAGAACCAGTACTTTTCCAACAACCAGGGCCCGGTTGTTCAAAAGCCGATTAACGCTAATCCCAGATTAAAAATTAACCATGGAGTTTATTTCTCTACTCCCAAATGCTGTTCAATGCTGATATTCGGCAAAACTTTACATTAGAAGAACTCAATCTTGAAAAACAAAAATAAGCAAAAGAAACCTTCACCAAAAAGTTCAAAACATGAAACCAATGTTCCCGCTAATCCTGGATTAAGTTAGTCGGCTTTCGAACAACCGAGCCCAGTACTTAACCACCACTTTTCAAGCTTGTCCATAATTTGTCCTATTGCTGGAAAGGCATCCAGTGCAAAGAGGCTATCTGATAGGCTAAGCAATGACATTTCAATGATTTACAAGGTACCTTCGTCTTTGCTCATACCAGACATTCGCCATGTGTATTGTTTGGCATTGGCTAGTCATATCCATGTGATGCAAATACGAAAAAAATACAGAAATAAAATCTTAAGTGGAATAATTGGAGGGGGGGTGGGGGGGGGGGGGTCATCAATGAAATATTGAATTAAGAGGGGGGGCTACTTGCCATTTTTAGACCTAAGGAGGGAGGGCCTGGCAAAAAATTTCATCTATCAAAATACTTTTCCCTCCCCCCCCCCTCTACATAAATAATGACCGGTCCCTTAGTACGGCCGGAGTCGAACTCACGACCTCCCGCATGACAGCCCGGTGCTCAACCAACTGAGCACCGGAGCACGGTTTCAGGCAATTAGGATGCTGAGAATTTAGCCTCCTACCTTGGGATTTTATTATAACCGTTGACAACCCAGAAATCAAAAAAGGGCTCAAATCGCGTCGGGTCTGGAAAATAACCACACAGGAAGGAAGCTACCCACAATGGCAATAAGGTTAGGCTTTTTAATTGAGATTTTTTTCATATACCTAATTATCTTCTTAATTAAGCTTTTTATCAGGATTCCCATGCAAATCCTGATATTTCCATTGGCCTTGCTCACACTGAGCTTGGGGTGCCTGTGACTGTACGTGAAAAAATCCGAAAATATTCGTGCCTGATCAGTTTTCCATCAAATTCGGGTTCAAGAGAGCTGATAAAATTACGCAGATTATTATTTAGCATTCAAAAAATTGTAATCAGCGTTAAAATGACCAAATTCATGTGGAAAACTGATTTTTGTGTTGTTTTTTTGCGACTCGCTTCTTTATACTTTCTTTTTATACAATGTTTTAGTTCTCAGTTCTTATTTTCTTAGCTTTAAATTGTTTTGTTGCTTTTCCCCTAGCTTATAATACTTTTTGAGACAAAAAAAAATTGCGAGGGTCGGTTGTGCGCGGTTTCCATTATGACGAAAGAGGGCTTATTGAGCTTTTTGAAAATACCATGCGAAAAAAAGGTGGCTAAATGTTTGGAAAATCTTAGTGTTTTATTCTACCCAGTCTTTGCCACAGGGGACAGAAAATAGGTTCAGTAAACAAAGAGGATTCATGGTTGTTTTCAATGCGAGCAGACCAGTGTTTCAGTTCCATTCTTAGCAATTTCAATTCCGATTGGTCTCGCACAATATTACAACTCTCTCAGTCACAAGTGTGCCTTTAGACGAGATTATTAAGATCCTGATTGAAAAAGCTTTCACGGGTGATTGGTTCAACAGAACTTACGGTCTCAGTTTACAAAAAAACATTAGCTTGCAAGACTTCTTGGAATTAATCGTCTCAGCTAATCAACTCTTTCAGTTCAATGGCCAACTTTATGAGCAGACGGATGGTGTAGCATGGTAATGGGGTCATCACTTGGTCCGCTGATGGCTTATGTTTTCATGTGTCATCTTAATATAATGACTTGATGCCCTGTCTGTATAGAGTACATGTTGACAACACCCTAGTCATATAAGGGAGCTTACGAAACGAGGACGACGACGGCTACGGCGACTTGATTTAAAACTACGAGTTCGCGTTATTCATATCACTACGAAACTATTTCATGTCGTTTCGCGTTACAAATGTGTAGTAACTGTCGAGGAATTAAACTGGTATGTGTGGGTTGGAAGCGTAGGGAGAGAACTGAAAATTCATCGTCATGTGCTAACGTCCTCCACAGAACCTTAAATTTGGTCATTTCACGTCGTCATTTAGGAGATGACGGCAAAGAAATGTACCAAAATGTAAAACGCACGTGCAGAGCCATTGTTTTTGCACACTAAACCTATTGTTTTGTAGCGTCGTTGTTGCCGTCGGCGTCGTCGTTTCGTAAGCTCCCTAAATGCCGAGCGCCGACGCCGCCACCGTTTTTCTTGCTACTCTGAATGGCCTAGATTCCAGCATAAGGGTAACTATGGAGCTTCCTGTAGAAATATAACAAGATTCCCTTCATCGGAATTGAAATTGCTAAGAATGGAACTGAACTCAAAATACCTGAAAGGTCTATAGAATACCAACAAACACTGGTCTTCTCTTACACTACAACAGCCACACTGATAAAGGTTATAACTGAAATCAGTCAATTGAAAACAATGTTGTATCGTGCCTATACTCTTTGCTCTAAAAAAGAAGCTTTCGATGCAGAATATAATGTGAAAAATTACGCCCAATACTTTTTCCATTAGATTATCCTAAGAGCTTAATTAATCGGCAATTTCACTATAATTAATAATTTTATTCCTTCTGGCTCACAGTTTTGTAATGGCACATCCAGTGACTGAAGTTAAGTTAGAATTATTCTGCCCTTTAAAGATCAGGTGGCTGCTAATGCGGTTCGGAGGCAACTACGTGACCTTAGAGCTTTTGTTCAACCTGCTTTTGCGAGCACAAAACTAGAACAGGAACTAAAGCCAAGAGAAGTCAAGCCAGTTATTGTTAATCAGCAATGCGCTGTCTATTATTTTTCATGTGATCTGTGCAATGCAGATTATGTTGTGTTCACCGCTCGACACCTCCACCTCCTCACAAGAATAGTCCATTTTACAGTTGTGTGCTTGTTACCTGGCCTGTGAATGAAAGTAAGGCTGGAGTTGACCTTGTTTTGATAGAAACCTCACTGCTTTTCTTATGTAAATTGTTACTAATTAGCATGACAACAACCGACATCATTAACATAAGAGAAGCGGGGAGGTCTGTAACAAGGTCACTGACACCAGCCTCAATTTCATTTAAGGGCCAGGTAACTAAGCCGGCACACAACTGTAAAGAGGTCTATTCGTCGATCAGAAAATATTTCATGGTGTCTCAAGGAAATAACAATCTTTTAAAAGCAAGCCAATTTAAAATTCTTGGGAAGTACTAGAGCAAATGTGATTGTTTGGATCCGAAATTCTATTCATTAGAAAACTAAAGCCTTCTCTAAATACTTAATTAACCTTTTTGTTTAACTTGTAATATTATTGTGTCTATTGTGCCTTTACTCAGTATTATTTTATAATCAGTTTCCATTTTTTGCGTTTTTGAACTTCGTGTCGTGCAATTTTGGCCTGAAATCATACTTGTGATTTTAAATCACTCGTGCTTTTTGAAATCACACGTATACCTAAAAAAAATAGGCACCCATTGCGTATATGTGGTAGCGCAGTAACACGGCTCTTTAATCCATAACTGTCAACTGAGCTGCGGACGATATTGTTTTGGTACCATATATCATTATAGTACCATGGTAGATGTCTTAGGTAAATCGCCCCCTGAGAGGACATGTACGTGGTTACAAGCAAAATACTAAACCCAGAAAGATTGAAGATTGAAGAAAATAAAATTCTATTTTAACCCTCAAAAATGCGAACTAAGCGAGGTACAGATTTTGTTGGCCTGCTTTATGCAAAACAAATATTGATGCAAAAGTAAATAAATATTGATACACAGTTTTTAGGAAGAGCAGAAGGACGTTTTCAGGAAGTGTCGATCGACAATAAAATATTTTGCCATCAGCAACAAGATTTGCGAAATGAATTTTGAACCGCGAATATAAAAAATTACCATCAGTGAAAAACATTTTGGGAGATTTTTGCTGGGTTCAATGTTTCTATTTTACTTTTGTCTGCACAAGTAAATCGCAAAATCGATAGTGACATCGAATTCAGCGGCTGCCGGGATCAAGTAATACCTTGCGTGTTTACTAACAACTCGCAAAACAAAGGATACATCTGTGTCAAAATGACGACAAGACACCTGGTTTTTGTTTTTGTTAGTTTGATTTTTTGTTCTTTTAAGTGTTATAAAGTTTGACAAGAAATGTGCGAATTCAACACAAAGATCACAATCGCCCAACTCTTGAGGTTGACCATTGTTTCTGCAAAGTCAAAAATTCACTCTTCTAGACGAGGTTATGTATGACCAGGTAATTCCATCGTTTTGGAAATAGAGCGAGCTTCAATCGAATGTTGTAAAACCAAAACCAAAGTAATTACTTTGGCCACTAAAAAAGGACGTAGACAATCCAGTAAACCAATCAAAATGCGAAGTAATTACTCGTAGCCGGCAATGTAGCTGGCACGAAGCGCGGGAAAGTGTGCATGCGCAAGCCGCGATTGGTTTTGGTTTCACTTCTGATTGGTTGAGAAAATGGCGCGAGAACTTTGAACCAATCACTGAGTGAAGAAATGCAAAACCAACGCAATTCGCTAATTACTTTCGACACAATTGAAAACCGCTCTAATTCCATTGTTTTGGAAATAGCAGCTGCTTTATTATTCATCAGTATCACAAATTCTTGCCGATTTTGGGGCTCATGAGGAGCCTATGAGTTGGAGCCTCCATATGCAATGTTTCCTTGAGTCAACCTTTGCGCCTATCTTTTTATTTTCAGAATCAACTTTCAGCTAAATTACCGCGAAAGTTGTTTTCTGGAACGTCCGCATACAAGCGATCAAAATAAAATGGCGACGAAAGGCGTTGAGCGTGTCATTATCACGATTCTTCTCTCATTCCCCGTTTCTTTTCGATCCACAAGCCAGTTTTTACAATCGAAAGAGACTGGGTTACGCCGAGTTAATCAGGAGAACTTGAAAGAGCTCAAAGTGATGGAATATATTTAATAGCGTCATTAGTAAAGTTTGCTAAAAGTTTGCTCGATGTGTCGACAATACTGCGTCTTCCGTTTGTCCTTCTCGTTGCTATCAATTATCGCGGTAGTAAGTAAGCCCTGAGTACGTTTCCGGGATGGAGGGTTCTTTGCAAGAATCTGAAAATAGCGGATTTCCAAGTTCGCGAAGAAAACACTGTTAGCTCGAATGACAATAGCAACGCTGATTGCAGCGAATGCGCCAGTGCGAACGCCAAATGCGGTGTAAAAGATCTCTTACGAAAGAAACCTCTCGACAGATCAAAGCGAACGAATGCTACGAAGATTGATGTTATGAGAAAGTGGCATAGGGAACTTTCATTTGCTGGATTTGAAGGTTATGGTGAGATTCTGAATCTCGCGAAAGAACACTCACCAATACTAGTACGGGAGATATATCCCCTCTCTCTTTATCCTGGAACGCGTATTGGTTCTGTACCCTTCAAATATTTATTCTTATACCGAACATACGACCGAACCTTTTCAACCAGTTCGTTTGATTGTCCATGTCGATGGAAAGTGGAAACTGCAGTGTTACTTGTCGGTGAACCGTTGGCCGACAGTTTACTGCATGACAGTTACGGGAGCTCTTCTTCAAAATGACCGTCCCATCTTCGAGCATATGACTTTAAATTCTGGGACGTTGGACACCCTAGAGCGCTCAGGCCTTGTGGAAGTTGCCAACGAACTACTATGTGGCAACCAGACTTGGTGCTCGGGAATTGTGGAAGATGTGGAGTTTTCGGAATTTGGATATCTCCCTAAAGGGGTTAAAGTTATGACGCGCCCAATAAAGACTACCCACGCAGTTTCTTGCAAGATTTGGCACGTTCCTCCTTTTCGCCAAAAAATCACATCCGGTCGATCAAACCCGGCAGATCCCTCACGGAGACGCATGTTTAAAAGTTACACGGTATGTTAAAGGAGGGTAAAGGCGAAAAACAGCGTAGACGTAGCCACAAAGGCCCTTTGTCAAATGCCTAGCAGTCACTATCCCTGGAAATACCTTTCTCCCAACAGTAAAGTCAAGCGCTCAAGAAGACTACAGAAGCAAGCTCTCAAATTTTACAAGAAATCAAAACCAGTCAACAAAGCTAATTGAAAGCTTTGACGAAGGGCGTAAGGAGCTAGATGAAATCAAAAAAAGAGGGAAACAAACTGGACTCCCCACTCGATTAGATTGACATTACTTGGGTAGTCTAAACTTCTGGCTATTTCCTTTTCTTTTAATTTCTTGTTATTTTGTATTTCAGTAACAAATTAAATATTTTATTTTAATTACTGTAACCTTGCAAATAGGCCAAGAGGTAAAATAAAGTTATTATTGTTGGAAGGAAAAGATGGGTCAAGAGCTGTGGACTTCGTCAGTAAAGTGTGGAGGAAGGACAGAGAGGGCTTTTTGAGGATCAGCAACAAAAAGGTAAGAATTTCTCACTTTGATGATTCACATGTCTGATGACAACATGTAATGCCACTTACAGTTGTCCACTGAACATTATTAGGTAAATTATCTTACCAGTTGCAGACTTATTGTGATTCCTTAATACTAGTTTGTTTGCATTTTAATAATCTGATAGTGACTAGAAAGAAGGGTAACAGATGGTTCTTGGCTACTATCAGAGTTGGTAAGTAAATAAAGAAAACAACAGCTAATACAATTCTTGCTTTTTCTATTGATGTAACCTGAACCAATTTTCCTTCTTTTAATTGTCTTTATCATGATGTTGACATGAAAGAGGGAGGTTTTCTCATTATAAGTGTACTCGTTGGTTATAAATTGCATTGTCTACAGAAGCAACAAGTAAATTTATTTAGTTATGGTTCTCACATCATTCTTCAAGTAACTCTAAACATTAAGGGTAATCTAGAGTCTACAATATCTAACCCAAAAATAATCAATGAGTACATTTCATTAATTTTGATCTCCTTAGAATATCCAGACCAAGAAATCAAGGCAGAGGAAGTTTTTAGCATGGCAGGTTAGTAATTACAGGACTGCCATCATTTACTTATTTACTTTTAAGTTTTTCAGTAAAGCCCTGAAGAAGGAGTAATAAGTTTTGTTTCAACTGTCATTTAATAATGTTTTCTGTAACTGCCTAATTTGATTACTAAAAATTATATGATATCTCTCAATTGGCAACTGAAACAAATTTTAACTTAAAATTTGTTTCAGTTGCTAATTCACCATCGTCATATTTAATTAACAATTATTTGCCGAAGGCGAAGTGATTATCGGTGAATATTCACCTATAATCACTGAGCCTGAGGCGAATAATTGTTCTAGTATAAATACACAGATGATTATTTCAAAAAAGAGAAAAAAAAAACATTTCAACGCGAAATCATCTTCACTTAAAGTGGCAAAACGACTAGTGGCAGCCATTTTGTCCGTCGAGGTGATTATCGGCTGATAATCCGAGATAGCGAGCCAATGAGAGCGCGCGATTTTGTATAATCACCTGTGTATTTATACTAATAACATTTTTTTTCCTTACAGACTTGGGATCTTCTTCGAATAATAGACCCTTTGCATAAATGGCGCCCAAATTTGAATAACAATACTTGATACATCCTTAGCCTCGTGTTTATGTTTCAAGACAAAGGATTTTTCTCATGAATGTGAGGCTAAGGATGTATCAAGGAGTGTTATTCAAATTTGGGCACCATTTATGCACACGGGCTATTGCACATGGTTTTCTTTCATTCTGTAAGTGGTTTTTTACAAGCATATCACAAGATGGCAGATATTTCATTAGCCTATTTCGAATGAGTGGCAGTGCACTGGAGTCGATTTTCAGTGTTCTTAAACCGCCGGCACACAGGTAGCGAAACTTGTCTGCCATTGCTACTCGCCAGCATTGGGAAGTCTAATCAACAGGAAGAGCTTCATTAAAAACAAGAATTTAGAAAAGGGTTACAGAGATTTCAGCTTAAACTTGGGTTGGGGGGGGGGGGGGGGGGGGATCAAATTCAGGTGAAGTCCAGATTTCTATTAAGTGCACTATCATTTCCAGAAATCTGTGCCCATTTATTGTTCCACCTCACGTTGTGCAGTCCTCATTAGGAGGGAGGCAAAGTAGTAATGCCTTTACAATCATTCCTGTTACGTTTGGGGATTATTGCACGCAGCGTAAGCTAGGTTTGTAATTGCTTTGGACACAGCTCCTACAGCTCTGGACATTTCTACTTGGTAAATTCAATCTGTGATGGAAATCAAGTGTGCGATGAAGTGCATGGTGCTACTGACTGCTGTATACCTAGATGCATAACTTGTAGCACAGTCACTAGGTACAGAATGCAGTGTCCAATTTGTAAGTGCTATTTTTTGGCTTTACAAAGTCAAGTAATTTTTCAGAGCTACAATAGTCTTAGAGCTGAATGATGTTCAACAGCCAGCCTATGGAGTACTCACTGGCTGTAACAGGTCAGTTGGATCTTTTTGCAGACAAATAGTCTCTGTCCTGTGGTTGACAGTGATGTCCTCAATAACAGTGGTGCCATCATGATAATAGTTGATATCCCCCAAAAAGTCTCATTCAAGCTTACACCCGAATGTTGCTGGAGCAAAATAATGTAGTTCTAGATCTTGGTACATTTACATAAAGTACAATATAGTCAAGAATGGGTTGGAACAAGAAAAAGTTCCTCCTGGTCAAGACAATCGAAGGTTAAGTGAAGTATTTATTGCAAGTTAGCAAGATCATGTTCAACTGGATGATAATTTTATGTTTAGTAAACACTTAAAGAAGCTCCTTCCTACCAACTGAGACTTCAAAGTAAAAAACCTTGCACTCAACCATTACTACCTGCATATTTTTTATCACTTTTGTCAAGTTTTAGTTGACAAACATATTTGTAATATTTAAAATAAGGAATCTAGAATTCTGTATAAACTGGCCTAATTACTCAGATTTCCCTCTTTTTATACTTGTACATATAATTAATTCTTTGTTTTTGTTTTTGTTTGATCATCTGTGTAATTGAATTTGAGTAAATAAATAAATAAATAAAACATATACAAAAATTGGCCATGAACTACGACGTTCAGGATATCGAACAAGATGTTTTATTTCTATAATTCTTGTTTACTTCCTGAAGTTTACAGAGCCGTGATGCTTGAATGATGCTGAGTGGCCTTAACAATAAAGTTTTTGTCAAAAAAGATAGTATTTGTTAAACAATTGAACGTAATGGAACTCTTTTTCCTTGTTAACAAAATTGAGTGTGAAATTGAGAGAATTTACGCCAGCAATATTATTTTATTCTCTATTTACAGTAGATTTATAACATGGGATACAAAAACCGTTTACTTGCGTTTTTTGTCGCCAAAGCATAAGCTTTCAAACGTGGTCAAGGCATCTCATCAGCATCGTCAACTTTCCCCCGATTCTGGGATTATGAAATTCCATAATTCTTGTGTTTCCAAGCTCAAGCAAGTCAGATGCAACCTCTGCCTCTGCAATTGATGCAGCAGAGAACCCCGCACGTCTGTAAGACGGAATATTTTTCTTAAGTGAGTCCACAGCCAGGGTAGAAAACGTTCGACAAAATTCACACACAAGCAGTTGAAATCATTCTGTTTTTCTGTATCGCTTAATAAATGTTTAACCCCGGGGGGGGGGGGGGGGGTACTCCTCGGAATTCTTGGTGGGGTTGTGCCGCCCGGGTCTTCAAATCCCGACCCTATTTCAGACCTAAACATGCCATTTTCCACCCCCGTTTTCAGACCTGACCTCTAAAATTCATACCCATTTTCAGACCTGAACTTGCAAATATACACCCGTTTTAAGACATGGCTTTATAAAATCGTTACATTATTATAGCATCCGAGTGAAATCACAACAAAGTATATTACGTTAAAGCATAATATTTTTTATTAGGAAGTATAAAGCACTAAGAATTGCATCAGGCACAAAATTCTAGAGTAATTCAAGCTTTAAATTGTGCCGTCATGAAAACAGTTTGTACAAATACTAATCGATCTAACGGGAACAGAATAACAGAACAGAACAATAATATAAAAAAAACGAACTCGAAAGGAATGAAAATACATTGACTCGTTATTATACATTATAAGGCCTATTAACATTGAACATAAATCTATCTCTTTTGTATCAATTTAAATGAAAATAAAATCATTTCAAGTTCTTGATAAACCAAAAACCCGACCCGATTTCAGACCATAATTGTCAAAATCTATACCCGTTTTCAGACCAAAACGGCTCAAAAACCATACCCTTTGGGGCGGCACATACCTATATACCTTATATAGGGGAGTACCCCCCCCCCCCCCCTGGGTGTTTAACAAACCGCAACCGTTGAACGATGATTCTTGCATCCTTCAGTAGAGTTTTTCGAGTTATTCCTCCACTCTGCTTGACTCTTCTTTTGAGATGATTCATGATGTGAGATCTTTCATTTCGTCATCATCAACTGATGTATTTTTCGTTTCCTTCTTCGCTCTTTTCTTCGCAGTACG
>OX421452.1:18654682-18674682 GCA_949126865.1 Montipora capitata
TGAAAATACTGGACTTATCAGGACTTAATATCTGCAAACGAGTCAAACAATAAACCCAAAGCCGTTTCTGCATGGTCAGTGGCAAAGTCAATATTTAATATATTGGTATCTTCGAACATGCTATTTACAGTAAAATGAGCGCACCGTCGACCTCAGGTTTGTCAGTTGAATTACTGTTACGAGTTATCGACGTTAAATATGGTTACTTTACTTTACTTTACTTTGCTTTAAAGGTGTACAGGGCCCGTGGGGAGGATATATGATACAAGTTGCTTGGCAACGGGCGAAAGGATAACTGAAAAATCAGCGTTTTAGACAGGAATCGAGCCTACGAACTCCATAACACCGGTCGAAAGCTCTACCTATCGAGCTACTAGAACTCACTGGAGAGCTAGATTGTTTATCTAGGTCCTGAAAGGTCCTCTTACGGAGGTCGTAGGTTCGATTCCAGCCTAGGACTCTGATTTTGCCCGTTGCCAACCAACTTGTATCATATATCCTCCCCACGGGCCCTGTACACCTTTCCATCATTCATGTAAGGGAAATATCAGACAAATCCATTTCAAGGAACATTAAAATGTAACCCATGCTTGTCACTGAATAAGAGCAAACCATTCTCGAAAATTGCCTACGCTTCAGTTCAGGAATTTTGCACGCATTGCATTCCGCACGATTACTAAACGGACAGTTCTGCATGCAAGCCAATTCCCCATCTAACCCTTAACTGTAATGGACATCAAACACTGGCTGCATTAACCATGTTTTCAACTATACTTGTTTTTCACTCATGTTATAAGCAGCCATGATTTTCAGCCAGGAAGAGAAGTTTTGATGACGTTGAAAGAGAGCTCAATTGCCTGAGGATTAATAGGTCACTATAGTCCTAAAGAAACTGCTGTGCTTTGTCTGCCAAGCCTGCCGTTTGCCGTTAACATGATGCTGAATTTCTCTATACTTTACTATTTTTACCCACGACTCTGTGTCAAGTCACTTTTAAGTCGTGTCTTAATATCAGACTAATGAGGAGATTAAATTCTGAAGAAACTGTGGCTCTGCCTCGGTGTTCGCCCTTCGTCAGCTCCTAAATCTTCCTTATGGTGGTTTATTTACAGTTGCCAACTCATTGTTCTTGCCAGAGGTTTAGTTAGGGACACCAACATGGCCACTATTGCAACCCATAAAAACCAACGATAGTTGAAATAAGTTACGAGGTACACATCCTTAAGCTAAATTGCCCAAACATGTTTATCCCAAAAAGGACAAAAATAGCTGTAAACGAAAGGTACAGTATTATGAATGCAATTCCAAGGCACTTGTTCAAGTACCATTTGTTGAACATTATAATTACAAAAGGGAGGACCACAGCTGCATAAAGACAAAGAGTGGTAAACGTCATTCCTTCACTCATAACAGTGACTTGGCCTCCCACATCAACCACTGTTGTTTGGAGAAGCCAGGGAAACCCAAGGCAAAATAAAACATTAAACATGTTGCTTCCATTTGCTTGGGAAACAGCCATGTCGCCCTCCCCTTGCCAGGTAACAACCAAGCTAGATAAAGCACTTGGCGCACTGCTTGCTGCTGCCATGAAAGTTAATCCCATGACAGCATCTGGGATATCGAGAGTAAAGCCAATGATTGCAACCATCCAAACTAATAGATAGCAGAGCAATGACATCCAAACCAAAGAGATAAGGAAAGTGAGCAAGCACCAATTTTCCCACCTGCCCTTTCGACAGTCAGGAATGGTCAAGTAATACAAGCATGTGAATGGTAACATAATCACCCATTGAATCGAAGACATTATATTATAAAGAACTGAGTTTTGAGAATCGTTATTTGAGCGAATGACTTGAATTTCGTGAATAGCACTGCCTCGCATAGTGTCTTCATCACTGTTGTCGTGAGTTGGGATCAGTTTCTTGTTTTCACTTTCAGTAAGTTCTGTTTCTACGTCAACGAATCTTTTCGTGTCTGATTCAGTTCCCTTAAATATTCTCTCGAGGCTATTATTATAGCACATGACAACGCAATAGAGAAAGTATAATGACAACAACCCTACAGCTTCGTACCAATAAACTTTTCTGTCGTACGTGACCACAGTCAATGCCGTGACAGTTACTAGGTTACCTAAGTTGTCACGCACGAGAGGCCATCGTGATAGACGAAGCGTGGAGCTGGCGAACAGACCACAGATTGCCACGATAAAAAGAGAATCAAATGCCATACTTCCTGCCATAGTTGCTAATCCAATGTCGCTCTTTGTAATGAAAACGCCGATGATAGATGTGCACAGTTGGGAGCCAGAGGTTGCCATGGCCATCAATGTTGCTCCACAGACATCACGGCTTAAGTGTAATTTGCGGCCCATCTTCTCCACAGATGGAACGAAGTAGTGATCGCACAGGATAGTTAAACCAATGAACATATATATCACGAGAAACAAGTGTACGATAGCCCCACCGTGTACTCGCATTTCCTGACTCATAAAATCACCTGGAAAATTGTCCATGGATGGCTTGGAACATGGCAAACTTAGTTTGCCCATGGAAGTCGGATTCGAATTGTTTTCGTTGGCAGGAGTTTCCGCCATTCTTCTGGTTCGACTGGGAGCTTCAACTCCAGTATCGCCGTCTTCTGTTTGCTGCGAGAGCGTCAGGGCTTTGGAGGTATAAAACAATCAAGGAAACAATAACCAGATAAAAACAAAAGGTACAGCAAATTGAGAACAATTTTCTAGGAATTTCATTTTGGGTAAAAACGGCTTGATGCTCTTCGCGTTGTTTTAAACGGAAACTGGAAATGGACTTAGGGCAACAAAGTGAAATACAGCACTGACTTTCGTGCCTGAATCAAACAGATATCACGTGTGAGTGTTTGAAGCATCACCCAACGAGGTTATAGTTCAAAATCACTTAAACATAGACCGATTGCATAAATGGCGGCCAAAAATGTATTCTTTTGTTTATGTGCTAATTAGACTCACTAGCCTCGCTCTCGAACGACATTTTTATTGTATTTTGTCCATGCAAACGGGGCTAGTGAGTCTAATTAGCACATAAACAAAAGAATACGTTTTTGGCGGCCATTTATGCAATAGACCTAATCGGCTAACTCAATGTTGTACCCAATTCAAACCCAATGGGAATAAAACGTTTTGTTCCAGGTATTTCCATATCATTTAAATATAAATGCTACATTATCATGCAAATACAATACACAAAGAATCTTAGTCCCGGGAGATTTGAATTGGGTACAACACTGAGTTAGCCGATTAGGTCTATCGGTCTATAGCATTGTTAAACGTATTTTCGTATTTAAACGGTAGATATAGGCATATTTTTATCCCCTAAAAATTTTTCATCTGTTCGGGTTCCCTAGCTGAAAGTCTAGTGATCCGAAAATTATAGGGATCAAAACTTACCTTTTCGAAAATTTCAGCCAGAAAAAAGGCTACCGTAAAATTCTTGGTGACCTTTTTAGGGTAAAAATCCGTTAAAAATGGGCAATTATACCGTGTTTTAGATGTTCGAAACTCTTTGGACAGGCAGGCGAGCAAGGAATTTTAAAACAAATATTCCAAAAATTCTAGATGTTAAATCGTCTTCCGAACAGATATTTTCCGAAAATTGACGTTGGGTGCCCTCTAGTGAGGGTTGAAGTGAGCGGCTATTGTGTGCACCAATTGCAATGACTTGAAACTGGGAATATTTTCTAGTATTGAATTATCAGTTAAACGATTATACATCTCCGATATCGAAAAGAAGTTGTGGATCTTCGGAATGAGAAAAAAGAAAAGAACAGAAAAGTAAAGGAAAATTGCCTGTTAACACAAAAACATGACAAATAATTTTATGCCAAAACCACGTGCTACACACACACAAACGTCGAAAAGCCAGCACGGTTGCAGATCGAACCATGGAGTTTGGATTGGAGTTCGAGTTGGACTTCGAATTGCTAAAAATTAACCTGATTACAATTTTTGCTGTTGCTACATGTTTGTTTTCAGTTTGCTAAATTAAATGTTTGCTTTTGGAACAAAAGGTCGCAAATTCGTTTTTTCGTAAAGTGACTTTAACTTTCCAGCGTTGTGCAGTTACTATTAAAGCAGTCAGTAGACGGAAGTAGCTCGTGGACATAGTATATGTATGAGAAATTATGAAAAACCACTGGCCAAATATCCACTTATTTCACGTCGCCTCTGCTGATTTAAATTCATGAAAGTTCTTTTAAAAGGAAAATTTAGAAAATCTCTCGAAGTTACGGTATTTTTAAGGCTCGTAAAGTGCGGGCACGTCAGGTCAAGTGAGAAACAACTCATAGTACCACTGAATCAAGCAAGAGGAGAAGACAAAACACAGAGCCCTACTCCATGGCGTATCCTATGGAGTACCTCTAAAAATCATTTATTGGTGAAATTAAATACTTATCAACATGATGAGGCATTTAGATGCACATTACCTTTATTTCTTTAATTTCCAGCTCACCGATTGTTACAGTTCCATGCAGTTTACGAATTGGCCGCCATCTTGAAATTTCGTAGTTGTTTCATGATGTATCCCGTATTGTAGTGTATTTAGCCAAATATTCATACAAACCCGTATAACCCTGTATTCCCATACAGACCCGTGTATACCCATAATATACCCATGTATGCGAGCATTAAAAATACCGTAACTTCTAGAGATTTTCCAAATTTTCCATTTAAAGGAACTTTCATGAATTTAAATCAAAGGAGGCGACCTGAAATAGGTGGACATTTGGCCAGTGGTTTTTCACTGTTTCTTTAGTCTTTTTAATGTGCGCAAAGATCACCAACAAAAACGGTGAAAGCCGCTATAAACAGCCCTCTGCAGCCACAAGAGTCCGGATGGCGTTAACTTTGTGATATGGCTGTCTCATTCCATAGATAGAAATCCAAAGCTTGCTGTTTTTGAACTTTATCTCTAAATCGTAAATTGATTATCTGTTCAATATTGCAAAACCTTGCGTAGAATTTCCTACGAAAACCGATTTCAGCGAGTGTTTTCCGTCAATTTAATTACGTGACCTCTCCGATTCGCAAAACATGCAAATTTGGGAACAGTGATTTTCATGTGATCTACCGAAAATAGCGTGTTCAGACAAAAAACACTTGTTGTTAGGTAATCTTTTTAACTGTGCAGCTGACTGAAACACAAAGGAACTATTTGGACGACGCAGTAATTGCGAAATAATGCCATACTAAAGCAATACTTTTACACTTCACATGGTATTTTCTTGACCAACCGAAACAGAAGTCAGGAAAGTGGCGTTCCCAGGTTGCATGTGACAAGCGCTTGAGTTGTTTTAAAAGGTCCTTTTGTCGCCTTCTCGTAATTAACACCGTAGTCACACTGACAAACGACGGAGATCATCAAATGGATTTTAGCAAAATGTCGGCTATTAAGCTTATTGTGCTTTTTGAAAACATTATGCCCAAAAAATGTGGCCAAATGTTTTGAAAAAAATAGGTTCAGTAAACAAAAAGGATTCATGGTAACGAAAATAGAGCATTATTTTATGGTTTCCGTCGATACAAAGATTTTTTTGTCTTTAGAGGCCACAACATTAATTTGTGTGATTTTTACTTTAGTTTGTGGTTCAATATCTGTAGAGACGGTCTCGTCCCCAGAGCCCTCGAATTTCAATGTTTTCCCCCGCTGCGCCTCGGGGAAACATTGAGATTCTCGGGAAACAAAATTGTGTTTAATATATATATATATTTTTTTTTTTTGGGAGGGGGGGAAGCCAAAAAAAAAAAAAGAAAGAAAATAAAAAAGAAAGGAATCATTTCCGATGTTTACCCTGATTAAAGACTAATGGTTATTTCTGCACACTGTGGGAGAGTACAAAGTTTTAATGTGTCAGTTTTCTTACATTATGACACCTTAGTAATTCTTTTTTTTTCATTTCAAAATACAATATCCTTCCCAGTTCGCTCTTGCTTTAAGATTTCAAAACTCTGGATACTAAACTTTTAAGGTGGCTAAAACTGGTTTCAACAATTTGGAGCGGATGTCTTATTTGAAGGATTAAGCCTATAACACTGTTTCACTTACGTACTCACTTGTTCGCGGCAATTGAATTGCTTAACACGATGCACCTATTAATGTGACGTAATAGATTGCCATGCCAACAAAAGAACCATCTAAAACCGCCCTATATATTGTATTTAAGGGCTTATATCTTTAAAACGAACTCGATGACCCGTATTTTTTTTCTTGCTGAAAAGTAATTAGCAGGCTAAGATGAAACTCTCAGCAAAGTTAAAAAAAATTCTGTGGAGCGGATTCAGAGCCACCTTAAAATTTTCCAATTGTGAAGATGGCTATGAATCTGCTCCAGAGAATCTTTTTAGCTTTGCAGAGATTTTATCTTTGCGTGCTAATCACTCTCCAGCAATAAAAATGGGGGTCACCGAGTTTGTTTTAAGACAAAATATAGGGTGTTTTTAGATGGCTATTTGTCGCCATGGTAACCTATTACGTCACATCTATGAGTGCCCCTTGTTAAGCAATTATTGGTGTTTCGTATGATACCATAACATTGCCGTTTAGTGAAGCAGTTGGGTAGATTCAATCCTCCCCAATAGTACAGTTTGTTGAAGGTGTTAAAACTGGTTTGAGACACCTTAAAACGAAATCATTAAATTTTCCCTTCGACCGTGCCGTTCACAACCTTGCTCTTGAATCGGTGGATTCATTTGCACGTGGAAAATGATAAAGTGTAGTTTATATTATAAAGTGAACGGGAATTGGCCGCTGGATAGAATATACTTTTCATGGCTTTTGTAGTTCAAGAACAGTGCATAAAAATTATTTATTATCCTATAGTTGGCTGCTTATCAAAACGCATTGTATGCAAGGCTTCAAATTGCATTGTTGTACTAAAGTCAGAAATGACCACGCCAATAATAGTTACGACTTACTAAGAAGCAAAAGGAACTAATCACTCTTCTCTGAACCTCGATTTCATTTCGTTTGTTTTATGACCCCTAAGCCTCAAAGCCAAGCTAAAATTTTAACGTATCAAAATAAGTCTATTTCTAAATTAAACTTGCCGCCTTTATGGCTTGTCACTTGACTTTACCTTTCTCTCGGTTCTTCTCGGAGCGTGACGATCTTGGGCGAGATTTGACCGTCATCACAAGCGCTCTAACCTATTTAAGGTCTAATTATCATCAAACCAGTAGGTCAATTTCTATCTTCCCCTTTCTTTTCTAAAAACTCTTAAATGTCAGAAGTGACCCAATCCTCAATTCGATTGCGATTGCAAAAAGAGTACTAAAATTTTCGTCTTCTCTTGTTTCGTCTTTTCTTGGGTGTCAAAGATGTATTAATTACAAAAAACAAAAACAAAAAACCAATAATTTCAATGCAGTTTTCTGTTTTATCGTGGGGAATTTTTCGGTAGAAGGTCTGTTCCGGGTTAACTGTTTTTCTTTTAGTTGTGCTGTTAAAACTTACCTCGTTTTCTTAGCCCTATTTGAAAATTGAGGAGGGTCGCACAATTCCTACACGTTTTGGGCTTTGTAATCGTAGAATAAAGAAAAAACATACATAGTTATAGTTAACAGGAAAATTGTCCTGTTGCACTCAGCTGCCGCGTTGTAAATTTAAAGTTGTAAAATTTACAAGCGAAGCGTTTATATGTAATGACTGTTGCGTTATAAGGAAAACAATATTTTAAGTTTAAATCCTCTCTCGGAATCCGTGAGTCCATTCCATTCTAGTTATAACTAATTAGGCAACCATTTCAGGTCCGTGAACATTTGCGGTCCAATTTGGGGACCCTTTTCGGTCCGGAAATCATTTGTTGTCCAATTTGGGGATCATTTCCAGGGCGGCCTGTACAGACTGCTGCTTACATTCTAACGACGTTTCTTTCCCATTGTTTTCACGGTCTGTTAAAACACCCAAAAATATGATGAGGAATAAGAGTGTGTCGAAATTTATTCATTGGGATTTCTGACAGTCCCATCATCGGTATTTGGATTGAAAGGCCGGAAAAAGCTGTGGACGAAATCTTGATCGTCCAAGAAAGAGCTCTTACTTTCGACAATAGTACTCATAATTTTGCAATAGTCACGTTGTTCGAAACCGTTGATTTGTGCATTTGCCCCGTTTCTGGCCGCAAGTCGAATCTGCGTTTTGCGAGGCAAAACTTTATCTATCGTAACAGAAAACCTCGTCATTAATTAGGTTTTCAATAGACGTGGTGAGATTTTGAATAGACTTTTGTTTTCTCTGGTTTCAGCTCTGTTTATCTGCATAGTCAGTTGGTGGCGCTGCGACATCGGCTTTGATTTTGAATTTGGCGCGACTGAATTATTTTAAGTTTTACTCGGCAGTACTTCGACGTTTGAAACTGGCCTTAGTCTCCAGCCTTGGGATTTTATGATACCGTTGACAAACAAGAAATTGAGAAATGGCTCAAATCGCGTCGGATCTGGAAAATAACCACACAGAAAGGAAGCTACCCATAATGGCAATAAGGTTAGGCTTTTTAAGTGAGAATTTTTCATATAATTATCTTTTTAAGCATTTTATCGGGATTCCCATACAAATCCTTAAATTTTTGTCGGCAAATGCTCATAATGAGCTTGGGGCGCCTATGATCAAGCATGTTGCTAAGGGCAAAATCAGCCCCTTTCGGCGATTTTCAATTCCTTTCCGTGAACGTTTGTCTGATATGAGGATTGTAATATGTAGCAGCAGTATCATCCTTCGTCTCAGTGGAATTTCGGGTCGATTTGAACTTTTTGGAAGAATTTACAACAGCAGGAGCCCATCAAGGGAGCCTCTATCTCCCATACTTGGCCTTGGAGTCAACCCTTCCCCGAGTAAATCTAGTATTAGAACGCCTCCCAGGGGAAGTTTCACACGCCCTCAGTTCGAAGAGTCAATAGAAACAGAGCTATGACAGTCATTGTTTTACCCACACGATCAGGCTGAGAAATCGGTAATGGCGGCATTTTTTTTCCGCTTTTCGCGGTTTACTCGACAGAAATATGATACTTTTCGCGGGAAAAAGCCGTTCTTAAAATAAATCTACTCGGGAAAGGGTTGACTCAAGGAATTAGTGGAGATAGAGGCTCCCCTTGATGGGCTCCTGACAACAGCTTGTTTCCGACTGCTTCATCGGAGTTTCCAACCTTGAAGATAAATATGTAGAGAGAAAACAGCGAACCTACAACCCACTGGAATAGCACTGAAATGGCCAAAGTACGCCACAAAGACACTGATAAAGTATCGAGAAGAAAAGGTAACGACTTTTTGTTCGATTCATGTTCTTATATTTTCGAATCCTAAACACGTTTTCAAATTCCCATACAAACGCTTATGCTCAAATTACATCGTTAGCTTGGAGTGCCTGTGATGACATTTAAAAAAAATGCGTTGGTTTAAGTTTGTGTTTTATTGTGAATCAAGCTACAATGGCCAAGGAAAAAGAGTTTATATGTTACTTATACGTGATTGGTTATTCACTGGAGATGATAGAACATGGCCTTTAATAAGTTGGAGCATGAGGAGGGGTGGGGGAATAACTGTTGCCGGTCAGCTGAATGAAATAACAAGAGAGTGAATTTTGTAAATGTTACCGTTCGGCTAAATGAAAAAAAAAAAAAACAGAAAGGAGATTCTTTGTGATAATTTCCGACAAAAGTTGGAATTCATTTAAGAGTTTTATTTAAAGTCAGTTTAGTAGGATGTCAGTATGTTATCACCAGTTCGGGAAATAGCCAAAACTGTCTATATGGTGACGTCATCAAAATGGCGTCGCTGCTCCAGGCTGCTCGAGTCCCGTTGTTATGGGCCCTTTTCGTCTGTTGCCTTTTAGTTCCACTGTCGATTGTGTGCGCATGTGCAGATTTCCAAAGAATGAATACACTGCTTGAACTCTACTTGAACAGTAATGGCGGTCGAGAATTCTAACGAGCGAATTTCGAAGTTTAAGTTTGGCGATCGTGTCATGTTTGGAAGCTGGGAAAACTCAATTACCGTGTAATAATTGCAAATTAGAGGTACGTGTCATTTTTTTGTATCTATATAAAAAATTTCCTGGGAAAGGACAGTAATTTTATTTCACTTTGGTGAACAGAAGGTCATTATGCAAAGTGGGTTTCTTAATATGATCACTATCCTTATTTGAAGGATGGACAAGTAGTATAAACCACAAATGTATGCATAATCAATCTTCTTTTGCGTCTCTAAGGATTCCCAGAAAGATATTAGGGACCTTAAGATCTACGACGGCGACGTCGACGTAAACGTCACCTCAAAATAGAACTTTGCTCTAGTAAAAGTCTTTCGCGATTATTCCATCTCGTTCACGTCGTACAATGTGGGCGAAGTATCCTAAAAATAAATTGGTACGAGCGGTTTCATACTGAAAATAGGGAATGAAAGATTCTCTGTTGCATTCTCACGTTGTCGTCAAAACCTAAAATTTAGTGATTTCACGTCGTCGTCATGCAGAGAACCGCAAAAATATGAGCAATAATCCGTGCTGCACGTGCAGCACGATTATTTATGCTCTTTTGACCAATGATATCATTGTTTTGTGACGTTTTCGTCGACGTCGTCGTCATAGATCTTAAGCTCCCTATTGTATCGAAACGACCTGTCCACAGAAGCACATGACCTGGAAGCGTGTGACTCTTAACTCTTTTCTTGGAACAAAGCTAGGTACAACCTCTTTTTCAGGGTCTCTTTGTCGATCTCTTCTCAACGACAATGGACACCCTGGGAACGAGGTTGAGCTGAGGATTTTAGGACACCTATTTTATGCCCAAATAAGGGCAAAAATAAGATCAAAGCTGCACGCGCGAGAAAATGCACGAGCTAGGTTACATCCAAATAAGGAATTTTTTCAACTCAAAGAAAAAATCCCAGCTCTGAACCAGAGTTATGCACTTTGATGGCTCTTTTTTGTGAGAAGGGAAAGAGTGGAAATTCTTTCTTGCGGAAAGAGAAATTTCGGGCACAACTTTCACGGAATGTCAACTTCCTCCACGGAACGGTTTCCCGGTTAGGAAGATTTATGCGCTGCAATAATAGAATTGTATGCTAAGCCATTGCTGTTTTACTGAAAAGTCTGAAAACAAGTGCGACTGAAAACACTTAAAGTTATTATTTTAATGACTAAAGAGTTTAAGCTTCATTTATACGGCAAACGTGAAACGGCAGTGACGACGAAGTGACCATTTTCCGCCTGTTTTTCTCAGTTTGCCATTTTTAGCATGACGGGAAGTGTTTTCATGCTAATTAGGAATGATCGTATCCATTGGCACTCATATCGTGGGCAATCATCACCGTTTCATAAAAAATGATGCTTAACCTCTCTACTTCTTAATTAAATCTAAACTTACAACCAAGTTTAATAAAGTGGAACCAAATTGACCAGATTCAATTCTACTAATGGACAATCATGCATCATTTCGGTTTCAAAACTGTGATTGCGGATGCTGCAAGTTAGGTCAATTGGATCATGATCGTTGCGGAAAAGACTAACAATGCGTATTCTAAATCAACTGTAGTTTCATCATAAATACTCTTGTTTTTAGGCCATTTTAATTTGATCAAAATCAACAAATAATTGTTCATAGCAGTTTGTTTATTGTTTTTGATCAACTGTAGTTGCAATTGACTTTGAACATCATTCTGTGACGTCATGACCGGGATCGGGATTGGTCGATAAAAGCGTTCGGGATTTCGGGATGAAGGGAAACTTTTGGTCGGGATGGCGGGATTGAAGAACCCTATTGGGGACCCTCTTCAAGGTCATGAGCTGCTTCTGGTGTCCATGAGTGTGCTTCGACTATCATTGTTATTCGCCCTTGTCACACGGCGGCCATATTGTCCCGCGAGACCAAAAGAGCTTTGTTTCACCACGCCAAGCCTCGTAGTGGAAACCATGGGGGTGAGGCTTGGCGTGGTAAAACAAAGCTTTTTTGGTCCCCCGGGACAATATGGCCGCCGTGTGACAAGGGCGAATTAGGTATGAGTGGGAGACGTCCGTCATCAGTTCTCTCAATCTTTATATATATAGTCCTAAAATGTTCATCTCAAAAAGAACTGAAACAACGATAAATACTAAGTAAATTGCAATAAATACTGTTCCAAGGCACCTGTTCACGTACCATTTGCTCAAAGTGAGAATGACAACAGGAGTCAATATAATTCCATAGAGACATGAAATGCTGAAAGACGTGCCTTGACTCAGGACAGTGACATGGCCTCCAAAGTCAACCAGTGATGTCTGGAGAAGCCAGGGAATCCCAAGACCGATTAAAATATTAAAAACATTGTTGCCATTTGCATGGGAAAGGGCCATATCACCCTCTCCTTGCCTGACCAGTATGAGTTAGATGACAAGTCAGCCACATCACTCCCTGCTGCCAGAAACGTTAATCTTAACACAGCATCTGGGATGCCGAGCGTGAAGCCGATGATTGCAACCATCCAAACTAAAACATACGAGAGTAACCCCATCCACACCACTGAGACAAGGAAGGTAAGAGAGAACCAACTTGCCCATCTGTCTTTGCGGCAGTCAGGAATGGTCACGTAATACAACAACGCGAATGGTAATGCAATCGTCCATAGAATCCAAGACATAACCTTTTGAATAATTGACACTTTCGGATTTCATGGTAAATGACTTGGATTTCTTGCACTCCGTTGGAAGAAGAGGATAATTCTTCTCTATTTTCTTCAGTTTGAATCAGTTTTTTCTTCTCGCTTTCAGTGATTTCTCTTTCCACGTCTATGAACTTTTGCATACGTGAAGCAATTCCTTCAAATATTCCCTCAAGGCTTTTGTTGTAATACATAACAATAAGATACGACAAATACAAGACCACAAACGCGGCGGCCTCGTACCAATAAACATTTTTGTCGTTTGTGACCACAGTCAATGCCGTGACGCTTAGCAGATTGGCGAAGTTGTCACGCAAGTAAGGCCAACTCGATAGACGAAGAGTTGACTTAGAAAACAGACCACAGATTGCCACAGTAAACAGTATATCAAAGGCCATAGATCCCTCTATGGTTGCCAACCCAATGTCGCTCTTTGTAATGAATACGCCGATGATAGATATGAACAGTTCTGGACCAGAAGACTCCATGGTCATCAATGTTGCTCCACAAACATCGCGGCTCATGCGTAATTTATGGCCCATCTTCTCCACAGATGGGACGAAGTAGCGTTCGCACAGGACTATCAATCCGACGAATATCTAAACTGCCAAAAGGAAGTGTACCACAACTCCGCCGTGCACTCGCAAATCTCGACTCATAAAATCACCTGAAAAATCATCCATGGATGACTCAGTAGATGGAAAAGTTTGATTTCCAATGGACATCTTACTTAGAGTGCTTTTTTCATAAGAGTTTCCGCTATTCTTCTTGTTCGGCTGGCAGCGCTAACTTTACTGAGGACTGCCGGCTTCTGACGGTATGCTGGGACAAAATCATCAGGGAAATGGAGTTGCAAAACAATCCACGAGGCAGATAAAAATGGATAGACACGTTGAATTGGTGACTTCCCAGTATTGTGTCCTTCGTAGGGCAAAAGGTTTTATTTTGGGCTAAATCACTTAATGATTCCGCGTTTCTTAAAGGTAGCTTTATGTGTTTTTACATTTGAAATATCTCAGGTGAAAGAAAGGGAGATACAGGGGCACCCAAAGAGAATACAGTTCAAAACCACTTAAACATAGCGTTGCTAAACGGTAGATATAGGCATATTTTTATCCCCTAAAAATTTTTCATCTGTTCGGATTTCCTAGCTGAAAGTGTAGTGATCCGAAAATTGTAGGGATCAAAACGTACCTTTTCGAAAATTTCAGCCAGAAAAAAGGCTCCCGAAAATTCTAGGTGACCTTTTTAGGGTAAAAATCTGTTAAGAATGGGCAATTATATCATTTTTTAGGTGTTCGAAAATCCTAGGACAGGCAGGCAAGAAAGAAATTTTACAACAAATGTTCCGAAAATTCTAGGTCTCAAATCGTCTTTCGAACAGATATTTTCCGAAAATTGACGTTCGGTGCCCCTGGAGATAAACAAATCTCAAGCTTTTCGCGTGCCTGACCGCACCAATCACGCGAACTGGGTTTCTTTTATGTATCAGTGAGTTCCAAGCTTAGCTGAAAATTAAAGTGTCCGAAAATTTTAGGGAATGAAATCTTCATTTCAGAAATTGCTAGCTGAACGTTACCTTCCAAGGGACCATTTGCTCATCCGAAACGCCAGCCGATTTTACTCCTCAATGGGTTGAAAAAGAGACTAATTTTCATGTTTAATTTAGAGCACTAGTACTGTTGTCATCCTTGTATCATAAGTTCCCTATTAGTTCATTTGGGAAGGCCCTTATGTATGTCACGACATACTGATGATATTAAACGGCAAACATGAAGAAAAAGGTCAAGGTTACTTACTTTTCAATAAAAGTTCAACAAAGTTAGTCCGGACTTCAAACAACGGCATTTTTTCTTAAAAAAAACAAAAACAAGCTACGGCTCGTTATAAAGCTGACAGGCACGTGCAATTGTATTGAGGGAATGAGAGATCAACACGTCTGCGCCCTGTGCCGTACGATCTTGGCCATCGTGACGTCACGAAGAAACCTTGTGCCCTTTCCTTGAACGGAGCTTTCTAAAATGGCGGCGGAAAACGTGTTCGATGTTGGTGCTTCAAGTGCAATTTTTTGGATCCGAAACCTCTAGATTATTTTGCATTAGGATCACTCAAGTTTTCCGGTAAACTAAGGAAAGAGGACACGATACCACAAGCACTCGATATACGGTTATTACGCCCCTCGATCGTGGTGTCATTAATGAGGGAGATTCGGCCCGAGTGCAGATCTTGAACTGACGAGGGATAACTCGTTTGTTGCCCACAGATCTTTGATAACTTCATCGAGGTTCGATTATTACGCAGTTCCACGTGCAATACGAAGGACAGCTCGTGTAAGGTGTTACACGATAAAAGGAGACTCGATCGTGATCAAAACGAGGGAGATTCGACCGAGGATTCTCGCAATACACTCGATGTCCAAAACGAGGGAAGACTGAAAAAAGGAGATCCCTCGATCGTGATCAAAACGAGGGAGATTCGGCCGAGGATTCTCGTCATACACTCGAGGGAAGAGTCGGATCCACGCGTCTTTTCAAAGATTGACTTAATTTTGCACAGCAACACCAACATAAACGAGGCTTCATATGTAATAAAGCGACCAATGAAGTTGTCATATACGACACCTATAGATATCAGAGCGCGACTATTTCAGCACATGTGAAGGCGAAACGCATCTACAGTAACTTAAGGACGGTGCCTACTAATTCAAAGGTATTTTTGCCCCGGTTTATGATTATCCAGGAAATGTAGATCTTAACAAGTTATATTGAAATGCAAAAAGAAAATTGGGGGCAACCAAGCATTTTTCAAAGATAATCGATGAATAATATTTTGTAAAAAGCTTTAAAATACAAAGCAATGTATGGCGTTCTTCTCCAAATTGAAGCTTAATTATCTCTCAAAAATGCGTGGTTAACCCCAATTTTTCTTTTTGGATACAAAGAGTACTTACTAAGATCTACTTTCTCCTCTGAACATTAGTTGAAACGACTGTGGCGATCAGGACGATCCGTACGATCATATGGAAACCAGGCTTTGAGTACTTACATCATAGTTGGAGACCGCAACGAACTCAGGGGTGTCTCAAAAACTAAGAGTTTTGAAGCAAGCAACTATGGACAATCTTCCTGTCGATGTAAGTTGGATCAGTGGCTTGATCTGATCGGCGTAATTTACAAGTTGAGAAGCCAAATATTATGAGCAAGAGCCGATACAACGTAGGTCCAATGAGAGTTTGCATTGGATTGCTTTTACATACATATATATTAGTAAATGGATGTTGACGTAATACTAGAAGAAATGTGATAAAATATGGTAGTTACAACAAATTTGAATTCAACTACTAAGAGTAACGGAAAAATAACGGAAGTGACTGTAAATAATAAACTGAAATCTAATACGTTTCGTCGCGGATATTAAGACCGTTGGCCGGGTTCTGTTGCCCTGCCTTTTCAAACTAAAAAAGTTGTCTATTTTCATCCGTCTCCCTCATGAACACCTATTGCTGAGTATGGGCACCAACAGTCTCGATCTGTCGACTAATATAAACCTAATAGAAAACGAGGGTGGGTAGGGTGGGAAAAAGCCACAGAAACGAGACCGCGAGAAGGATAGGCGTAAAAAGGAAATGAAAGAGAACAAATGACATGTTAAATCTAGACTGCCAAGCAGCTTCGAGAGGATAGCGTCATTCCTTTGTTTACTCCCCCTTTTATACTTGCGAGGTGAGACCGCTGAGAATAGTTGTCTATTCTCATCCGTCTCCCTCACACCTATTACTGAGTATGGGCACCAACAGTCTCGTGTCGAAAACAACCCTAAAATACTACAGAGGAGACCACAAAATCCACGCCAAAAAATGCCCATCCTCAAAGCGAGAACCCCAAACTAAAAATCCCATCCTAACAAAACAGAAATTAGGAACGAGGAAAGGCAGAAACGAAGTCCCGAAAAAATTTGTCCCATTGATCCATATGACGATGGAGTTCACCCGCTCTAAAGGAACTTGGGTCACGGAAAGCCAAAAGAGAGACGTCCGCAGAAGCTTCTCCTGCGATAACTGAGGAAACAAATTCTTGAGTAATATGGGCGTTAGTGAGGGGTGGTCTCTGATAATTTACCATACGCGGACAGTTAACAGAAACTTTGGGAGGATCAAAATTAAGATCGAGTCTTCTCCCAGTCATGAAAAGGTATCTTGGAAAACTAAAACAGACGAAACGGTACGTCAGGCCGAGGGAATGGCAAACTCAGCCCCAGTAATCCGAGAGGGAACATAAATTTCCCTTAGAGAATGCCACCCGAGGGAAGACGAAAACGGGAATGAGAAAAATCATAGACAGTATAAAATATATAAAATAAAAAATCGGTAAAAGTGGAGACTAAAAGAAAAAAAAAAAGGTAAACAGGTGTAATCCTGAGATAAGAAACAAAGAGACATGCAGACAAGGATAAACAAGGCACAATTCGCCTAAAGGAAAAAACTTTATTGCATAAGATGATACAACAAAACTATGTTGAAGGACGGGGAGGCCGCGGCTGAGCCGGGACAGAAGAGGAAGGCTGACGAGAAGGAGCACGTTTCCAACACTGGGGAGACTGTCTTATGTCCTGGTTCACCGCATCTGTAACAAATAACACGCGGAGGTGGCCGCTGATAGGGGTGAAAAAACGATTGCTGATACGACAATCTTCCCCTACGAGTCTGTGTGCGATATGGGATGGACCGCTGGAAGGACTTATCAATCTTCGAGACCGTTTCGATAACACGGGAAATATCCTTGTCGGCCAACAAGGTGAGGAAATACGCCTTGAACTGCTCAGCTGGGACGTGAAGCTTCTCTCTCAATGGCCTTAGGGTCACTGGAGGATTTTGCAACAGAAGCCAAATCTTCAGCATAATGAAGAGCTTCGTATTTGTCGAAGTCCTCGACTCTTCTGCCACCGTAAATATGATATTCTCTGTATGAATGACTCGACAGCGGTGCCTTGTGCACTCTCGAGAGCTTTAATACGCTGTTGCAAAACCTAAGAAGGAGTAAGCCGCGCTAATACAAAGCAAAAGGAGAAAACGCAAAATGAAAAGGAACGAAAAGCCAACAAACGTATTTTGAATAAAACAGGCAAAATAAACTGGTCCAGCGGAAATGATGGAGCAGGCACAGAGCGGTAAACATGCAAATGAATAAACAAGCCAAACAAATGAAGGGGCAAACGACTAGACAAAGTAGACGGAGCAAAAAGTAAAAAGGGCAAAAATAAGAACACAACTTAATGTAACAACTCTGACTAGGACTGCAAGCCAGGAAAACGATTACGACCGAGAGGCAGGCTTGCAAAAGCAGGACTACAAGCTCGCGAACGATAACGCAGGGCCGGCAGAAATTAAAATCTAGGACAAAACAGTAGCTAGAAGGCATAGCGTACAACCTGTGACATCAAAAAATGTAAATGGCACGAAAAAAGCCGGGCAACAAAGCTAACAAATGAGAAACCGACTGCATAACCCAAATAAAGGGCAAGGTGAAAAACATGACGGATAAGTTGAAAATAAACAAAAAATTGACACAGGGAAAAACGAAAGGAGTAGCAAAAAAAAATTTAGAAAATAGATTAATGAAGCCCAAGTAAGGCGAATGGCATATGAAAACAAGAATAAAGTGACAAAAACCGAAAAGGTAAACAAAATCAAAACAAAATAGCGCGCAAGCCCAAAAACGCTGACGTAGCCGATGAATGGGGAAGAATGTCAACAGCAAACCAAACGACATGCGAAAAAAGAATTAACCGCAAAGCCCACATTAAAGGAGGGCAGACGTTTAGAAGCAGGGCGAATAGCAAACCAAAGGAAACTTTAGCCCGCAAGGCCCACAAAAAGGGCAAACCGTTAGAAGCAGGGCAATGAACATACGAAGATAAAATTGCCCGCAAAGCCCACACGAAAAGAGGGCAAACGTTAAGAAGCAGGACGAATAATATACTAAACCAAAATATAGCCCGCAACGGCAAAAAAAATAACATATGAAATTTGAATTGCCCTCAAAGCCCACGTGAAAAGAAGGCAGACGTTAGAAGCAGGGCAAATAACAAACCAAACCAAATTATAGCCCGCAAGTCCCACAAAAAGGGCAAAACATTAACAGCAGGGCAAAGAACATACGAAATAAAACTGCCCCTATTAGTAATAGTCCTCGAGTAGCGAAAAGCGTGATGCTTTCTCTCGTTTTATTCCCAAATAAATATATTTTCAGCTTGCATTTGCAAAGTTTATTATTGTCTTTTTGCCCGACTAGTTGGGTGATACTAAAACGCCTTCGCCTCATGGGCTATTGACCCGTTGCCCTTGCGGGCTACGGGTCTAATTGTTAAGTAGGGTGGGGTGGTATTTTCCACTACGTATCCTCGTATCCAATTTCAGTCAGTTTTATGATCTTAATCCTTACATCACCAACTGGATAATAAGCTTCCTTAGTGACCGAAAGCAAAGGGGAGTCGTTGACGAAGTAACCACAAAGTATGTTGATATTAATAGAGGGGTACCACAAGGAACTGTCTTAGGTCCTGTTCTATTCTCTATAATATGGTGAACGATATCACAGCTGCAAATCCAAGCAGTAATCTTCTTGTGAAGTAGGCTGACGATATTACCCTTAGTGTCCCTGTCAGATCTGATGCAGTTGATCAATCGCAAGCAGAGGTTAAATCTTAAGAAGACCTGGGAGATGATTCTTAGAGGGAAGACCAAAACGCCCCTCCTAGCATGTATTGCGGAACTAATAAGAGCTAAGGATACCAAATTATGGAGCAAGGTTACAGCCCAAAATCATTGCCTGAACGATATACTTCCCCCACATAAAACACGCGCACTTCGGGAGAGAGGTCGCAACTATATTTTACCACAAGTCAGAGCTGAACGCTATAAACGCTGCTTCATAAATAGGCGCCTTTTTTGCTTTGTGTAGCTATTGAATTTTCTAGTATCGAGTGCTTTAAATGTAATATAGTATAGCATAGTATAGTTTGGTCTTATTAGTATTAATGTTTTCTCATTAGTATTGAATTGTACACTTCTCACAAATGAATCTATTTTTAGAATACCCGTTCCGGCGAAAATCAGTTGTCATGTCCCTGAAATAAACATGGGAGAAGCAGTCACGCGTGACATGGCTTCTTCCGATTGGTTAAAATTGGCAGCCCTTTGTTTGTTTCGCGCGCAAAGTGTATCTAAAAATAAATCCATTTGTGACTGTGCTGGGGCAAGACGGAAAAGTGATAGATCAACACTCTTATCTAATTCACTCTTGGCAAGCTAAAACGAAGCGTGCTTGGGATTCTGCAAAA
>OX421452.1:18682182-18724682 GCA_949126865.1 Montipora capitata
CGGCCCCTTGTGTGCTGGGAAACAAGCTTCTGAATATTCAAGTTGCTAAGTACCATATTTGGAACAACAGGAGCGAGGGGTTTCCAAATATGGTACTTAGCACTGAAACATTCAACCAATCAGTTCGCACTGAATATTCGGAAGCTGTGAACTCGCGTTACACGTTTCAACCCTTATGGGTTTCTGATAGTAACGCCTGCCACACAGGTTAAAGATATGCACACTGAAAATCGTGATAATATTTAACAATTATCAAGCGAAATCGCGCGGAATATCGCCTGATGGATTAAAGAACGAGGTTTATTCAGGCAAAACATGCTTGTTTCGGCTCAAGGAATAAAGTACTAGGTACACGGTTTTCGATGCCATCTTGACTGGTAGGCAAAGCGGTCAGAAATTACAGTGTTTGTATGGGAATCCGATAGCAAATAACTTCTTCCAAAATTGAATTTTACACAATTTGTGAGTCAAAACGTTAAAATACTAGATAGGAGATTATATTCACCAAGTTGGAAGGATGTAGCTTTGCTGAGCTATTTTTTTTTAATTTTCCATACACTAGTTAGTCTTACATTTTTTTTCCCGCGAACTGGGTCTAGACGTTTGTCAACCCAGCCAAATTTACAGACAAATGTATGGAAAATTCAAAAAATTAACTGAGCGTCTTCTAGCCAAGCTACATACTTTAAACTTGGTGAATACAACCTTCTACCTAGTATTTTAACGTTGCGATTCAGAAATTGTGAAAATTTCAATTTTGGAAGAAGTTATTTGCTATCGGATTCCCATACAAACACTGTAATTTCTGACCGCTTTGCCTACCCATCAAGATGGCGTCGAAAACCGT
This sequence comes from Montipora capitata, assembly GCA_949126865.1. Taxonomy (NCBI): domain Eukaryota; kingdom Metazoa; phylum Cnidaria; class Anthozoa; order Scleractinia; family Acroporidae; genus Montipora; species Montipora capitata. The sequence continues at coordinate 18,683,030 of OX421452.1, forward strand.
GATAAGGCCTATTTATGTTTGTTGGATTAAAAACTAGGCGTAGCATGCTTGTTTCGGCTCATGCTCATGGATTAAAGAACGAGGTATATCCTATATTGATGTGTCATGCAGATATTGGAATATGAGAATATCATGATAATATCAAAATATTTTATAAAGATTTCATGGTGATATTGGAGTATGAGAACATTGATGATAATATCAAAATATCAAGATATCATGGTGATATAAGAATATCAGAATATACTATTAAACTAGTTTTAAAACTTATACACAGTACTTATAGAAAGTTGAAGCGTACGAGCTCCCCACATCTGGGACAATCTGTTGCGGTCACCAACCTTAGGCCTAGGGTTAGCCAAATTGAGGGTTTTGGTTACTTTCCAAAACATAAAACAATGACCTGCAACGAGTGACCTGTGGAATGTGACCTGTGTTTTAGACCCGCCAATTGTCACTTCTGTCTGAAGAGTTTGAAACCAGACATCATCACCATTGTTACTACATAGCACTTAATTTTAAACTTTTTTGCCTTGTAAGAAAATTCACTCAAGTTTTGCATGTTGGTAAGTTGAAATTTCCAAAGACATCAAGCTCAAAAATTGTTGCAACAGAAATAAAGGCTATGTAAAGCAAAAGAAATACAATTCCAAGACATTTGTCTAAACGCCACTTTTTCCATGCTATGCAAAATAAAGTAACAAATACAGTACCAAATAAAGATAGTGCAGTATAACTTACACTTCCGCTCAAAACATCAACATAGCCTCCCAAGTCAACTACTGTTGTTTTAAGAAGCCAGGGGAGTCCCAAACATAACAATATGTCAAATACATTGCTGCCTATTGTGTTAGATACAGCCATATCGCCATCTCCTTGCCGTGCGACAATAAGGCTCGATATCCCATCGGGCACACTGGTGCCTGCAGCCATGAAGGTTAAGCCCATGATGACATCCGAGATGCCGAGGGTAAAGCCGATTATTGACACCATCCATACCAAGACATAGGAGAGAATTGCAATCCAAAAAACTGATATGAAGAAGGAAACAAGGTACCATTTCTCCCATCTGCTTTTACGACAGTCCGGAATTGTAACGTAGAACAAGCAAGTCATGGGTAATTCTATCAGCCACAGCGTGCGTGAAATGAGGCCTTGAGGAACAGAAAATGGTGAATCATCATTTTGCTTGATAATTCTGACCTCTTGATCTTCCTCAGTTACCTGGCCCCTGTCATTGTCCTTGATGAGTGATTTTCTTTCTTGTTTTGCAGACTGTTCAATGTCCGGGGCTATATTGTAAAAACCTGTCACTTTTTCAAAGACTCGTTCAAGGGCTTGGTTGAAATACATAATAGAAACATATACCAAGTACATGCAAATCAACACCAAAGCCTCATACCATTGCACTTTTCTGTCATACAAGGTGGCTATCAGCGCTGCAATACTTGCAAGGTAACAGAACGAGTCACGCAACAGCGGCCACCGTGACAAACGAAGTGTGGAGCCAGCGAACAGGCCACATGCACCTACGATGAAAAGCATGTTGAAAACAGCCGATCCAACTACAGTTCCAAGACCAATGTCACCCTTTGTAATAAAAACACCGATGACAGAGGTAAATAATTCAGGTGCAGAGCTGCCCGCGGCCATGAACGTGGCACCAGCAACATCGCTGTGTATGTGTAACTTGTCGGTGATCTTTTCAAGGGATGGAACGAAGTAGCCATCACATACCAACGCGAGAGCACCGAACATGTATATCGCTAAAAGGAAATGAAAAACAACGCCACCTTGCTTCTGCCGCTGGTACTGTGTCATGAAATCATCTGGGAAGTCTTCAATGGCCGGCTTCACGCAGTTTTGCGGTGATGCCGTCGCCGAAATCGCCGTCATTAACGCCTCCATCTGTTCCTCAAATGTAGTTCGGTTTCTTAGCAACTCGGATGAGTTGGCGGCTCTCCTCGTTCGTTGGAAACCAACTGCATGGTCGTTTTTCTCTTCAATTTCATGTCTGAATGATATGAAGAACAAATTTGCGAAGAAAAAGCAAGCGGAAAGGAAGATTAATCCCATACAGAATAAACCCTTCCTGCCTCCATCCATTGTTGTTTACCAATCCATGACATCGCATTTCATTGGACGTCGCAAGATAGTGACGAGTTTTACTATTCAAACAATTCTCTATTTTCAAATTCCCCATAATACATGAAGGGGTAGTTTCTAAAGAAACTGTGGTGCTGCGTCGGTGGGGAAGTGTATACAAAAATTTGGTTTTATCAACGGAGTTGATAATGTAAATTGGCCACCGTACAGAGATTCTAAAAGCTGACGTTTCGAGCGTTAGCCCTTCGTCAGAGCGAATCGAGGGATTATGGGTTACGTGTAGTTTTTATAGTAGAGTAGGAGCTACGCTATTGGTGGTAACATGGCAACGTGAAAAATAGGAATATATTAGTTAAATGAAAAGCGTTCGTTAATACCGTGAGGTAAGGGTGCCGATTTGAAAGATGAATTTTTGTTCCAGATTCTTGCGGCTTTCCGTCGTACCTAGATGTAGGGAAAGGCCGCAGATAGCCATGTGTTTTTTGGAGTGGTTAGGCAGATTAAAATGGCGAGCGACTGGCTTAGATGCATCCTTGTCATTCTTCTCAACATCGCGAAGGTGTTCGCGGAATCGGTCGCCTAGTCGTCTACCTGTCTCACCAATGTATAATTTATTGCATAATGTACAGGTTATGCAATAAATGACATTTGCGGAGGTACATGTGAAACGATCGGTGATCTTAACAGATCGCTTAGGTCCCGATATCTTGCTAGTGTTAACAATGAAAAGACAAGTTTTGCATCGTGAGCGCGCGCATTTGAAAGTGCCGGGTTGTTCGTTAGTTTTGAGCGCGCTTCTAACTAAAAACTTGCCTACGTTTTTGTCGCGTTTGAATGAAATAAGTGGAGGTTGCGAAAAGATTCTACCAGTCTCGGGATCATTTTGGAGTAATTTAAAATTACTAAGAATGATGCTTTTGACTGCGTGATTATGAGGATGGAAAGTGAGGGTGAATGGAATTCTGTCATTCTTATCTTTTTGTGACGTTTGTAGTGATTACTCTCGATCAAATTGTTGGGCGCGATGATGGCCCGCTTTGACCACAGAGACAGGATAGCCACGTTTCTCGAAGAACTGGCACATCTCCTCTGATTTGCTGGAAAAATCGGAGTCATCACTACATAGACGTCGAAGTCTAAGAAATTGAGAATAAGGAATGGAGTTCTTGACATGTGATGGATGTGACGATGAATACAACAAATAACTGTGTGAATCAGTAGGTTTGTAGTGCACACTAGTACATAGCACGTTACCTCTAATAGAAACTTTGATATCTAGGAAAGCCAATGAAGTTTCCGAAATTTCCCAGGTATATTTAAGAGCCGGATGAAAAGAGTTGACGGAGGTTATAAATTGATCGAGTTCTTCTCTACTGGATGAAATAGCGCCGATGCAGTCGTCGATGTAGCGGCCGTAGAGTTCAGGTTTGGGGCCGTTGTACTGATTAAAAAATTGGTGTTCAACATATCCTACAAAAAGATTGGCATAGCTAGGTCCCATTCTTGTGCCCATCGCTACACCATTAATTTGTTTGTAATAGTTGCCGGCGAATGAAAAACAGTTAAGCGTTAAAACTAGTTCGGCAAGGTTTCCCATAATACACTTTGTTTGCCCCCCAAATTTTGCATAAACCATTGTTTTCAAATGCTCTTGGGAATATTGGCCGAACACTGTTTCAGCCCGGTCAGTGGTGTTGTTAAGGCCGGCGCGGATTTTAAGATGGAAAACAAATATTGCCTGATTTCATACGTTGTGAGCCTGGCACTAGCTATCGGTTTTGCCGGACGGAAGTGAAAAAAGATGGCGGAAATATGAAAGAAGACTCGCCCAAATTGGTTTTTGCAGCATTAAAAAAAAAAAAAATGATGATTGTCTTGAATCTCTTAGCACAAAAAACTTGGGAGAACTTTGGGCTTGATTCTAGAATACCCCCTCACTTACATTGAACCTTAGAAAGCTGCTACCGCAGTCCCGCAGTTGTGCCTAGTTTACTTGTGCTACCGCAGTCCCGCAGTGGAGCGTAATTACTGGGTTGCCGTATACGGCAATCCTAGTCGAAAAATGGGTAGAATTTCTCCGTTTTATTATTTTTATTTTTTTCCGTGTCGGTAAAAGTCTTGCCTGTCACTCCCCTGCTAAGTGGTGTCTTTGTGCATAGAGCCCTGCTGCGCGTATTTTCTTAGGATCGAGAGGGTAGTGGGAAATGCGTAGATTTCTCTGGCGGACACATTATAACGATTAACTTAACCGGCAATGGCGTCGAAAGTCATGTAGCGCGAATGGCGTTTTAGTGGATCTTTGAACAAAATATACCCTTATGAAGCTCAATAACAGCAAATCAATTGGATACTGAACAAGACAGGCGACAACATCGACAACAATCTGTCGCCCGTCGAGCCGTCTTTTACCAAGTGTGCTGTTATGTAGAACACTGAAGATTCGCAGGGCAGCGATAATAGTGAACTCAAAGACTAGACCAGGTGGATTGAATGGAATTTCAAGCGTTAAAATCGCTGAAAAGGTAAGATTATTGTCGAAGCGATGCCGCAATTGCGTGTCTTCACCACATGTTCCTTTGATCTCACATTATTGTGTTTTCCGTCAAAATATTCGCTTGTTTTCGCTTTCGCTCGAACATATTTACCTTTATTAAATGTCCAGTGAATAGTTTTATCCTCTGGGATGAATTTTCCGTCGAAAAATCGGTTATTTGGGCGGTCAGTGTAAAACGCAGACTGCTGACTGCAGACTGCAGACTGGGGGTAAATTGCAGACTGAGGGTAAAATAAATATTAATAATAAAAAAACGAGTCATAAGGATAAAATAAAGATTGTTTGAAAGACAATCCTGTTTTACATCTGTCAACTCACATTATCATGACTGCAGGTCGCTGCACCTTTTGGGGATGCGATCGTACGCGTTGAAATCATCTGTGCTTTGTTTTTGCGCTTCCAGATGCATTGCAATGTTCCAAATTATTTGTCACACCGGTACATCGAGGGAAATCGATCGAAAAACCAACAATTATTACTTCGAATACCTGAATAATCTCGGTTGTCTTTTTTCGGTGCAACGAAATGCACAAAGAATTTCATGTGTTCCGAGCAATTAGGACGCGGGGATTTCATTGGTTAAGCTATGCGTGATAACCCCTAGGGAGAACAAAGGGGACTAATGTCACGCATGCGCATCATCAATGGCAAATTCAATTTTATTTGCATTGTGATTGGTTGAAAACCTTCGAGACAGTCTTAGAACGCGGGAGGAAAAGATGTCGACGCTGTCGCTAGTTGTAGTTTTTATTGCATTCACTTTCAATGCTATCTATGCACTTGTGGTACAAATACCGAAAGAAGATGGACAAAAGCTAGAAAGACCTTGGCAATTCCTTCTACTTGGGAAAGTCCTTTATCTCGGATGAAACGAAACGTGCTTAGATCGGCTGTTTTAGAATGAAGCGGTGTGCTCAGACTAGTCAAAGGATTGCGCGAAGTTGGAAAAATTTTGCCTTATTTGCAACGCGTATGGTCATGATTGAATGTGCAAATCACAATATTGAATAACGTTACGTATTAAAGTAACTGGAACCGGCATTAAAATTTTCCCCTGTGGTTTTTTCACGTGGATACCCGCGCTTGAAGTGAATGCAAAACAAATTTGCCAGGTTGACGGGATTTGTTTATGGCGCGTCAGTGGTAAATGAGCTGGTAATCCGTTCAAAGGATGTCACAGCTTAAAATTTATCAATGAATGGAGTTAAGGTAAGTAACAGAAAAACATGACAGAAGAATTTCGTTTGTTCTCTCTTTGAAGCGAATACATTCTATCCGGACGAAAGAGTCATTTTGCAAAATGTCAATCGGTTTATAGCTTTTTCTGTTTAAACCGAACTCTGTCATTAAGAGTACAGGACTTTTGTCTCCGACGTTGGTCCACGAAAAGCCGTCAACAGGTGATATTTTGTGAGCCAAAGATAAGGTTTGACTAGAGATATTCCCGGTAAAAGTGGCACAGCGAATACTGAACCCCGACGTTTCGACTTCTTCGTTTACCAAAGTGCTTTTCTTTGTCGACGAAACAGTGCTTGTTTTTTCCACCATCAAATGTTATTTTCTCTGGACTAAGACATCAAAAGTCTCTGTATTGTTAATGTGTGATTTTCATACCTTCTGGACACTTTTTTGTCTTTTCTCCTCTTGAAATGTGAACTACAACCGTGTATATATGACGCGCAACTGAAATTTTCTTACCCCAAATCAGACAATGGCGTCAGTGTTCACGTTACTTTCGGTCAAATCTCAGCAAATATGTCTTGGTCCAGCGATCTCCATTAGTATGGAAAGCACATATTTGTGAAGAATTGAACTGCTTTGAAAGTTTTCCTTTAAAAGTGGCAGGGCGCACGAAAATGCCCTGTGAAAGTAAACCTAATTTCCATCGAAACTTGACACTTTGAGATGCGATGATTCAACTCTGGGTCAAATTATCCAGATGCAATGCATTCTTAAATGCAATGTACTGCAAATAAGACTCTTGCTTTTATTGCAATAAATATTAGTCCCAGCTATTAAAAATTATACTTAATTACATAAAAAATGTTTAGTTAGTGTAGTAATATTTACAAATAAAAATGCCCGCTTACCACAACTTTGCACTGCACTTTTCGATTTGATAAATTTCTTACTTTAAATTTGAGGGAAACTGTAGTAATTGAAATTTTAAAGATATTTACAAACTGTATAGTAAAATTTACATGACAAGTAATTATTGTAAAATATAATTTTGTTCATGATGATTTACATGATAAGTAATTATACATTATATTTGTAAATAATGTATATTTTAAAATTTTCATTCCCTTGTGTGGCTGCCTTGCATGGGTGTGTGTGTCACTATTTGCATCTTTCTGCTTTTGGAATCCCATTTAATAAATAATACAAATATAACAATTCTTTAAACTTTGTATGGTGAATTATTTTACCTTTGTCTGCACATTCAAGTTTTATGAGACATGTGACTGTGTGCAAGGAATGGCAGCAAAAATAAACAAAAACCAGGTCAATTAAACTTTTTGACACACAAAACAGCCATAATATTCAGGTATACCTTCTCTTCAATTTCTTCTGCATGTGTTTTTGCAGTTACTATAAGTTGCCATACACCAAGAATGAAGTAAAAAATAAATTTAATGTCGGAACACAAAATGGTGTGTGATGTTCCATCATCCTAAATCAATGTATATTAATTACTTAACACTGTTGGAATCAATATTAAATTTTATTGGGACACATTAGTTATTAAATACTGGCTCAATTACTGATACGGTAATATTATTGATGCACTATATTTAATAATCCCCTTTCACCCCGGGCGCCCCTAAACCGGCCAAAACCGGCCATACTTAGTATTTAACTCATCAATAGGGAACCCCCAGGGGTCAATGGGTTAATTAATAGACTAAAAACATTTAAGATCAATGGCTGCATATTTTGTACATTTTCATCCTGATTTAGATAAATTTACATTATTCTCTGCAGTGAGATAGTAACTTACCACAAAAGTGAGCAATGAATATGAATGAGCATGAAATGCTCACATCAAAATTAATAAGTAGTTAATATTGTGTCAGAGTTCTATCACAAAGTCTGCTTTGCCTTTAATTGTCCTTTTAATTTTAAACATTGCACAGAAGACAAGACCTGCTTTATGTATTTCCAGACATCCCAATTTTAATTGTACATTTAATGTGGGTGTAATTTACATCTACAAATGGTCAAGTGAAATTTTTACCTCCCCAAAGAGAACTCATTCAGAAAATTTCATTTCAGTACAACCTACAAGTCTGATGGCAGTGACTACATCATTCCTCACTATTGTATAGATTTACTAAGAACATCAACATCACTTTTGAGTAATTCGCTGGTAGCATAAATGATGAAAACAATGAATAATTACTATGGCTAGACTTGATGGAGTTACCATAGATCAAGGACAGAATTATCCAATAAAGTAATAAACTGGAACTTCATTATTGACTCATTGTAGCATATATTATCAAGCACGCCTTCATGATCAGTTGATGTATCTAAGAATAATGTTTTGGTTCCGTTAAATGAAAGTTCTTGAAATTTTTAAGGTAGTGTATCTTGAGAGTGTTTGCACATGAGATAAATGCAGTGAACCAGGTTGGCCTCAGACACATACACAAAATAGAGGTGGCCCGGCTGGTATTAAATTTCTGTCGACATATCTGTTGAGATAAGATGTTCTTTCAAAGGACTGAGGACATCTCATAACTCTAAACGATCAATGAAAGAAAGTGAATGAAGTGACATACTTCCTTCCAGCGCTGCATTCAAGTTGGATAAATCGAAGCCTGCGAGCTCGAGGGATATATTTCGCAACCACGTTAGATAGTAATCCCTTCCCAACAAAGGAATCTGGCCTTTGCTCGGGTCTTTTCGCACTTTGAGCATTTGTTCCGATGCATTCACTTAAATGGAGAAATAAAGCTAAAAAGTATAAAAGCTGACTCGAAGCAACTTCAGAGGCGTTGCTTCCCGGAGCAGACTAAAAGGACTGCTTACAAAAAGCGTAACGAAAGAAAACTTTCCGCCGACTAAAATGCCCCTTGCAGAATCTTTCCCTGTCACTTTAAGTTTAAATGACCACCTTCAACTGGCAGAAGCTATATAGAACGATCGAAGAAGCACAGGTTGAAATCACCGCTTCGAAAGCCATCTTTGTTTACATCACAGCGCGCGGTTGGAAAACTGGATACTACAATTTTCAACAGCCAATCAGACAAAAGTCTCCTTTGTTCCTAGGGAAAGGTTATAATTGAAAATTACATCTTCCAGATGCAAAACAAACGAACTTGTGAACTAAAGGATAAACATAACGTACACGAAAGCGAATGAAATGATCCTAATAAGAAATTTTTACACCTCAGTCATACTGGCTTAAACCGACTGAATTGAAACGTTAAATGGTTGCAAAATCCACGTTATCTGTCTTTGTTAATTGGTACTGTAGCCATGCGTGTCAAAATAAATTGAGTTATTGGGTAATTACTCGATTACTTTGTTCAGTGCAGGAAAATGGACAGTTGAATTACGGGGTGGTGACTTCTTTGCCTAAAAGCAACTCACTTAACGAAACTACCCTTTTTCCAACAACAACAAGGATTTAAACAGCTTCGATTCTTACAGAGTTCGATGAAAATCCGGATTTAAAACATGCGGTGGGGCAACCAAAGCGATGGGAGCTGTGTTGGGGTTAATTTCTGTGAAAGTACAAACGGCTACTAACACTCTTATAACTCTTTTTTCATTATTATTTTATAAAACCGCAGTCTGCAGTCTGCAGTCTGCATTTTACCCTCAGTCTGCATTTTATCCCTGGTCTGCAGTCTCAGGGGCACCCAACGTCAATTTTCGGAAAATATCTGTTCGGAAGACTATTTGAGTTCTAGAATTTTCGGAACATTTGTTGTCAAATTTCTTGCTTGCCTGCCTCTCCTAGTATTTTCGAACATCTGAAAAAATGGTATAATTGCCCACTTTTAACGGATTCTCACCCTAAATAGGTCATCTAGAATTTTCGGGAGCCTTTTTTCTGGCTGAAATTTTCGAAAGGGTAAGCTTTGATCCCAATAGTTTTTGGATCACTAGACTTTCAGCTAGGAAATCCGAACAGATAAAAAAGTTTCAGGGGATAAAAATATGCCTATATCTACCGTTGAAATACCTAAATACGTTTAACAATGCTATGTTTAAGTGGTTTTGAACTATATTCTCGTTGGGTGCCCCTGCAGTCTGCAGTCTGCGTTTTACACTGACCGGTTATTTGGGTGGTTTTTGGCAACAGAGGTTAATTATTCGTAATGCGATCGCTTCCGTTGCCGTCAGCAATGGGTCGCAAATTTGACACTTTTATCGCATTATCACATTACGCATTGAATCCACGTTATCTATTATTCCTAAAAATCTAAAAATATTCGTGCCTCATCAGTCTTCGGTCGAATTTATGTCCAAGAAAGCAGATAAATTGCAGAAAATTTTAATTTTTGCATCCAAAAATTCGTAATCAACGCTAAAATGACCAAATTTTGCCTGGAAAACATATTTTACTGTTATTTTTCTTACATTTTTTCGTTCAACTTTCGCTTTTATAAAATGTTTCAGTTGTCTGTAAATAAGTTATATGCTGTTGGAAAGCTTATTTTCTTGGCTTTAAAATGATGTATTTTTTCCCCCTAACTTTAAATATTTTTTGAGAAAAAAATTTTTGATTGGTTCTTGCCTATGATCTATTACAGGACAGACGCACGATTGACGTCACCATGCATCAGCTTTTATGCGAATAAAGTTTAGTTCTTTATTATATAAAACAAATAGATTCCATGTTGCCGTGCGTCTGTTCAGTAATAGATCACAGATGACGTCAAAATGTGGTAAATATTCGCAAGGCCGTGCGTATATAACATGAGGTGTGTCAGCTTCATTTTACTGGGTCTGGAAGGGTATTCTCGGGATCCGGGATTTGACCAAAATACAGTGCGGGATTCGGGAAAAAGCAAAATATCTTGACGGGATTCGAGAATTGACTGCTTCTCGGGAGGCGGGATTGAGTAGAATTTGGGCACGGGACGCGGGAATTCTTGCCTGATTTATGGGAATTCGGGAAATTTTCACCACCTAGATGAACGCTCTGACCGCGAACGCGAATTAACCAGGCGAGTGCTAACTAGTGAGGGTTTCCTGTCGAAAAACAACAGGGTGTTTTGTTTCAAGCAGATGCCTGGAGACACTGTGGAGAGAGAACGTGTCGCACGTGGTTGAACTAATACTCGACACATTTCAATATCGTTCAAGCTCTTCGCTTTTATTGTTATCGAGAGGATTGTTTAACCGCTAGCAATGGCAATTAATGATGCCAGCTCTGCTTCTATGGAGCACTGTCGGAGTTTTGATGTCGTTCTTCCCGGCCACAGACGAGACTTCCAGTGCCAGAAATATGGCGTCGATCCACAAGGAAACGTTTAATGTTCCGCTCAGCGAGGATCAAAAAGAGCTTTTTAAATTTCAAAAGCATTTTTAAAAAACTTTTACTGTACTAGATGAGAGAGCTACCTGTTGGCGACCGAGTCACTGAGGAATCCAGTTCAGCTGATGACCAACTGTCAGAGTATGACTCTGACTCCAGCGACAATGAGGACAGTAGCACCGATGGGGAAGACGCAGTCGAGGGTGTTCCTGTAATCTTTTTATCAAGGACAGTGTGCACGCGTACAGGAAGACCCATCACGCTTTCATATCGGGATCTTTCATCGTACTGAGGTATGAAGAACTAATTGCATTTTGCAATAGACTCACGACACGCATAAAATCAAAATAACAACCAAATGGGCAAATCTACATCATAAATTCATTAGCTTATGCAAAAATTAGTCCTCTTTTAAATAAGTTTTTGAGGAAAGAAAAACGGGATTCGGGAAAGCGATGACAACAAGTGCGGGATACGGGATTCGCGTGAAAAGGAGGGGGAATGCGGGATTAGGACCCCCCCCCCCCTCCCCCCACTTCCAAACCATGATTTTAGGCAGCGTTTACACCAACGCGGTTTCACAACTTCGAAACCGCGTCAAAATCAATACGGTTTGGAAGTGTTTACACGGAACAGTTTTCGCGAGAAAATCAAAGTCGTGATGGTATAAGCGAGCGCTGCACTACGTGCTAAATTCACCATTTTGAATCGAACAATGCAAATTTCGCGCCAAAATGGTAACCATATTCAAATCAATGCGGTTTCTGTGTTTACACACGACAGATGAAACCGTATCGCTTGAAAACGCTCCACTTTTGGCAGCGTTTTCAAATCGACCCGGTTTCGGCAACGGTCTCGATCGGTGTCGTGTAAACAGAAGGCGTAACCGCATCGGAAACGATGCGGTTACAAATGAAACCCCCTTTCGTGTAATCATTGCCTTTGATCCAAAGTTTTCGTCGAGTTTAGCGAGTTTCCTTGTAGTTGACAGTGAAAGAAGTAAATGGAAGAACCCAGGGAGGACTAGCCAAATTTTTCTCCCGGCATTGACTTTTTAGCAAGCAGGGAAGCCAACTAGAGCTGGGGGCAACGAAAACGAAGCACAACAGGCATGTTCAACACAAAACTAATGCACAAAATTGTACTTGAAAGGCACTCAACAAGAACGAAAAAAGGCTCAAGTTGGTCTGTAAAAACTTTCAAAGGTAGAAATTCTTGTTGTTATCGTTGTTTTTTTTTAATCACATTTGTTTAACCTGCGGAAAACAAATGAATTACAAAATTAACAAAACAAGCGGAAAAGCGCGGAAAATATTATTAAATCCGAATTTCATTTTAAAAATTACCGCTACACTGAAACATGGTCAAAAACATCAATCACGTGTTACCTATAAACTTTACGGTATTACCGGATTTTCTTACTGAATTTAGCTTGGTGCAGTGAGAAAAACTGCAAGTTCCTGGAATCCGTCTTGCAGCAACTGCACTGTGCATGGCAATGTGAACTCGGCAACATTCTCAAAAACCCAAACCCTTTGTTTACTTGGGCATTTTGAGTTTGTTTGTCTACATTTTCATCGAGTGCTTTGACTTTGTTTGCCAAAGTTTTCTTTAACTGAAGAACATTTCATTTCAACATTTATTAATACCAGGTGGCCCCAGTTGTTCGAAGGGTGGATAGCTCTATCCACTGGATAACTCAATTGGTTTTCCTAGTGTTTATCCGCTGGATAGCGTTATCCGCCTTTTGAACAACCGAGGCCAGATGAATCGCTCTCGCTCAACTTCTTTGCGGTGTGATTTTAACCAGCCAATTGGATCGCCGGTTTGTTTTCCCTCAGCGTGCGTTGTGAGAACTTTGTAGTCAATTAAACAATAGACCACAAGTTTCTATGGTTTATAGGCTGATAAACCACGCGGGATGTTAGTAGAACACGAGAAGAATTCGTAAATCTCGAGCCGCAGGCGAGTGATTTACGAATTCTTCGAGTGTTCTTTCCACATCCCAAGTGGTTTATCATGCCTATAAACCATAGAAACCTGTGGTCTATTGCTTTTATATAATAATTCAGAAGACGCGCGATTTTTCCTTGAGTTTACTGGCACAATAAAACATAGCTGATTGACCAATCAGAGCGCGCGCATTATATAATCTCAAATAAAACAAGTTTTATCTTTGGTTCATATGGGGTACAAAAATAGCACTTCACATTACAATCCAATCATTTCAGAAGTAGTTGAGGAACGTTGAGTACTTGCGGCTTGTGTAGTAAAATATTATGGTCGATACGGTCGAAAGCCTTGGAAAAGTCAATTAGGCAAGATCTAATCACGGTTCGTGGAGTTTCTGTTGAGCTCAGCCATTGATGGATTAGACGAACTAGGGCATGAGTTGTTGACGATTTTTTAACACAGCCAAATTGGTATGGATCTACCTGAGGCATTATGATAGCTGCAAGGCACTCGAAGACAAAGCCTTCAAGAATTTTGCTCAGGCAGGAGTTAATGAGCAAAACAATGGTGATTGAATATGCACTCGAAGAACTGATTTATCTTGACCACAGTTATGCCCTTCAGCAATCCTTTCAAGGAAATTTGTATAACTCCTCTGACACTGGTGTAATCAAAAAGAGATTAGCGAAGAAAGTCGCTGCGGGGACCGCGGCCGGAGACCATTTTAAAGTGGTAGGACTAAAAGTCTTCGTGAGCTCATATGTAAGGGAAGACGCATTTTGTGACTTTCAAGAGGTAAAAATTTATACATTATTCATGTTATTTCGAGCACTGAAAAATCAACCCAAGCAATAAAGTGGTAGGGCTAAATAGCTAAATAGCCCTACCACCCCTCCCCCCCCCCCGCGATCCCTGCGCTTGCTCTGGCATCGGTTACCAGCACCTTCGACAACTGTTTGAAAAGTATGGCGAACAAGGCCTTCTTGCTAAACTCGCAAATCCAGCAACAGCATTAGGGGGCTCATCTGTTCGTCGCAGAGTACGTGACATTGCTGACCCAGTTGTACTCCACCATTTTAACAGAAGGTTACAAATAAAAGTAGTCTCCTACGCAGCCATTCTTTGTGTGGTCACGTTTGTGTGGGGAGGAGCGTTGCGTGACCACACAAAAAATGGCAGCGTAGACCGAGACTTCAATAAAAGGGGAGAAAACCGCATATTCACTAATTGCACGTTGTTTGTTTTCGAATGAATGGAACCTGAGGGGGAGAGTAGAAATCACTGACCCCTAGTCCGTGGACTACCCAGACGGACTACCCTAAAATAGACTAACTTTACCAAATACTATTTTGATTGAGTGCTATTGAAAGAACTGAATTGATTCTGTACTTACATTGCATGAACCTTATTTGTTTTTGTTTGCACCAGTTTCACTCACTTACATGAAGTAATCGGCCATCACAACAATCATTGAAAGCTAACCCTTTTAAATGGGTGCTTCGACTAAAATACTGTTGACAAACGCTTTTTAAAATGGATGTTTACTGTACGCTTAGCGCTAATTGTGACGCTGCTTACGAACAATAGTACTCACTTGCAATAGTGTTTTTGGGGTAGTCCGTTTGGGTTCCGTCGGGATAGTCCATGTGACTAACCCAGCTAAATGCTGCACATGCGCAGTTGTGCGTAAAATTGACACTGAGTGCTTTTGCAGAAACATGCCGATTTCAAACAATCCAATCGTTATAGAATTTCAAGAACCTTGGCAAAAAAACAGTTTGGAAACCACGTGAATGATCTAGCACAAAAAATCTGAATTTTGACGAAGGGAATTTTTAAGAATACCGAACATGTAATGAAAACGTTACACAGGGAATTACGAAAACCTTCTCTGTCAAGATTTTATTAGAACAGCGTTGACAGAAAAGATTTTATGTGAATTTCGTAGTGGGTAAATGATCAAAAAAATCTAACGAGTGGGGTTTTTTTAAATAAATAAAAACCCTTTTTAAGCCTCGTTCTTAACCAGCCCCGTTGCCATGACAACAGCACACGCCTTAACCAAAATGCGATGATAAAACCTTCTTTGGTTAACCTTGACTCTTGAGAAAAACGTGCGCCCAAGCATAAATAGGTGAAAAATAATGGTGAATTAGGCGTAGGTACTTGGAACCTGTGTTCGGCCACCTTTTAAAACTTTGTTCTATTTTTTAGGTTTCCACGTCAGCCGCTGTGGACAAAGAGCGAGCAGTGGCCGAACCAGATTTTGCTTCACAGGCGCCCCTAACCTGCGACCAGGCGTACTTTTCTATAGACGGGGCGTGTAAAGGTACGCCTTATATACAATTTCTTAACGAGTCGTCTGCCCGAAGATTGGCCGAAAAACAATAGAGCTCTTGGAGCCTCGCTCAAATTGGTTACAGAAATGCAAATCATACTTTAGTAAAATCGGTTAACATCCGATCACATTGTGACCGCCTGTCAGTGCTTTATATTTGCTATTTTAGACATCTTCTGAATAAAACGTGATAAATTATTACTCGTAATCTAAATCACTTTTGGTTTTAGCTCCTGTCAAACGTAACATAACATAACATAACATAACATAACATAACAACATAACACAACACAACATAACATAACATAACATAACATAGCATAATTATCTCTTTCGCCGCTTAGTTCAGTTAGTCGAGCGCGATATGACAGGCACGAGAACAAAATGGCCGCGTGAAGCTGCGAAGGCGACTACTTGTAGTCGAATAGCGTTTAGAACTATCATCGTTACTGAGATAAGTTTGAGATACCAGTAATATTGCCCTCTATCATATCACTGAGAGCCCGGATTGATATTTGGAAAGTATGTTCTTCGCAGCCGAATAGTTATAAACTGATTGAAAATGGCTTTTTCGAAAAGGTTTAGCAATTGCTGCAGTTTACGCTTTTTTCACAGGCAGATTCCATCTGCTGTGGGGTAGGAACAACATACCTTGACGGAGTAACAATTAGTCAACGACATAGACTGCAAAACAGTCGTTTTCTTCCATTTTCGGAAGGCGCGAAGCGCCGTAAGCGTAATCCTCGCCCATTCTCCCTCGCCGTTTCTACACTCGCTCTAGACCTTTCGTTTGAATATTATTTTACCGTGTCGCTTGCGTTCGCAAAAAATACGACTGTTTTGCAGTCTATCAACGACATAGAAGCGATCAAAGCCTTCACTGATTTCGTATCCATGCTAACCTTCGGATTGAAGTGTAACGATCCAGCGGCAAACATGATTTGAACTTGGTTTCCATGAGTCAGACTCTATTTTTTGGTGCACAACCGAAATCCATTGCCGACGATATTTAGCTTTAAGCAATCAGGAATTTATGCATCGAGACCCGCCTGCATTCGTTTTTTATCGCTAAACATCACACAACACAGCGCTTCTCAGGTTCTCTTTTGTTTTCCTCTCCACCGCCAGTTCCTTTCTTCTTCTTATTATCTTTCTCCCTTTGTCCGAATCCCTTTCAAATATTGTTTCGGAAGGTGGTTGGCTCCACTGAATCATTAGAAACTAAGTAATTACCTTCAAGAAGTGATTAGTTAATTGGGTTTTTATTGTTTGTTTGTTTGTTTGCTATTTCTTTGTTTGCGCAGGTTAAAGATTTGGCAGATATTCAGCTGATGTGGACTTTCTATACCCACGCACCCATACACTCGCAGAGGATAGCCACAACACCGGGGGCTACATCTCCTATTCTTCACGAATAGTATGGGCCATCTTCAACCGACAGGCTTTTCGACCGTTTGTTTCTGTTATGGAAATTCGCATTGCTTATCGTAGCGATCTGATTGGATGAATTTCAGCTTTGGCGGGGATTTTCATATATGAAAATTGTTCCACGGCACACAATGCCTGTCGGTTGAAGGTGCTCTTTTGACGTCCTACACGGAACTTATGGACATGCGGAAGTTATTAATTTACGAGACGGAGCCCTACGGTTTATAGTCCTTATCCGAGAAGACTTGAAAGTCCAACCATTTGCCATTACCCCTGTAGACCACCCCTAATTTTGTAAAGTTACAAGCAGAAAAATATTTAGACGAAAGAGAGAACTGATCCTCGCACTCAACTGGACAATTTAAGCAATTGCCTCTCATAGACAGCTGGAAAGTTCAGGTGGCCCATGACCTCAGTCTACGATGTGAACTATGAAGCCACTTAGTTGGGAGCAGGTCAATTTGTTGGGGTCATCAGTTTGTTCCAGTGAACGACTCGATGAATGAAGTGGATGTATTTTTGAAGAGAGGGTTATAGACGAACCCTTTAGAGCCACCAAATAGGTGGTAAAAATGACTAGGAGCGAACAGCCCTACATTCTTGTCACGGCGTTTTCACTGACCGCAATTTATTTTTGGACTGAATTTTCCGCGAATGAGACTCTTACATGAGCTCGATGACCAATCACAAGAAACTAATTTGAGGTCGGTCATAGCATCACCGAACCGAAACTGCGTCTTTGTTTTTCGCAGAAAAGGTAGTCTAAAAATAGATCGGTCTGTAAAGCTAGCCTTAGTAAACACCTTATTCCAAAATAGCCACTTCTAAAAGCTGAAGTTTCGAGCGTTAGCCCTTCGTCAGAGCGAATCCAGGGCTAACGCTTGAAACGTCAGCTTTTAGAATCTCTGTACGGTGGCCAATTTACATTATCAACTCCGTTGATAACACCAAATTTTTGTATACTACTTCCCCACCGACGCAGCACCACAGTCATTTGAGAAACTACCCCCTTCATTCATTTGCTATGAAAGGAGATGGTTCGTATAAACGTTTAAAACCAGCCAGAGTGGACTCCATTCTAATGATCTCTGCATGGTAGAGAGTTCCAAGTTTTACAGGCAAAATACTTAAAAGAGTCTACACAGCGACAAGGTCGCTGTCAGTTCCTCTAAGAGAGTAGACCGTTGAGCACAACGTTAATAAGTATGTCCTTAAGATACGCAGGGTAAAAATTGATATGGATACATTTATGAATCGTGATTAACATATTTTGTATGACTCTTAGATTGTAAAGTGATGTAACTGCTGCTTTATCTAACAGCTGACTGTATGTTGATTCCCTGTCATTAAAAACCACACACAGTGCACGCTTATTCAAGGACCCAAGTTTTTCGCTATTCCTAGAGCTACAGAAGTACCATACTACAAAACAATACTGAAAATGTGGCAGAAAAAAGGCCTTATACAATTTTAACATGATGGAAGTGTTTACAAGCTTGCGGAACCTTATCATAACATTCTGTTAATTGTTGACTTTTTTGCAAATAAGCGAGACTTGTTTATCGAAATTTAATTGACTATCGATAGTCATTCCCAGGAGGTCAAGCGAGTCCTTAGTGGTAAAAGAGAACTAGTGATCATGCATTAAATCCTAGAACCATGGCATGGTGCTTGCTAGGGTTGACAATCATTCCGTTTCCTGTATCCCAGGTATTTGCCTTCCGCACTTCGCGATGCATACGCTGGCCAAGGGCGATAGGATCAGAATCCGAGTCATATAATTGCTCGTCGTCTGCATATGCATGAAGCGTCACTTCTTTGATGACGTAGAAAAGGTCATTTAAAAAGATATCGGCCCAAGTACACTTCCTTGTGGTACACCTCTTCTTACAGATTGCCAGCTAGAGTATGCATCGCCAACTTTCACCCTCTGCATCTTGCCGCTCAAGTAACGCGCAAGCGCTGCCGTTCAAACCATAGGCGACACCATAGGCTGATAGTTTGGCAAGCAACAGCGCATGCGGTATGGTGTCAAAAGCTTTTGACAGATCCATTGACACTACATCCACCAGTTCCTTCCTATCTCGGCTAGCTTTCCAATCTTCAGTCAGCCGCAGCAATGATGTTTCACAACTGTGGTGTCGTCTATATGCTGAGATACAGTCCGATAATAACCCCTGATAGAATGCTTGCAACTGGATGGAGAGCAGCCTTTCAAAGATATTATTCAAACAGAGCAGAACGGTTACAGGCCTGTAGTTAAGTTTATCTGTCTCATTGTCCTCTTTGAATACAGGGTTAATTTGACCCATCTTTCCACCTTCGGCCTTGAAGGATAACGCCCTTGTACGATTGCATTGTTGAGGATTTTTGTAACTGGCCCCGCTATGGCGTCTGAAGATTCTTTTATTAAGCGCGGGGGTAGCATGTCATGACCACGAGCTTTTCGTACGTCAATATTTGACAACAAATATTCTACTTTCGTCTTATTTGGGGGTAAAAACTGACTCGATCGCTTTCTTGCTTCAGGTTATTGTTCATTCGAATAGTTTTTATTCTTGGATGGTTTCTAAAGTTTTTTCCATTAACTTCAACAACCGTCTGCAATGTGCACAAAGTGCTCCTTAAATAGCTCTGCTATTTGGCATTTGTCAGTGAAAACAGCATCTTTTTCTATAAGTGTGATATCATTCGCTTGTTTAGAGCTGCTAGAGTGTAATAAGAGCTAGTATGTCTTCCAAAATTCCTTTGGGTTGTCTATCTGCGCCTTTTTAGAAAATAATTCCCTTATGGCTTTGCGCCTTAATGAAGTGCATGTGTTTCTTTGTGTTTTGTAACGTTCATAATTACTGTCTGTTCTGTCCCTTCCGAATATCTTCCAGAGCCTATTTCTGTGGCATGTCGCCTTACGCCATTCCTCCGTCATGTAAGGAACTTGATTGCCCCGCACGTGAAATTCCTTCAATGGCGCATGTTCATCAAGAACCTCCGTAAAAAGTGTCTCGAACACAAAGAGCTTGTCATCTATGTCGTCAAAAGTATCCATGACACCAAAAGGAACAGTATGCAAATCAACGAAAAACATGTCACGATCAAATCATAATTTATTGATCACCGGAAATAAATTTCAGTTAATCGATAACTCTTGTTTGAGCTTTGTCCTATGTCCAGTGATTTTCACGTGCAACCTCATGTGAACTGAACTTATCATCTCTCCATTGTTTTTTTGGCCAATCGCATGGCGCTCTGTAATGTCCAATAGCTTGCATTACCATGTGCTTCATCACTCTGGTCTTTTTTCTCACGGCCAAGCACAATATGTCTTGAAGTTTTCTTTTCAAATTCCCTACCATCCCCCCCTTGGACACAGGACTTGCCACAATCGCAATCGAAGTCACAATCGTTTTCTGCGTCCTCACATTGATGTCCCTTTCACTTAAAAGTTTCAACTCGAGGCAATGATATGACATCTCTTTTGCACTTAGTCTCTAAAGTCAGTAGTGTATTTTCAATAAAAATTGGGAATGGGGATGAAGTGCTCCTCTCGTCACACTTTTTCTCCCACAGACTCGGCACTTTGTACTCCTAGGGAGGCCCACGATTGGTCACAGCCGACCTTGAGGGGAGACCCAACTCCCTCCCCTTTATTGGTCTGTGCACCTTCCATATTTACCCAGGAATGGTCACAGTCGGCCGTGGGAGGAGGGCAAAGGGCTCACAGTCGGCTTTCATTGATACCAGCCCCGTAGACGTTAAATAAAGTGGCTTTACCTTTTTTTTTTGCTAAGAATGCATGCGTGACTACGTTGCCGCTGACATTCTGTGTGATGCGTGAGTGCTTCTGGGATAACTATGCAGTATGCGAGTTTCGGGCTTTCAGACCTTTAAACTCGTGTTTTTGCATGTATAATAACCTACATTGATACGCTGAACTTTTAAGCCAGTGAGTAAACGTCGTCACGTTTTCGAAGATCCAACCCCCTGAGGTCCAAATGACTTGTTTTCACATCTTAGAATGCCCTTGGCCGATGGGAGCCTGGGTCAAGCTTACGGATGACCTTGGACGATGGGCTATCTTGGTCAAGTAAGAACGAAAACTTGCTCAAAGCGCGGGAAAAATTCCGCGTGTAAGTCGCGATTGGTTTTGGTTTTCCTTTTTATTGTTTAATAAACTGGCGCGAGATTTTAAAACAACCAATAAGCATAGCAATTGCAATCGCGCAACTACTTTCAACAGTCATTTGAAAACTGCTCTATTCGCAACCAAAACAAAAACTAGATCTGATTGTCAACCTAGTTGCACAGTGAACTGTAACTTTAGTTGTTCCTTGATTCAAGCACCTTATCTGAACATTTTGATCGCAAGAATTATCGGGTTTTAACTTATTCTTTAGTAGGAGCGAAGGCCGTAGTTCCGTCTAACAAACACCACACCCTGAAGTCCACAAACCTAAACCAACAACTTTACTTCTCAATAGAAAATATAAAATACAAATTCTGCCGAAATTAAATTGAAAAGGCAATTCAGAGATTTTGGAACCTTGTGTTGATATCAATAGATTAAACAAAAGATACTAAGCTAACATCTTATTAGTACGTGAAGTTAAAAAAGTAAGATTAAGTACAGTCGTTAATTTTGTAACCTCCTTCAATCTCGTCTCTATGAAAGGTACTAATTTCAACTTCCTATTTTATTCTTTGCAGAGAGGCAATAATGATAGGATATGAGGCCCACTGTAGAATTCCAATCCAAGGAATGTCCGCAGTATTAAGTACACGAAACCCAGATACTGGTACAATATAAATAATGTAGAAAAAGAAAGAAAATAGCGTATTAATTGACACCATGTACTTAAACGTGTACCACAGTTAAGATATCTTCAATTAAAATGTGATATTGCCACCATTAAAAACACCATTCACTTTTGGTGTAAATTATTAACATTAATTTTTGCCCTGGGGGCCCAGAAAAGAAACTTGTTCTAAGCCGGTAAAACGTAAAATCGACTCCCTTCGGATATACCAACTAATTAACCTTTTAAAGAAAATTTGGAACTCTTTCTCATGACGTTAAGCGGGCCAAAAACTTTAAATTGCAAGTGATACATAATCATTTAGCATTAATCATAGGACAATGAAATCCACGATTTAAACCCGAGCAACTGGCTAAACTAATACTAAACAGGGACTTCATCGCCCCATCTTATCGTAACAGGGAGTGGGTTGGGTTCTTTAGCGTCCAACAGGGATTGCGAATACGTCACGCGGTTCAGTGAGACGGAATATGCAGTTTATTGTCCTTATACGAGAAAACTGTAGAGGCTTTTGACGTATACCATCGATAAGGCAACACTTAAAGGTAAAGGTAAAGTCTGCTTACGAGCCTAGAAGGCCGGATCAGGCCGGCGCTTATCTCCGGTTTCTAAGGCAACACGTACTCTTCAGTTACTTTAAGACCCTGAGTTTAGATCCAGCTATGGACCGATAAGATAACCACTTTCCGAACACCACCACCACTTTCTGAACACCACCGCCTTTGGTAGCGCTTACAAGTGGTGAGGTGATTTATCTAGTACATGGTGCTAACATGAGGCCAGCTCCGCACCAACTGTTATGAAGGCCTATTCTTGATTTGCACCCACGTGACACGGCCGGCATGTTGCATGGCAATATAATACAATTTTGCACAATAATAAAGTTTCGTTCCCAGCAGAGAGACAGGTTATTGTCATTGCCATCCAAGATGGCCGCCGTGACGTCAGATGAAAACCATCAATTTATCAATGCCAATTCAAAATAACCCCCCTCCCTTGCGCTGTCACGAACTTGACATTATATACAAATGGCTATTAGCCAAAGAAATGTTGACCAACTCAGTTCAAGATGAAAATTAATGCTACAGTTCGTGTCTATTTGGGCAACAAAACTTCTTTGAGGGCAGACAACCTTTTTCGCAGAAAGGTTTATATATAGCTTTCAAAGTTCACGGCCCCTTTGATATACTTGCCGCTACACAGGGTATATAACATTTATCCCACAGGCCTCGGTTGTTCAAAAGGTGGATGACTTTATCCCCTAGATAAATCCCTATCCAGTAGATAAACACTGGGAAAACCAATTGTATTTCCTGCGGATAGCGCTATCCACCCTTCGAACAACTGGGCCAGTTTCCTATTTAAGTTTTTGTCAGGTCCATGATAAAATTATTTCATTCGTGGCAGGGTGGTAGGCTGAAATTTCCAAAGAGATTCAGCTCGAAAAGAGTAGCAACAGCAATAAACGCTACGTAAAGCAAAAGAAAAATCGTTCCAAAGCACTTATTTAAATACCATTTGTTCACTGCTACACAGAGAATAGTGACAAGTACTGTACCAAATAAAGATATCGAGGTGTAAAGGATGCTACCACTTAAAACATTAACATAGCCTCCCAAGTCAACTATTGTTGTTTTAAGAAGCCAGGGGAGTCCCAAACATAATAAAATGTCAAATACATTGCTGCCTATTGTGTTAGATACAGCCATATCACCATCTCCTTGTCGTGCAACAATCAAGCTTGATATTCCATCGGGCACACTGCTCCCAGCTGCCATGAAGGTCAAGCCCATGATGACCTCTGGGATACCGAGAGTAAAGCCGATTATTGACACCATCCAAACCAAGACATAAGAGAGAACTGCAATCCAAATCACGGAGGCAAAGAAGGAGACAAGGAACCATTTCTCCCACCTGTTCTTACGACAGTCAGGAATTGTAACATAAAACAAGCAGGTTAGGGGTAACGCCACGAACCACAAGATGCGTGACATAAGGCCCTGAGGAATAGAAAAAGGTGAATTGTTTTGGTTAATAATTTCAACCTCCTGATCTTCCTCGTTTACGTTGTTATCACGTTCTTTTGCCTCCTCCCTGTAATTGGCATTTAGTTCAATGTCTGGGGTTTCTTGATGGTATCCAGTCAGTTTCTGAAAGCAGCCTTCCAGGGCTTGGTTGTAGTACATAACAAGGACGTACATCAAGTACATGACGACCAACACCAATGCCTCATACCAATGGACTTGCTTGTCGTGCGAAATGGCGACCAGCGCAGCTATGCTTAGCAAATAACACACCGAGTCACGCGTCAGAGGCCATTGTGACAAACGAAGAGTGGAGCCAGCGAAGAGCCCACATACCCCAACGATAAAAAGAATATTAAACACCGCCGAACCAACAATAGTCCCGATACCAATGTCGCTCTTTGTAATAAAAACACCGATGACAGAGGTAAATAATTCAGGAGCAGAGCTTCCCGCGGCCATGAACGTGGCACCAGCAACATTGGTGTGCATGTGTAATTTGTCGGTGATCTTTTCAAGCGTAGGAACGAAGTAATCATCGCATACCAACGCGAGACCACCGAACATGTATGTCGCTAAAAGGAAATGAAAAACAACGCCGCCTTGCTTCTGCCGCTGGTACTGTGTCATGAAATCACCGGGAAACTCATCAATGGACGGTTTGACGCAGTTCTGCGGTGGATGCTCCACCGACATCACTTTCAGTTGTACTTCCATTCGTTGATGTATTGTGCTTCGGTTTCCTGAAAGCTCGACTGATCTCCTCGCTCGATTAATAGTAGCATCGCGATTGTTTTTCTGTTGAAATACATGTCTGATTGCTCTGAAGAACAAACTTGGGAAGACGAAGCCAGTAACAAGAAAAAGTATCCCAACACGGGCAAGAAACTTCTTATCTTGTTTCATTCTGATTAGAGTCTCAGTTTCCCCTTTCCCTGTATGTACACAATCATTATTTGACATGCGATGAATATGCAAAAAGACAAACACAAAAGAAAAAATTAACGTATAAACAATGGCTAAAAAGAAAGGGCTATTGTTTTGTTAATACAACGAAAAGAAGCCTTCGAATACGAAAACAACGTCTTTCGCACAAATGTTTCCATTCCCTCAATCTTCGCAAGCTTTAATATTTCGCGACCTCGTTTTCACTTTTGCCCACTGAAATTCTAGAAATACATTGTACTTTAAAAGATAGAGAACAAAATTTAATAATCAGGTTAGAGATGCGCTGGCCAAAGAACGTTTGATGCCAGAGCTACAGCCTTACAATTAATCCTCGTGTGCAAGGGCAATTCCACGAACCTTGCTTTTCGAAGGTTACAAATAAAACAAATTAAAATATAGCTTGAGGGCATTTGCGATCAAGAATATACCCTCAATATCTTAGAGACAAATATATGAGATTCTCGTAACACTCCTGTGTTACTTCTTTGTTAAGGAAAATGCGCCAGACAGTACTGTCTTTAAACTCTGAAACTAGTTGACAGTCTGGCGAGTAATGCTTCCCACCTTTTTGACGCAGCGCTGTGATAATTTTTGCACCTAAAATAGCAGTGGTATAGTAACGCACAAAACCGCAAAAATTATAATAAAATCAAGTGATGAATTTCCTTTTTAAAAAGAGCAGTATTTTAACACTTGAAACTTGTTGGGGACGTGTACAATGTATCTAGAGAGTTACTTTTCAGTTTATATATTAAAGAAACCCAACTGGAACCGTAAACAGAAATCTAATTAAACAGAAGGCTATGTATTAACATAGTGTGTCGAAGTTCAATTTGGGTCTTTGCGGGTGGTTTGTGGGGGATTCGAAAAATCCAGTAAACCCATCGCCTAACCATTAGGCCAAACTTCCTCTCACTTTGATGATACCACGAAAATATTTATATGCTAATTGGTGGTATAGGCCCTTTTAAAAATAATCAAAATATACAGTTAAGCGCTGTAACACGTAACTCATGCCTTAAAATTCTATTCAGAAATATACAAAGACGTAAAACACTTGTAAAGGAAATTAAATGGGGATCAAAAGCCACACTTGACGTCAATGGAAGAAAAATGAATATCTTACGCTACTTAATAGGCTGTTGTTGAAAGTACGGTAGCATAATAAATGCTTAGTACAAATGGAGAGAGAGAGAGCAGTCTTGCGAAGAGCCGACCAAAACTAATCGGCACTTTGAGTTTGTAACAGACCTATTGAAATGACAGGTTAGTCAAGTGAAATGAAATAACGGGCTCTTTCCACTTGAGTAACTGCGTACGCAAAACCCAGAGTTTGTTTGAATAACAACATGTTTGGCGGCAAGGCTGGTTTTTCAGACCTCTTTTCGAGCACGCTGTCGTAATTCTGCAATATCAGGAGGTTCTTGTGAATCCGCAGCCTCTTTTCTGTAGTCGTGATCATACAGCTTATTTAAATTGGTGATATTGGGCCATTTGTAGGTTTTGCAATTTTAATCTCTTCATCCGTATCCACATTACGCAAATTTTCTGCGGTCAAAAAGGGCGTTATTATATCACTCCTTATAGCAGCACCTTTTAGTATGTAACGCAACGTTTGGGAAGGTTGCGTGACAATCCAAAAAGACAACTTTTTAAAAACAGTGTACTATTCCGGACGAAAGTGGTAGACAAATAAGAAGTGAAAAAACTGAAAAAATGAGAAAAAAAATCAATGGGGTTGCGGATGTTGGTTGGAAATTAACAAAAAATCGTGAAATTTGTAAGCCTGAGTATCTCAGGGAATATTTTATTGTGGGATTATTTTTGTATTGTGTCTTGGCCGCGAGTGGTATAGTGACGAACAGTTTTGAGCTTCACAACGCGAGAGAAAATATCCGCTACCTTCGAAGGCTAGTAATTTCGAGCAATGTTAGACATAACTGCATCTCTCTGAAATAAATACTGAAGTAGAGACTGCAACACAGTTCCTTATTATTTTACGAGAGACGCTGAGGAGGAAGGCTTTTGGAATGAGGTCTCTTCAATTTTCAAATCATTTCACAGCATTTCTTTGCATAACATTGCTCGGAATCAAACCCTATTGCAACCTCTTTTCCAGGGTTTTCATCTCCCCATCCCAAAGACCCTGGGGACGATGTTAAGCCCTTGACACGACTTGGACCAACCAAGTCTCTCCCCCAATTGAAGGATTATTCTTAATTGTCAATTTCTTCCAAGTGAAGTATTATCGTTCATTTTGGACACTGAAAGCTTGATAGGGATCATGGGAAATGAGCATATTTCTTTTAAAAGCCAAACTCCAATGTCTGGACTCGCAGGACTCGAACCCAGGAACGTGTGATTACTTACCCATTCACTTAACCACAAGACTACCACATCGCTAACTGCGAGGTTGTCAATGTCAATAATTTTTTCTTCCAAAAGTGCCGCTGTAAACGTGTATTAACACCCGCTAAGAAGCAAGCGTACACAGTGAAAAATGTCGGTTACCAAACTTCAAGAGAAAGCTAACCATTTTAAAATCAAGCTTTAGACTTAACCATAATTCAGCAATGATTATATATATATATATATACTAATTAGTTTTGGTAAATAATCGGCACATATTTTAGCCAGTTGATCTTTAGTGGTGAAGTGGATAAAAACAGTTCCTTCAAAGTGGGTGCTCCGGATTCAAGTCCTGTCCAGCTGCTGCTTTTCCTTTTCTTCTTTTTATTTGCTACCACAAGTCCTGGGACACAGTAATCTAAATGGAGGATTATACTTCATCTGGAGCAAACTGTTGCTTGGACATATATGTACAGGAATAAGTAAATAACAAGACACAAAGTACTTTTTGAAGCAGTATCACGGCACAGAAGATCAGAAAGAATGCATAAAAATGTTCGCTTGGTTTGTCAAGTACATCGCTTTTAGCTGCTCACTGGACATCCATGAGACCCAACAAGTCACTCACTCAGTAATCAGTGACTGGTTCCCAAGCTTCCAATAACAGTGGTGAGCAACCTAGGAAAAGGAAAACAAAGCACCTTAATTAGAATATAAATTGCGGAGGTAGCTAAATTTGACAAGTCCTTTTCATTTTTTGAGGCACATCGCTTTCTGCAGACAAATGAGAATGAAAAAAAGACAAAATGTATCCACTAGCGTTAAAAAAAGAGGTCTCCTAATAATCATATGACTAAGCCTCGTTTTCTCAGTTTGCAACAAAAGACGGAATAAATAAGGGTGTTTAAGCAAGGACAACAGTAAAGTCAACAAAAACGTCACGTCAAATTATAACTTAGCGCTATATTAAGTACTTCCCGATTTTTGCCTTTTACCGGCGCAATTTTTACCATACAGGCGAACTATCCTGTAAGTTGATGGGTAAGAAGGGTTTTCAAGTAAAGATAGAAACTGAATGATTCATTGTTGAACGCTCAAGTTGTGGTCAAAACCTAAAATTTGGTGATTTCACGTTGCTGTTTTGTGGAGCACGGCAAAGAAATGCACTGAAATGCCTGCCGCACGTGCAGCACGAATATTTTTCTTTTTCTAACCAATGAAATTTTTGCTTCGGGGCTTTGACGTTGTCGTCAGGGAGAGACGCCGGGAGAAACCGCGACGACTACTGCGGCGAAAACGTCACTTCAAAATATAAGTTTGAGCTATTCTAAGTATTTCATGATTATTCCATCTTGTTTATATTATACAATATGGGTGAAGTGTCCTTTAACTGGATTGGTACGGACAGATTTGAAGTAAAGAGTGAAACTGGAAGATTCACTGAAGTTTGTCCACGTTGTCGTCAAAATCATAAATTTAGTCATTTCACGTGGTAGTTTTGACGAGAACGGGAGAGAAATGCAGTACGATCATTTTGGTTCTTTTAACCAATAACATCACTACTTTTTGGCGTTGTGATTGCCTTATAGCCGTCGTCGTTTCTTAAACTTCCTGATGTCGTTGCCGCAGTCGTTGCTTAAACTCCTTATAGCTAAACGTGGACGTTAACGTCCGGTACGGGCGACGGCTAGTCATAGGTTTTTTAAGAACCGTTTATACGAGAGAAAACAAGCCACGGCTTACTCTGGCCGCGGCTTACATAAGACGCGAACACCCCGTATAAATGGTACAAAATCTGCGTTCACGGTTTTCTCAAGCCACGGCTTATCCTGGCCTGGGAGTTTTTACTCGTATAAATAGTTCCTTTCGCGTATTATGTACGCCGCGGCCAGAGTAAGCCGCGGCTTATTTTCTCTCGTATAAACGGCCCTAATGTGTATAAGACCTTAGAATTCAGTCAAAAGTGAGTGTGAAAAACACTAACCTGTTAACTGGTAAAAGCTTGCACACGGAGAACAATTCATCTGAAAAAGCACAAAAGAGTAAGCAAGTTTCTCAAAAGAGAACATCTTTGAAAACTGAAATATCTCGAAGAGAATTCTAGCGTTTTAACAGAGTTCATTTTAGATTGATATTTCCAAAAAAACCAGAGTTTTCCAACCAAAAGTAAGCTCTTTATCTTCAAAATAGTCACTCATATACAGTTGTTGAAGGGAGCCTCAACAAAACCAAATGACATACTCTTCTCAATCAAATTTGTTCACTTAATTTTGTCAAAGATAGCGTTTTATTCAAAATAAATGAACTTCCTCCCTCGAGAAGGTACCCTGGTTGAGGCTGGTCACATGTCTGCTAAATCTCTGCACATTTCAGAAAAATAAGTGAAGGGAGGGGCAGTTAAATTTTTGTCTCCACTGAACTCATCCACTGAGCTCAGTAGGGAGTGTAAATGAAACATCGCGTGGCGACAGAATGTCTCTTAATCTCAAACAAAGTAATTATCTTCTTGTGGAAGTACTGCCTCCGCACCTTTCCTAAAATACATCGCTTTCAGACAATTACTTGTTTTAATTTTAATATCACGTTTGTATCACCCGAAAGCAGTACAACTCGAAGTCTAAATTAAGAACGTGGGCGCCATTTGGAAAACAACAACAATTTGTTTCGCCCTTCCCTAGATAGAACTGAATACTGTTGACAAAATTAAGTCGAGGACCCACCCTCCGTGCGCATTTCCTTTGTACTCATAGACACGTGACCAGCCGCAACCAGAGTAGTTTTTCGAGGGAGGAAGAGAGAGGTCCCTATAAGAACGAAGTTGCCCGGAAGTCAGCTCAGAAATCTTCCTTCGGTTGGTTCATTTCCCATCATCAGCTGGTTTGATAAAATGATCTATTGCACTGCATGAAAAATTAATTGCTATGTTTCCCAGTTGTTCCCTTTGGGAAAACCATGCACAGTCCCGCAGGACTTCGACCTTGCATATGACAAAAAGTCGAGAGCTGAGGTTTTTGTCGGTTTGCTGTCACTTTGCCTTTTTATCAAATACTATGTCATCGGTGCTATTTATGCTACGATTCTTTCTGGACTAGCAGTCTGTCATTATAATTTACACCTCCTCTCACCTTTGGTTGCAGAAAGACACCCAGTTGCTATAGCAACTTGCAGAGTTTGCGCAAATCGATCCAGGGAAAGTTGAACTTGTTGGTCTATGATTCCATTGTTGAGGTCCAATGTCCTTAACTTGTCAATTAGTTTCTTCATATCCTGGCTCATTTCTTTCAAATCTGTTCCCTTGATGAGATGTCGAGAATCCGATTCATCCATCACTTCTCCGGGTTCCAACTCCATTTCATCTTGAGGATTTTCCTCGTTTTTACTCGCCAGTAAGAAGGCTTGAATTATCGCTAAGTGGAGCTGGGAGTACAGTAATCTTGTTTCATGCTGAGTGTGTCTGTTACTCCCGGCAAAGTCACTTGATAGTGGCATTAGAACCACCCAGCGCAAGAGGCCCAATAAAGGACCCGTGGGGAGTGAGGTAGACTCCGGAATCAAAACCGATCCACGCAAGCGCCCAGCTGTCAATAGTGACGAGGAGCAAGTTATTAAACACAAATCAGGAGTTTTGCTGATCCATGAAGCCACCACTTTTAGTATTGTTGTCGGAGGAAGTTTCGTGTTGGCTGAAGATTCCTCACCTAGAACAAGACACTATAAATTCGCCAACTGCCTCTATTATCAAGAAGGTGGATGCCAAAAATATCCAGGGGGCTTATACACTGGCCTGTCAGCCCCAAGACTGGGAAACCGTTTCCATGATTGGAAATTCAGCATAAGTTGACCAACACGTTAGTTAGATTGTGCTAATGTGATGGGTTCCTTTAATGGGGAATCATAGCCCAGAAATTTCAAATCATCGAAACTAAACATTGTTTTCAAGTATTACATGTATAAAATCAGTACTATGATATCCCATATAAAAAGGGGAGGGATGCTGGTTGGAAATTTTAAATTAAACGCCTAAAGGAGACTAATCTGGGCGTGGCACAGGTGATTTTGACCCCTAAAAGAGGCCTTTTTACAGGTTACATGAATCAGTTGAGTAAATAAAAAGAATTAAATGTAGAATATAATACACTTCTATATTTCTTTGCGGGCAAACCTAAAGGTTACAATGACATATAATTGCGTTTTGCCCATAACACCCTAAGTGAGACCAAAATCCGAAATTTACACTCCTATCGCTAAGCGAGACGACAAGCACTCCTGCCCCTTTCTAAATGGGAGAGTCCCCCCCCCCCCCCCCGGCATGAGATTGTCATTATTTTTTTTCACAATTGTTGTCTAATCATACACTCTGATAGCACTTCCCAGTCCCTCAAACATAAAAATGGTTTCTTCTTTCAAAGAGAAAAGCAATTGATTGTCAATGGTGAATTTCAAAAGTGTGGATTCACTTTGACACAATCATACTCCAGAGCAACTAGTAATGACCATCTCTCGGTTGATGACAGTTTGATAAATTCCCCACACAACAATAAGGGTGTTGAGAAACAACAAAGGTACGTTTTGGCTATCTGCCAAACGGTTAGACTCCCTGGGACCAGTTTCTTGAAAGTCCTGAAAACTTTGAGGGCCCGAAAAGCCAAATTGTGAAAATGCCAACAGTTTGTTTTGGAAAGGCGATCTTTTAACATAAGGTAACAAAAAGAAAAATGACTGTGAAGTTTGACAACTTAAATCCTCTCCGTTCTTGAGATACAAAGGGAATTGTGACACCCGAAAATGGTCCGTAAAGTTTCGGGACTTTCGAGAAACAGGCCCCTGGTGTCCTCAAGACCAGAAACCTCATGAATGCCCTGGGCATCTCACAACACGTATTTCATAATCAGTGGTGGCAAGGGTCTCCAAGGAACCAAGCCACTGATCAAAGAGTGAAGGTGTTGCTGGTTCTCTTTCATACATTGCTTTGGTGGCTGGGTGAGATCACAAAGAGAAATAACTCTTTCACTCCCAATAGAGACACTTATAGATTCTACTCTGTCTAATGCCAGATGATTTTACTCTTCAATGGGCTCAGGGCTGAAAGGAGTAAGATCTATGAACAGTAGGATAAAATGATCACAATAAATTTCAATTGACTGAAAGAGCCTATCAAGAGCCATAGTTTCGACTCCTCGAATCTCTGAGTCATCAATGAAAACATTCATCTCTTTCCCACAAACTTTAGAAAACCAAACTCAAAACTGACTGAGACTTAAGCCTGGTGTAGGTTCATACAAGAAGTCACACCCATTACATGCATGATTTATGAACAATCCAAATTTGACAAACATTATAACACGGCCCTTTGCAGTGCTGGGCTTGGATCCCTCGCTGACCGCCGCGATGCCATTTGAGCTAAATTTATATCGAAGGCTAGGACATCACCTCCTCTCAGCTATATCCTCACGAACTGGTGCACTATTAAGCATGGCTATCAATTGCGTTAAGGTCAGTAGCGCTATGAGCAAGTTAAAAGGCCACACCGAGAGACTTAATAATTTTGTAACTGCACGTTTCCAGTAAGGTATATATGACCCACCACTGTAATTCAGGAGTCTTATTCTGCAAGAGTGGCGTTTAATAAACTATTATTATTATTATTATTATTATTATTATTATTATTGCACTGCTCTACCCGAGCACCAGGCAAGTTAAAAAATGAATTATATGGAAAACTGACTAACTTTAATATAATTATGTAAACTGACCTTTTTGTTTATCATCTGCAACCACAGGATACAAACTGATGAGAGCAATCATCAACTGACATGCCATCAATGGTGAGTGAGAAGCAAGGCTTTGAAGGAAAGGCAGCGATGCAGGCACCAGGCAAGTGTAATCTTCAACTATGGAAGATGTTACTTTCAGAACAATACCAGGTCTGTGATGGTGTCTCTGTTGAGTGCAAAAAAAAAAAAAAATTACCATAAGCATTGGAAGAAAGAATGTCAATCTCCCATTTATAGATTATTATTATTTCACCTTACTGTGTTGGAAATCTTCTTATCTTTGCAAGGACTTATGTCATTTCAGCCCATAGTCTAGATCAGACACATAACAAACTTATTTCTTTTTTTACAAAAATTATCTTTCAAGACTGAAACTTAACCACCTTGACAGGAATCACAGTTCCTTCAGAAGAGAGCCCAGCTTCCTTTTAAGTTGGCGTCAGCATGAATAAATGTATAGAATGTAAAACATACTCTTACAGTTGTGCAAATCCCAAAACTGTGAACTCTTTGATTTGATTTTGACATTTCCCTTTGTGCAGCAAACAATCAGAAGTGACATAAAACCACAAACTAATTACCAGTAATGGTTGATGTTCACTTTTGCCGCACCTTATTGGCTTTTTACTTGAAACAAAATAACACTTCATAAATATTTCTAGAGTTCACGGTTTTTTAGAGATTTTCACAGTAAGCCTCCAAGGATAATATAATGCAGTAAAATACAAAGTCAGTAAAATGCTTGGATTTTGTTTGTAAATTTCTCCCATAAGGAATTAGAAATGAAGTCAAGAAGAGCTTTGCATTTCAGTTAATTTCCTGCCCACTTACATGTAAATTATACTTCCCACTCTTTTTCCCATAATCTGTGTCACATACCCCTCCTGTCCCTTATTCTCCTAGGCCCCCTCTCTCTGACAGAGCAATGTGATGGGGTTTACGCACCTGCATCCAAACAGCCATAGCTTCCAGCAAATGATCACAGTGAAGTGCTACAGCCATAGAAACCAGTTTGGTGAGAATTTCAACCTTTTGCTCAACCTATACAATGTAAATTCAAAACTCTCCATCATTCTGCAAAGTTTCATATGATTCTCACTGTCAAAGCCTAGCATAAAAAGGGCTGAACCTACATGTATTACCCTCCTACACTGTATGTGACTTAATTTCAACTCCTCAAATCAAGATTTTGAACAACAAAATAATGATGGGTAACTTTTTCACCAAACTAGATTAAGCCTTGTACTAGGACTGATGCACTTAGGACAAAAAGAGGGCAAGTATACAATAAATTATTATTACATGGATGGGAGTGTTTTACCGGGAACTAAAACACTGACTTGTTGAATCAATACAACCATTATATCCGGGAGATGAGTGGCGTATTTTTCATACGTGACACAAGTGGTCACATTGAACAACAACCTCACAATTCCTGCCTTTTCAAACTTTGCTGAATGAACTTGGTTTGTTCATTGTTTGGAATTAAGCCTCATTTACACTAGCAAGTTTTCCTTGACAAGTTCACTTGTCAAGGAAAACTTCCCGACTGTACACACTACCAAGTGCTCCTTGGCACATTTTTCCTTGACAAGTTTTCCTTGGTAACATAAATGGAAAATATATCAAGTTTTCCTTGACAAGTAATATACACTGTCTAGCAAATATCAGCCTTGACAAGTTTTTCCTTGACATGTGTCCTTGTTCAAAAACTAGCATGCCAGTTTTTGAACAACTTTTTTTCATTTGTCAAGGAAAAATTGTCACATTTTTCCATTTACACTGCCAAGGAAAAGTTGTCAGGGAAACGTTGTCAAGGAAAACTAATGCTAGTGTAAATGAGGCTTAATCGCCGCTGCAAGATTTGTTGTGGGTAAGTGACGAAGATATATTAAGTGTATTTTCCAAACAAAAAGAGAATGAGAACACCAAAAAATAAAACGCTGTACAATATGATCTATCGATTTTCAAGGAATAAAGTTGTGACGAGACAAGATGGGTATTTTTGGTTGCATTAATACCCAGTATTTGCATGAAAGCCTGCTTTTCAATCTCTACCATGTATATTTATGGTCCATATAATGATAAAAAGAAAACTTACATGTTAGCTTGAAGATATATACAAATTTTACGTTTATGTCACTCAAACATAAAATTCATATCTTCTTGCCACTGTGTAATATCTTCTACGAATATAATTATATGCAAGACAAAATTAATAATATATATACAGTATAATATGAACTCCAAAAAAAAATGCATCAAAAGGCCACTGTCATGCCTTTTGTCAGCGTTTCTGCTCAATATTCAATAAACTTCATTTTTTTAATTTACTTCGGTGGCTTTCAATCCTTTCTACAGTATTGTTACACAATCCAAGTGAATTAATTTTATGGGTATAAAAAAAGGGTCAGCCAAACACTTGAAATAAATGTTCACCTCACTCTTTCTTGACCATTTGTTGCCAAAAGCAGGCAAAGATATTCTGTGCATCAATTCAAAGGGACCAGTTTTGCCTTTGTTAGTTTTTGTGGCTGCCATCAACAGAACAGACTGTCCATTGGATTTTCAGTGCGGTACGAAAAACAGCGTGACATTATCCCTTTAAAAATGTTTTGATCACACTTTTAAACACGAAGATGCACTGTAAAAGGCATGACCAGTGCCACATTTAATTTCAAAAACATTGGCAGGTTAGCAGTGCTCGAAATTTAAAAAAATTCCAGGATGTCCCCGTTTCAAAAGCCAGCCAACTAAACCCATTAATTTGGTTGCCCTGAAAAAGGCTTGGTTGCTTGTTAAGAATCTCGTAACAATGAAATGCACGCAATTTTGAGATGCAATCACATTGTGTAGTTCCTAGGGTGCACCTGCGGTTTTTTGTGAAGTCTGTGTTTACATGCAAGTTTTAGCATTATTTTTCAATCTCCATCATCTACATGTTGTCTCTTGCATTTTCCTATCCAGAAATTTTTGCATTTACGTTGCTTAGCAACGAAAACACTATGTAACTGAAAGATTTCTGGCTCGCTGGTTGACTGTCTGACTAGTTGGCAGTGTGTGGTACATGATTTATGACGTCAAAGTAAGTCATGTGACAGAATCAGAGTAACTCATGACTGTCACAATGCTTAGCGTGGTCGAGAAAATATTTAGAGTTTTACTGGAAAAGTGTCCTCCTTTGCTTTGTATTTTGATTTCTTGGCGCTTTCGTCGAGGTGAGTCCACAAGATTTAGGTTAAAAATGCTCTCTGAAACTTTGTTGATAAGTGTTTCTTTATAATTTGATGGCTGTTGCTTGTTTTAATACCATTAATGTGGCCTTTCTTGTGTAAACAATGGCGGATGTGTGATGCAATGATTTTACAGATTGTGTTTTATAATACACCCTTCAATTTTTTTTTCTTTTTAGAACCAGTCTTTACCGTGAAGATTTGTGAGTTCATTACACTTTTGATCTCACAGGGACCGCTGTGTTCACGCTGATCAACATTTCGATCAGTAACACAATTCAAAATACACAAAGTCACTGTTCTTCTGAAAAAGCTAAATGAAACCATTGTTCTTGTTAAAAAGCTATTGAATGAAGCCAACGTGCTCGTTAACACAAACTTGGCCGCTGAAGCAAAACAAACTACAGTTGCATGTCAGGGTAACAACCGACAAAATAACGAACAACGCAACAAACTAGTATTTTGTTTGATTTAGTTCTAAAAATCAAACAAAAAGGGACAAGGGAAATACTGAGATCATTAAATACATGTCAATGAATAGAATACTGAACGTGGTATTTTGATTTCTTTTGTTCATTTAACATTTTCAATATTGTGGGTAACACATGTACATGTATAAAACAGACTGAGTGTACACCTACTTTAAATTTTACAAAGATAAGAAAGGTTTAAATATGTGGATTTAATACATATTGTATAATATAAGTATTATAATAATAATATTGTAACCACTTAACATTAAGTTCTTACCCAGGCTCTTTCCCCTGCTGCTTGGTGGTTGAGGGGTGAGTTAGGGTACAAGGTATGTTGCGCGTACAGGGTTCTCCAGAAGAATTTATGGTAGAAGGAGAAATAATTCAAGTAGGCGGCAGTAGTTTTGATTGAAGGCTGAGCACCTTTCATGCCATGCTGCAGCGTGTCGTTTAGCTATGGGGTCACCATCCTAGCATTGGGGAGGAAGATGGGGGGGGGGGGGGGGGGTGCATTTCAGTGCATTTTAAGCAAATAGGGAAAGCATTTTAGACGTGATGATGGCACCCTTTTTATTTATTTATCCATCATGTACATCATGTTTCCGTATACATGTTATATGTACGTTAAGGTCAACTGATACTTGTAAATTTGGTTGAATTATCTCAAAATGTGACTTATTTTCACAGAAACTTCAAAGTTATTTTTCTTTGTTGTTATACAATGTAATTTGGTCCATTGGGTCTCTGTCTGTAATTAATTACTGGTACCTTTGAAAGCGATTGAAGCTGGGTGCCAGTTTTCTGTGAATGAAAACCTGTTGTCAGATTTTACATTAAAGGCTCAGTGTTTTACGCTTACGAAAGGCGTAATTTTCTTTCTTTTCCCTCCGTGAGATTAAAATTTACATTATGGAATGATACTACTAAAAACAACAGTTAAAGACAATGTCTTAACCTTGAACCAAGTCATGTTTTGGATGATTTCTTAATGAATTACTTACTACTGCTATTCCTCTGTTCTTTTGATAGCCTTCATCTAGAGGAAACCTTTTCGTTATACATGTATATTATTGAATCTTAAGATTATCAGCAACCAATTAACTAGAATCTACATCTGTATTCCACTGTAGTACCTCAAATCTTTATCATAGAAACATTCAATCGCTCTTGTCTTAAATAATAATTATTTCCTTTCGTAATCTTTGTCATTGTAAATTTATATATTAATTAAGTAATTTATCTTTGCTCCACCCAACTCGATTAGCCTTGCTAAATTTGGGTGGACAAACTTTTCACTGTAACTAGTATTGTATGAAATAAAGGTTGTTGTTGCTGTTGTTGTTGTTTTTACTTGTCTAGATTCTGTCTTTCACAAATGATGTATTTCACAGATCTTTGAAGCGGCTCAACTACAGCTTGAAGAACGCACTGTGCACAGCCAGTTCTCAAATAGGACGTTCATTTCTTTCTTTGCTAAAATCAATGTTTTGATTTATGCATTGCTCAGATATACTAGTTTGTTCACCAAAAATTTACCTTGACAGCTCGCATCCAAGCTACAAACGATTAAATTGAAATATTTGAGAACGTAATCCATGTATCTGCTACTGCTATGAATAGCGAAAAACCCAAACTCAGAAGGAAAGAGGAGAAAACTTACCTTTTTCTGTGCCTTCTTTGGGTCATTCCCGGCAGTGAACAGCGATTGTTGCTTTGTTTGCTTAATTTTTTGCGCACTGTGGTCACGGATCGGTGTCCATGTGTCAAGAATATTCCCACTTTCTAGCCATATAAACACGCCAATTTAAAAACAGGCCAGGCAAATTTGAAATGAATATTATGGCAGCAAATATTTTAGTATGTTAGTACTATTATTTCATTTTTTAATCTTGTGGTTATCAACGATTTGTTTTCGCTGAACAACCGTGCTGAGAAACAAATATGGCGGATTTATATAAATATGATCCCACTTAAAGAAAATATATTCTCCTAGACAGCGATTTTCGCCGATTGCCGGAGCTTACAGAGAACACTGTCCTGTATGTATGCAACATAGATGCATTTACGCAAGTGCATGCCCATCTTTTGCAAAAGTCACAGATATTCAAAACACAGGAAAATGCTCAGTTGCTGCAGATTTGTTATTGTTTACTTCACACATCATGTACTATCAGAAATTGCCAATGGAAACCGACAAGTGAAAAGGTCAGGTTCTGCTTTATTCATTTTCTATTTTTGGCTGGGCTTTCCGTTGTTTTTTTCCTTGGGCAACCAGGTTTTTCAGTGAGTGATTAACCAAAAATTGGTCGCCCAGTAAACTTTCTGGTCATCTGGGATGAGCGGACGACCGCTTATTTCAAACACTGGGTTACATGTAGATCTTTGCACCTGGGTTCATAGTTGCATACAACTATGCACTGCACCATTAACTGCTGAAAATTTGGCAAATTTTAAATTTGATGAAAAATTAAAATACTGTAAAGGCATGAGGGTTATGCATCTATCCCCTTGATACTCAAAAGGAAAAGAGATTTCTACCTTTCCTTCCTTGATGTCTTGACTGGAAATTCCAAACAATAAATAGAACACCCCGCATCTCACAATGTTGGATGTCTGATCTTGAAA
The DNA here is from genome assembly GCA_949126865.1 of Montipora capitata. NCBI lineage: Eukaryota > Metazoa > Cnidaria > Anthozoa > Scleractinia > Acroporidae > Montipora > Montipora capitata. The sequence goes on from OX421452.1 coordinate 18,722,145, forward strand.
ACAAGAGCATATGACTTCTAAGAGTTGAAGCTCTTGGATGGCTGATAGGGCCTTAGCTCCTGATCCTTTGCTGTGAAATATGTACAAGTCGATGACATCATCAAGAAATGCTGACAAATAGAGACCAGGATTTGGAGGAGTTTCTGGTTCATAAGACTTGAAGTACTTCTCCAACATGAGGATCACACTTCTGCTGCATTCTGGGAACTGGGTACAAGCCAACGAGTGTTTTATGAAGGAGACTTTGCCTGGGATGTCCGATTTCCAGGAGGAAATATCTGCAATAATGACAGACGCAGATAAGAGCTAGCAATGAAATTAAGGCTAAGGGAACAACAAGTATTCCTTTCATACTTAAATTGAGGTAAAATAAATAGTGTTTTCCTGCATCTTCCAAACATACAACAAGTTGCAAAATTAGAGGAGACACTTCACCCTCTTGGGGCATTATTAATTTATTTATTTATCTCCCACACTGCATCCCCCCTCCCCACCTTATCAATGTTGCTAGTGAAAGGGGGAGAGGGAGGGGAGGGTTGGAATAGACCATTTTACAGTTGTGTGCTTAGTTACCTGGCCTTTGAATGAAAGTGAGGCTGAAGTTGACATGATGCTTTGACAGAAACCTCACTGCTTTTCTTATGTTAATGATGTTGTTCTCATGCTGATTATAGCGCTTTACATAAGAAAATCAAAGCATAGTCAACTCCTGCCTCACTTACAATCAAAGGCCAGGTAACTAAGCACACAACTGTAAAATGGTCTATTGTAGATACAGCAGGTATTGGTAGCAAGAAAAGTTGTTTTCTAACGGGAGTGTCTCACCAATTTTGCAGCCTGTTGTAGCTACTGGAAGGGTCACCTTCCAAAATGATAACTTCAATAAAGCAAGTATTTCATTTTGCAGTGTAGACTTTCCACTTTGACGTAAATGGGGCAGCGTTTCCCGCATTGCCACAACTTGTTGTTATTTCCTTCAGAGCATTGTTAAAAGTAAAAAAAAAAATTGAAATGGAAAGACGTATGAAAAGGTAAAAACGAGGTCACTGCGAGACCTCACCAGGGTACGAAAAAGAAACAAAAAGAAAGAAAAATTAAGCCCTGAACTCTTCACACGCACACACATACACAAACAAATCAATATTACAAGGAAAGGTTACGTTTATGCAAACGTTGGCCGTGCAGCACTCATATTTTAAACAGAGTTAACTGAATAGAGTGTAATCACTAATGTGAAGTGCTAGATTTCAATCCCATATGAACCATGTGAGCGTTAGCCCTACTGATGGAAATGGGCCCACACAAGGACAGAGAAAAACTCTGACCAGGGTGGGAATTGAACCCACGACCTTCGGGTTAGATCTCCGCTGCTCTTCCGACTGAGCTACAAGGTCAGACGGGAGCAGGCCGTGGGAACCGAAGATGTTAAAGTCACGGCAATGAACATGTAAAAGTACAAGGAAAGAATACGTTTATACAAACGTTGGCCGTGCAGCACTCATATTTTAAACAGAGTTAACTGAATAGAGTGTAATCACTAATGTGAAGTGCTAGATTTCAATCCCATATGAACCATGTGAGCGTTAGCCCTACTGATGGAAATGGGCCCACACAAGGACAGAGAAAAACTCTGACCAGGGTGGGAATCAATATTACAGATGAGAAGGACAAAGCAAATGACGTATTAACTGCGTAATTATATCTTTCTACTTACTCCAACAATCTTCCTCATATTCATTCATGATACGGAAAAGAGTGAGAAGTTTCCCTCATACCAGCGACCGCCATCTTGGCATAAGCAACCACGCCAGGGAAGACGATTTTTCCCCTCGTTCCCAGGTTATTTTTCGCCCTCCGTAAGGTCTCCCCCAGGACTCGCGCAATCTTGGAAAGGGATAGATCCCTAGATCCCTCGGACACCCTTCAAGCTTATTCCGTCGACCACATTCTGGCAGAGATCACCATCCCCTACTCTTTCCAAACAGTGTGTAGGTTCTTTATGCCCCACGTTGTTGAAAGCAAGGGTTATGAGACAGGGCTTGCGGTTTACATTTTCTTTCTCCTTTGTTATTTAAAGACCCTAATTGTTGATCCCGTAGGGGCTCGAACCCTCAACCTACCACAGGGTAGTCCAATTCGCAAACGAGCCAACCGATCGGCTATCAAACATTGAAACGCTTGAAAAAAAAAAAAAAAAAGGGCGACCTTGCCGGACTTACAGACAATAATAGAACTATAATTAACAGTATCGTAAAACTCATGTCTTGAGCCATTTGGGTCAACAACAACCTCGTTCCCAGGGCTTTTCCCTAAAGAAAAATAGCCGCCATTTTCCTCTAGGGAAAAGCCCTGGAAACGAGGTTGGGCCACAATACAAAACTGAAACTGCAGTAAGCAATGAGGTGCTTTATCTACCCTGACGTAATGTTCATTTCAAAAGTGATCCGGGAGGGATGGTTAATGAATAATCCAATGGATTACGCAAATCGTATAATTCTCCTTTATAAATTTTATTTGATCTATAAAAGAAAGTATTAC
>OX421452.1:18729682-18737182 GCA_949126865.1 Montipora capitata
TTTAAATATTCTTTTGTTTTTATTCAAATTAGCCCTTGATGCTTCGTTCTTGAGCTGAAAATTCAAAAGAATATTTTGCCTTGAACGAGGCATCAAGGTCTAATTTGAATAAAAACAAAAGAATATCTAAATGGCGGCCATTTTGGAATAAGGTGTATTGAATAACCGAACCATCCTTCAAAATTGTTTTCGAGGGGGGGGGGGAGGGGGAGGGAGGGAGGGAGGGAGGGGGAGAAGGGGATCCGTAACATGAATATTTAATTCACGGGAATAATATTTTGTTTGGATATTGATCTCGGCGGTGAAAAGCCCTGGGACCGAGGTTGGATATGGAGTAGGACTGGAAAGCAAAAGGTGTCTCAACAATTTTGTCCAGGATTGTAGTCCCACTTTTTTTATACATTCCATTAACCCCTACTAGTATCTACCTTCTGATTGGTCATTATCTGCAGAAAAATACCTCACGCTATAATAGTTATTAGGTGGCATCGTCCGTAATACACTAACCCTAGGAGAAGAATATGTGAACTCCGTTGTTCCACGTCGCCGACTGATATTCTGTCTTGAACTTATGTCTTGTATTTCCTCCGACAACCAGCTGGCAAGAAGCACGCAACCCTCTTGGCCTTTGCCTCCAACCTGGCAACTTGAATCATCCCACAAGTATTCCCGATCAAAGAAACTGCATTTCCCACAAGGACAGACTTTTGATAGTCTTTCCTCAGCTATAAGAAATAAAAACAGGTATTAAATTCCACACCTTCTTTTAAGAATGTTAAAAAACTTGACGTTTTTTTTCGCTGTGATCAAGCTGGTTTTTGAGCCCGTTTTCGGAACCATTTTCAAACTTCTGGAGAATTTTCTTCACGAAGCCAAACAAAGTATCTACAAACACACTTAAAGGAGCTCTTAAGATGGCGTCAGTGGCCATTTCAGAAAAGAGAATCGCCGCCACTTGCTGGCCAAATCAGTAACGACTTCTGAATAAATATAGTATGTCTCTTTTCATCCGTCCCGGGTAGATTTTTAAACCGATTCGAAGAAGTTTCAGCTTCATTGAATCAAGAACTGGGAGTGCGGAAAACGAAGACCATGCTGTAATTCGCTTGAAATGACTCCTCGGCCACTGCAAACAAAGGAATGTCGTATTTAGCTCGGTTAACTATCAATAGAGTTATTTCAGTAGAGTTATGACTTAGAGTTAGAGTTAACGACTGTCAAAATCCTGAATTCAGGATTTTGGACTGTCAAAATCCTGAATTCAGGATTTTGGACTGCCAAAATCCTGGATTCAAGATTTTGGAAGTTCAAAATCTTGAATTCCAAAATCTTGAATTCAGTATTTTGGCAGTCCATAATCTTGAATTCAAGATTTTGGCAGTCCAAAATCGTGAATTCAGGATTTTGCAAACTTAGCTCTAACTCTACGACACGAAAATAACTCTAAGAATAGCTGTCCCCGTCATTTTGTTTCACCCTGATGAAGGTAGCTGTTTGCCATTTTCTCTTGTGTTCAAGTATATATATATATATATATATATATATATATATAGAGAGAGAGAGAGAGAGAGAGAGAGAGAGAGAGAGAGAGAGAGAAAGTTACAGGAAACTCAACACTGGACAACTTCTGGGGAAAACTGTAATTGCCCTGAGCGGGATTTGAACCCACGTCCCCCTGATCACTAGTCGGGTGTGATGACCACTACACTATCAGGACAACCATGCTGGCAACATGGCTGATTAATCATTTAATGTGTGGCATTTCCGTGGGACTCCCTAAGGGCCAGTTTTTCTATGTGATAACGCTGGATCAACAAGTGATTCACAGGCGGACAAGGGTAATTAATGTAAAGAGACAGTTAAGTAGATCCCTTGAGCCAACAACGTATCACCCCCAGGAGGATCGCAAATGGATTCACAGTCCAAGTTGAGGAGAAATTGAGAGAAAGTTACAGGAAACTCAACACTGGACAACTTCTGGGGAAAACTGTAATTGCCCTGAGCGGGATTTGAACCCACGTCCCCCTGATCACTAGTCGGGTGTGATGACCACTACACTATCAGGACAACCATGCTGGCAACATGGCTGATTAATCATTTAATGTGTGGATGGCCTGTGAATCACTTGTTGATCCAGCGTTATCACATAGAAAAACTGGCCCTTAGGGAGTCCCACGGAAATGCCACACATTAAATGATTAATCAGCCATGTTGCCAGCATGGTTGTCCTGATAGTGTAGTGGTCATCACACCCGACTAGTGATCAGGGGGACGTGGGTTCAAATCCCGCTCAGGGCAATTACAGTTTTCCCCAGAAGTTGTCCAGTGTTGAGTTTCCTGTAACTTTCTCTCAATTTCTCCTCAACTTGGACTGTGAATCCATTTGCGATCCTCCTGGGGGTGATACGTTGTTGGCTCAAGGGATCTACTTAACTGTCTCTATATATATATATATATATATTTGGTTTTTTTTTTCGGGGGGAGGGGGGGGGGGGTGGGTCTTCGTTCTCCACATGCAATGTACCGGTCTGGGTGTGTGGACCCTGCCGCAATAGGCCATTCTCGAAATATCAAATATTCGGCTTGATAGTGAGGCAGTGAGGACAAATACAATAGAAACACGTTGGAATGAATATGAAAAATATTTGCATATCATCCACTTTGTCTTTGTCCTCTAAACCTCTGTTTCAAGCTGACTTTTGATATATACCGATATACCGATATATATAAAGTCCTATTCAAGAGATAGTTTATCCACCGTTTTCAATAATATGAATGGCGTGTTTTGTTATTTGCTGCTTGGTATGTTATTTTTTTTCTGCGAGGTCTTCGTTTTCCGGGTCGTCAGTCAGTTTTCGATCTTTTTCCGGACCTTTTGTTTTCGAACACAATAGAACAATGGATACGAACAATTTTCCATGGGGGTGGTGTATTTTTTGTTGAGAGACAACTTTTTTAAACTTTTTTTACAGACTGGACACCATGCAGACCTCATCTTTACGCATTTCTCGTACAAGGTTTCGTCACGTGTCACCTGATGTCGCTAGGTAACCGCCCATTACAAGAATCGAGTTAAAAATAAAACATGGCTGAAAATTTGTTCGGAGAACCGACTTCAAGTCCCTACTGCTGGGAACTGATGCAAACTCTCGATAAATCCCGAAAGGAAAATTCATTGTCAGACGTCACTCTAGACGTGGGAGGACAAATGTTTCTAGCTCATCGATGTGTGTTGGCCGCGGGTAGCAAGTTTTTTCATGGTTTGTTTACGAGCGACATGACAGAGAAATCGGCCCCAGTGGTTAAGCTCGAGGGAATTCCAGCTTCAGTTATGAGTCAGCTTTTATCTTACCTCTACACAGGCGAGATACATGTGAGCGAAGCAAATGCCGAAGACTTAATTGCATCAGCAAACTATTTGCTCCTTCCACAACTCAAGAACATTGCATGCAAATTTCTTGAACGGCGTATGTCTGCTTCAAATTCCATTTTCAACTACCTGTTCGCCGAGAAGTACGAATGTAAAGATCTGCAAAGTTACGCTGGAGAATTAATCATGCAGAACTTTGGAGTAGTGGGAAGGTCAAAGGAATTTTTGCTGCTTTCGTTCGATCTCGTAAAGAATTTGATTTCAAGAGATGACATTGTGATCTCTAGCGAGGAAGAAGTCTTTGAAATAATTTTGGAGTGGATCGACGAAAATTTTACGGAGAGAGAGCAGTATTTTGCGGAGCTATTTTCTCATGTACGATTGAGTACCATTTCTCACCATTATTTATACACAAAGATGTTGTTCAATGAATTGGTTCAGGGAAGTGAATGGTGCAGACAATCACTGATGGATGAAGTGCGAAGGCGTGCTTTATTTGAGGGGCAGGGCATTTCACCTCAGAAGTCTAGAAACTGCCTCCAGACTCACGAGGATGCCATCATCACTTGTGGGGGATTGTCACCTGATGGAAACATTCGCAATTCAACCCTTTGCTATGTACCATCAAACAAAACTTGGTACCAATTAGCGCCCATGCTTTCCAGGAGGTGTCGGCATGGCTTTTCTGCCTGCAAAGGATTTGTTTACGCCATCGGTGGCAAAGGAGAAGATTCCTTTCACTCCAGTGTAGAGAGGTATGATCCTCGCACCAACACATGGAGCTACGTGGCACCATTGGCAAAGAAAGTTAAACTTGTTGGGGCAGCCACTTTGCAGGGATTTTTGTACATCGTTGGAGGTATTGAGTTTACTCCTGAACAGGGACGAAGACGCTGTAGCACCACACAGAAGTATGACCCTGAAACAAATTCTTGGATGCCAGCAGCATCACTACCCAGCCGTCGCTCATCTGTTTGCCTTATTTCTGATGCACACTATTTGTACTCTGTTGGTGGGCTTGGTGATGATGATTTCCTTTCATGCAATGAGCGTTACGATCCCAAGTTAAACATCTGGACAAAGATGGCTTCAATGAAGGAGAAGCGTGGATGTGCTTGTGGACTGTGCCTTAACAACAAGATATACATATTTGGAGGAACTGTGGATGCATTTTCCAGGCATGCAAGTGTTAGTGGCGAAGTTTATGACATTGCCTTGGATGAATGGCATGCAATTGCTTCAATGCGTGTTCCTAGATTCCATGCAAGTGCAGTCCTCCTGCGAGATCAGGTATTTGTATTTGGTGGCATTGGAAGTGAGAGTGTTCAACACCACAATTCTCAAATGGTGGAATGTTATGATGTGCAAACAAACCAGTGGATTACTTCTCACTCCATGCCGTATGAAGAGACATACTTTAGAGGATGTGGAGTTAGCCTGTTCAGAGGACTCCTTCAGTCTCTTAAGAAAGTCCCACAGAATTAGCAAGTGGGATGTTTGATAAGGAAATGAACCATACGTGTTATTTCCTGCAGTACAGGTACAGTGTAGCTTCAACCAAAATGGTGGACAATGCCAAAAAACAACTAACTGCAAAATGCAGTCAATTAAAAGACATAAAAGAGCATGGATTTTAGAACATTATGGCTTAATTATTTGATAATGTCAAACTGAGTTCTTAATCTTTTATTATTTTCACATAATCAGGCAAAGATAATTTACGTAAGTAGAGCCAAAGGCAGTGGCTTAATAAAATGACCTATAGGGAGCAGTGAAAAAGAAAATATTTCACTTATGTTCCCTCCGGAGCACAAGACTTACAGATTTTAGTCTGTCTAGCACCATACCATTTTAACTCATCAATTGGGGGTGCTTTTGGCGTGAATGGTTTAACTGATGGCAAGAATTTAGGCACAACAACAATATACAGTAACACACAAACATATACACTTGTAACACAAGGGCTCCAGGTGATTGCAAACTATTCTTAGATGATCACTCACTTACGCACTCACTCCTGTGTCCTAGTGACTTGATATCCCAATTTTAACAGCCAAGGGTCAGAGACACTAATAATAAGATTTTAATGGGAGGGACATAGTTTTTGACTGCTTATTATCCAATGATGCTTCAAACGTCCTAGTACGCCCCCAAATGACGAGTAAAATCGTCTGGTGTTAGACAAAGTAAAATCTGTTAAGTCTCACTCCCAGGGGTCAATGGTGTTAAGTCTGTCTTTAGAATTACAGGTGAAAAAATCTAGTGATTAGTAGACACTGTTTTAGTGTAGCAATCTCTCCAGTGGTAAAGTGCATGTAAATAGCAACTTTTGACAGAATCAATCGCACTGGATGTCAATGCAATCATCTTCCTGGCACTGCTGTCTGCATTCAGTGTTTTATGCTGACAAGAGCCCATAAAGCTCTTGTAAAATGATGATAAACTTATTCCTCCACCTGCCCCCTTTTTTTTTCAAAAAGTATTATATGTACTACCTCTGAATATAGACTGTAGATGCTGGTTCAGAAATTTTCGTTACTCATAAGATAATGTTAGTGGCTTTAGTACTGTTCATCTTTGTAATAATTTATTGCTATTATTGTGGCGTACTTTTTAAGAAGTCTTAAAATTAGCTCCATGTTTGTGTAGTGAAGATAGAAAATGCAAAAGTTGGAAAAATGAAATAATAGAAACCAAGAATTACAGCTCAAATACTTTTCTCCTGTATTCTTAAATTCAAACCCAATAATAATTTTCAGACAATTATAATTATTACAATTATTAATGTAAGCACTAAGCCTGCCATTCTTCATAATATCTAAAATCTAAGAAAAGGAAATTTGAAGTTTTCTCTACTCGCTCCTGATTCCTGCTTTTTGTTTGGTTTTTTTGGTCTGAAAAGGTAGCACAAAATAGTTACCTAAACTGATAAATTTGTAGCCCTGTACAGATCAAATTATGTGTCTTGGTTTTAGGTGAGAGCCGAGAACCATTAGGCTTTAAACCAACTTATGGTGGTATCCAGGACAGTAATTGGTGAAAGTAACTCAGAATAACTAAAAAGCTAATCTAGCTGAGTAACATAATTAAATAATTAAAATGATAACAGTTGGCAATAAAAAGTTGATAATCTAAGATAAATATTACAGAAATAATAATCAATGAAAGGAAAACAAGTAGAAAAGACAGGCTACAGAAACTATGGAGGATACCCATATGTTCACTGTATGGAATCTTCATAACTTATAATTATGAACAATGTGCCATCCCTGCTCTCCAAAGTCAGAATTATCATAATGTCATATAAACAATGCATACATTTTAATGTTTATACAATGGACAATCAAGCAGTTTAACTTATATCGCAGGTAAGAGTACACAAAAATTTAAGTTGACCATTTGAGACAATGGAACTCCCCAGTGCTCCAGTCACATTTACAGTCAACCTAATGCGTATGACATATCTTCAATATTCGAGTGACAGAGTTGAGATGTGTGTTCCCTCCAAGATACGTTAAATAATGGTAATTGAACTGAGTGGAATGCAATTTGGTCTGAAATCGTAGGTGTGATTTCAAAATCGAACGTGTGTGCAGCGTGAGTTCAATTTGAAATCACAAGTATGATTTCAGACCAAATTGCATGCCTCGAACTTCAATTACCACTTTATTACATCCATTTAGAAATCATACAATCATTATTTATAGCTAAAATACAGGATTATACTGTAGTCAATACCAACATTTTATTGATCCAGTTGGGAACAAAAGTTGCAAAATTCGCCATACAATGGTTTTCTTTGTCTTTCATTTTCCTGCAATTTGATTGGTTACCTTAAACAAGCCTTGAAATCTGACTGGCTGTTTTGTTTTAGCATTCCTTTCTCATTGGCTGGGGAAATGGTGCGATTTAGAGTAAAAATAGTGCGATTTGGGAATAAATCGCACTGCTGAGAGGCAATCAGATTGCAAGGATCAGCAGTGATTTCTAAATGGATGTAATAAAACATATCACTAATTTATCATTATCATTATCATTATTATTATTATTATTATTATTATTATTAGTATTATTATTATTATTATCATAATCATAATCAAAAGTTACAATCATTTCATTTGATGTGCACA
>OX421452.1:18742182-18749682 GCA_949126865.1 Montipora capitata
GAAGTTGTACATTCACAAACTATCCTCACCTTATTACCGAAATGTCCGTAATAAAGAGGTCAAGTTTGCATTTGCTCTGTTGGGTCGTGATTTTACGTCCGTTGTCTGGTCTGTACTGTTGAAGGTCCATATTGATGGAGGTTTTTTGGGGGGGGGGAAAGTATGAGACTGTGAACGTGACATATATAATTTCGTTCATTGATTCATTCCTCAGCTGGTCATTTGTGGGTTCTAATTTTCCCGCCCCAACGTCAGTGGTTTCATAGCTCAGTTGGTTATCTGAGCGTCGCACCGGTATCGCGAGGTCACGGGTTCAAACCCCGTTGAAGTCCTGAATTTCTCAGGCTTCTCTACGCAATGTTAACATTGCGTCTATAACAGCGAAGATCATAGCTTTACTTGATTTCATATCCGCAGTTCAGTATACGATTCATTTCGTTCATTGAAGCGAGATTAATTAAACTGAATAAGCTGAATTAAACTGAATAAGCCGTTTTACATATTACTTTTTTTTCTTTTAGACAATTTAATAAAGGTTTTTGTTGCGGTTGTTGTTATTGATTGATTGATTGATTGTCGGATTTCCAGGAAACTCATCAAATAGAAACTAAATCTTCGTCAACACGGGCAGAATTTATTGCCAGTCACTACATAGGCAGCCCAAGTTCGCGTCACTAGAGAGCGTGTAATAATTGATTAGTAGTGGAAGATGACCTTTGAGTAAAAGCGGTGTTGCGTTACAGGCAGCCGCACAGGCGCCCCAAGCTGAAAATACGTGGTGTATGCGACAGTTTGTGTATATAGAGATTGTATGGGAAAATCACGGATCGTAAAAAAATTGTGTAAATAACTATCTCATTTGAAATAAAGTTTTCCTACCTCAAATGTGTGACCAACTTGTCTCTTTTGGCGAGTTTCGAGCCATTCTGACGCCGTCTTGACTTGTGACTGGGCAGTCAACAACGGTCGTGTTGCCAGCGCGCGGTCAAATTCAAATGGACCAATCAGAGTTGAGGCTGAAACCATCTTGCGAGTTTCCGTTGTTGACTACCCGGTCACAAGCCTCTGAGGAAAGCCGAAGAGGTGAATTTTAAGGCAAAGTTTTCGTTCGCCACGAGTCTTTCGGCCGCCGAAACACACGTATTTGGAGTGAAATTTATTGGGCTTTATGGAACTGTTGTTTTTATTGCGATTCGGGACTTTTCCTGTTGAGGAGAAAACGATTTGTGGAGGGAGGTCTGGCCAGCGATGGATGGAGTCACTACCCTGCGAGCAGAGTCTCTTTCGATCTTCCTAGATAAGTCGGGAAGAGGAAAGTAGACTCTGCTCGCCGCCTCCACATTTTGTATTGAGCATGAGTTAAAAATTGAAAATTTATGTATCCGGTGTCAGTCACGCGTGACCAGTAGCCACAAAACGAAGAAGAAGAAGTCGGAATATTTTCGAACAACTCCGGCAAACACAAGACAATCAAGGAATCATTTCATTGGAAACTCAAGATAGTCCATATATCTTAAAAATGCCATTTTATTTTTTTACTGAAAAATTTATAGGTTTCTGTCAGGCTAGTTTCTGTAACCGACACATATAGGAAAAACTCATGGGAATTCTAACAGTTAAAATTGCCACGCTGTTGTAAATTTCAAAATATTGATGACGCGTGGCGACTGATCATGCGCAAAAATAAAAAAAAACAGGTTTGACAAGTCGAAACTGGACTGACTCATCCAATTCTTTGGATGAGCGGCAAATCAAATAATGTGGAGGCGGCGAGCAGAGTCTACTTTCCTCTTCCCGACTTATCTAGGAAGATCGAAAGAGACTCTGCTCGCAGGGTATGGAGTCACCGGCCTTCCCATTATTTCAGCAACGGCCTTCCGGATGACTTCACTAAACGGCGTCGGAATGGCTCGAAACTCGCCAAAAGAGACAAGTTGGTCACACATTTGAGGTAGGAAAACTTTATTTCAAATGAGATAGTTATTTACACAATTTTTTTACGATCGGTGATTTTCCCATACAATTCTCTATATACACAAACTGTCGCATAGACCACGTATTTTCAGCTTGGGGCGCCTGTGGCAGCCGTTGAGAATTTAAACGCGTTGTAAGACTTTGTATGAGAAATAAAATACCGAAGATTATGAAGCCTAAAAAACGCTCAATTTAACGTTCATTCAATAAAATGAATAAAAATGACTTACCTCTGGTGTATTTTTGTGCCTTTTGGAGCTTATTTTACCGTTTCGGGAATTCCGTGTTTTCAATGTTCTAAGACGAAGTCAAGGCAGCACACTAAGATTTCGACCGTTGTCAGCTCAGAGGCGGTTTGCGCCTCGAAAATCCATCCCAGCCGCGATTTTTTCACGCAAAGCTAAAGCCACATCATTTGCGAACCTCGGTGAATGTTTCGTCGTCAAAAATCCCCACGCACTTGGCTGGAAATGAGCATTTTCTGCTTCCGATTCCACGATAGCTGATGAAGTTAACGGCCGGTGATCTTGTAAATGATCACGGAGCTTGGGTTCGAGGTGACTGTACCTCATCGGGTGGAGTTAATTTGAGCGTTTTTTAGGCTTCATAATCGACGGTATTTTATTTCCCATACAAAGTCTTATAACGCGTTTAAATTCTCAACGGCTGTCTGTAGTGACGCGAGCTTGGGCTGCCTATGATAGACCATATTAAATTAAGATTGAATACCAACGTAAATTGTAACGAACAATTCTATGAGTTCCAAGGGCGTTATTTAAGCTTCTGTCAAGAAGGAGTTAAAATTCACATCTTAGATCTACATAGTTTACGAAATGCCGCCGCGCAAACCGCCTCTGAGCTGACAACGGTCGAAATCTTAGTGTGCTGCCCCCGGGGGGGAGACTCCCATATGAAACAGACGGGGATGCTCGTCGTCTCGCTTAGGGGTGTAAATTTTGGATTTTGGTCTCGCTTAGGGTGTTCCGGGCAAAGCGCCAATATTTTATGCCACCAAGGTCTCGTTTAGGGTTCCGCGAAGTAACACAGAATTACGCGAAGAGAAACAGAAGTCAAATTTCCTTTTTAATTTTCTTTTTAGATAAAAGCATTCGATGATTATGCCTTTTTATCATTAAAACTCATTGCGTGTCGTATTTTTGTGTTTTTAAACGGTCTCTGTTAGGGGTCAAAATTTGCTTAAGCCACGCCTAGATTGGTCTCCTTTAGGGGTTAAATTCAAAATTTCCGACGAGCATCCCCGTCTGTTTCATATGGGAGTCCCACCCCCGGGGTGCTGCCTTGACTTCGTCTTAGAACATTGAAAACACGGAATTCCCGAAATGGTAAAATAAGCTCCAAAAGGCACAAAAATACACCAGAGGTAAGTCATTTTTATTCATTTTATTGAATGAACGTTAAATTGAGCGTTTTTTAGGCTTCATAATCTTCGGTATTTTATTTCCCATACAAAGTCTTACAACGCGTTTAAATTCTCAACGGCTGCCTGTAACGCAACACCGCTTTTACTCAAAGGTCATCTTCCACTAGTAATCAATTATTACACGCTCTCCAGTGACGCGAACTTGGGCTGCCTATGGTCACTATGGGACAAATATATTCAGTTTCTGGTGTGGATAGGACAGCAACCACAAACGATCTTGGACAGCAGATACAGAAATACAAATTACGCAAGGGAGCTCAGAAACCACTAATATTCATACCAACCAGCTTTCACGTGCGGCATTGTTCAACTCAAATATAAAAGCTGGTGGACTAGCTGTCATCAAACATAATTGCCATATAAAATGTGGGCAAATCTTGTCCCCCAAACGAAGAAATGAAAGTTGTCCCATGACAATGTAAATGTGCCGTATTTAATTTCCTCGTATATATGTGGCTTCAGAGATTTAAAAATGAAAAACCTTTTCTTTATTGGCGTATGGTGGCCTGAACTTAATTAAGGGCACTCCAAAACAAAAAAATTTAGCAGTTGGCGTTTTTATAAGAGCTACGAATGACCAAGTCAGTAAGACCGGTGCTTGCGAAAAAGCACCTTCAGGCCCTCAGTTGTCCCAAGGCCGGTTACCTCAATGCAGTGGACAAGTTACTTTATTTTTTCGTACCGAGATTTACGCGCCAAAAAAGATCCAGATAAAAATAGTCTCTTTGCGCTAGAGAAGCCAGCTGATTGGTCAGACGATTTTTTTCACTTGCGAAAAACGACGTATCGACGCTCTGATTGGCTATAACGTTATTTTCACTAGTGAAAAATTGTCTTATCAGACTTTTGATTGGCTAATATGACGTTGAACTTTGTTGCGGGTGGCCTGTGCAACGACAGCGTCAGTAAAATTTGTGAACATGGCGGCCGACTGGTGTATGGTTTTCATAGTTTTTGATCTTTTATTGCTTAGTTTTCTCCACAAAAATACTTCAGAAGATCTTTAAAAGTTTTAAAAGTGCTCAAGCGAGGCTGAGGTATGGAAGGTAAAGACTTCTTTTATTTCAAAAATATTTTGCTATTTGTTTGGGGCTTTTGTTCATGATCGGTGGTTTGATAGCCTCTGGATTAGCACTTACCTCGTTGACTTTATATCTCTGTACTTATATAATAAACAAATTACTTCATGATTGGCTCGTTTGTACGATTTTTATTACTTACTCGCTGCGAAGGATCGTTAAACTCACTCGTTCCCTTCGCTCACTCGTTCGTTTACGAGATCCTTCACAACTCGTGAATAAAAATCGTACGCATTCACCAACCATGAAGCAATCTATATATCCCGAGTATGAAATATTTTTCACGTTGAACGTTGGCCAAGGGTCTCATACACGCCTTTACTCAGATGCGCTTGGAGTGTGCACATTCGCGTTACGTGCTGAACAAAAAGTGAAATTGTTGCACAGACTGAAACTGTCGAACCGTGTCTTATCCTCAGGGTAAAGTTATCCCGCCTGGGGCCTGGTAGCGCCTAGACAGGGACTTTGTTGGCCGCATGCAACCTCTCAACTCTCAAAGATTGTCTAGCTAAAAAGCCAACTACCAACAAAATTCTTCTTGCTCTCTCTTACCTTCTAGAAGCTGTTGTGTCCCTTTTTGTAACTCGTTGAACTTATTGAGTACAATCTGCCAGAGTCTGTAGCACTTGTAAACTTCAGGCCAAGGAGAATCATCACCTAAGTTTTCACTCCGGTTCACAACGTTACTCGTGAGTATTGACAATTTTTCATGCTCTTTAAGGAGTGCAATACCTTTCTCTTGAAGTTCACTGTGAGTGGGAATGTCTCCCATATCAAACAATGATTCGATACCTTGAACAAACTGCTGGGAAGGCATGTGGCTCTCTCTTTTTTCAGAAAAATTTTCCAGTTCAGAGTACAATTTTACGGTTGTTGCTTTAAGTCTGCGATACTTGATTGGTAACTTAAGTTCTACACCTTCACCGAATGGATCAAACATTTCTTGTTTGTCAGCTTGGTCTGAATTTGGAAGACAATCTCCTTTTCTCAGTGCAGAAACTGATTCCGGGGATTTTCCAGTCACACTCCCTGGTTGGTGATCCCTTTCTGTCAACGATGACGAATGTACGTTATCATCTGGTACGTCCAGGCCATGACAATGCCTAATTTCAATGGATTGTGCATTACAAGCTTGTGCATTAAGAAGGCGCGTTGCTGAGGACGAGCCATCTTTAACCTCTGGCAAAGAAACCACCGTATCGTGTCTTTTAGAGTCGACATTCACTCCACCAGCTGGTGTCAAGTTCCGCTTTGATGAACTTGCTATTGATCCTGGTGATAAATCACAATACCAACAGCGGTTATCACTATACGATTACATCATACAAGCGCACGCACTGCAGTTTGTTATAGAAATCAAAAGGGACCTTACGGAGGCTCCAAAAAGTTCTCAACTGAGCCGCGCTGGCGCGTAAGCCGTAATTCTCAAGCTGCTCGCGCAAAGCTTATGAATCAAAATGGGTGATCGGAAATAAAAATGTGACCTAAAATCTCGAAGACCGGAAATAAAGTATTGTTAGAAGTGTTGAGCAAATTTCTCGAAAATTAGCTCGATGACCTACCCTGATTAATATTTGTTTGTTCGCATTCTTAAAGAGAGTATTAAAAAAATTTCGAGTGGAACATTTTTACATCTTTTAACAGTGTTTTCGTTAACAATTCAACTTCTACTAAATAAATACTTTTTATACCACATATTATGCAAGAGGATTTCATGACTTTCTCGAAATTTGAAAAAAATGCCAGGTCATTGATTCAGTTTTAAGATACTTTCCAAAAACGGAACTTTAGATGGTCTTTGAGCACCGCTGTACCATTGCCAAGGCAACCGCAGACACCATTAAAGAGTCGCAGACACCATTAAAATGTTTCTGACAATAGTATTCTTGGGTTTCACTCACATGATCAACAGCCATGTTTTTCAACGAAAACAAAAGAAGACGTTAGCATAATAATAGCTTTCAATTCCCGGAGGATTGGACCGGGACACCAACATGGCCGCCATTTCATTGTTTGTGGACACCAACATGGCGGCCGTGACGTCATGTGAAATCCAAGAATTGGACAAATAACAAAATGTTCCTCTACTGAAATGACCGACAGTGTTGTAATCCTTTCCCGTTGGAAACTCTCTGTTACCGTGCATTTTTCACTTTTGTCCATTTCTTTGCCGTCGTCAGCAAAACAACAAGGACCTTAAGATCTAACACGACGACGTCGACGACAACGCCACAAAACAATGATATCATTGGTTAAAAGAGAATAAATAATCGAGCTGCACGTGCGGCACGGATTTTTGCTCATATTTTTTCGGCTCTCTCTGCATAACGACGACGTGAAATCACCAGATTTTAAGTTTTGACGACGACTTGAGCATGCAACAGAGAATCTTTCGTTCTCTATTTTCAGTCTGAAACCGCTCAAACCGATTTATTTTTAGGATACTTCACCCATATTGTACGATGTGAACGAGATGGAATAGAGACGAAAGACTTATAATACAGCAAAGTTATATTTTGAGGTTACATTTTCGTCGACGTCGCCGTCGTGAAACGTGAAATAACCATTTTATTGGAGGTTTTATGGATGACGTCATCACTAGGAGATAAATTTTCATTTTCTCCCCTAAATTAAGCGTGACCGCCATATCAGTTTCATTCTTGAGGAACTGCCACACCATTGTCATGTAAAAAAGCTTGGAATACTCGCGAAGTGATTACAATTGTAATAACGCGAATTTCTGTTTTGAGATGACGTTCTCGTTGCTGTTCCCCTTGTCGTTGCTAAAGCTCCCTTTAAATTTAAGCAAAGACGTTGCCGTAGCTGTTCTCTTTGCTTAAACTCCCTGGTACGACGACGGCTACCGCAACGACAACACCACAAAGCAAGAATATTATTGGTTAAAAAAGGAAAAATAATCGTATTGCACGTACAGCACAAATTTCCCGCGTGCATTTCTTTACTTCAGTCCACAAAACAACAACATGAACGACACCAAATTTTAGC
>OX421452.1:18754682-18757182 GCA_949126865.1 Montipora capitata
CCAGGTAGACATTCGTAGAGCTTTGTGACTTCGCTGGCCGTATGAGAGACTTCGCTGATGAGGGTCTCCTCCCATATGATGAACTGTAAGTACTCTTCAAGACCTGCCTCTGTGCCGCCGATTTCCCAGCGGCGGAAGGCTTCTTTGATGCTGCAGGTTTGCTGGGTTTTGAAGAGAGCGATTCCTTTGTTGCGTGCAGTGGAGATTCTTTAGCATGAGCCGCTAAAAACATAAAAAGCAAACAAGTCAGCAATAACATTTTTCACGGTTTCAAGTCAGAGGAAAGAACACATTTTCCCCATCAATACAAATTGGGAATGATCACCGAACATACGTGTATACATAGAAGATTATAAATGCTGCATTACTGAGTGGTTTTGTCACAAGTCGTTTTGCTGCTCGATGCAAATCAAAGCCGATTCACTGAATGGTAATTTTGCCACAATTCTGTTTGATGTAATTTCATTTTTGTAAACACCTGCCATAGTTAAGAAAAGCTAAGGCAGTGAAAGTAATATATTGCTGCAAATCGACTTAATATACAGCGAAACAAGTACACTGTAAATGTGTTGCAGTCAACCGACTTCAATGTGTAGCGACACGACCATAAACCTGATGGAGGACGTTGCCAGACAGCTCTTATCACAATCACTTTAGGAGTCATGCTAAGCACTTTACCGATTAGGTAGAGAGTGAAATTTTCGTCTTTGAATGTGGGGTTATTTGGTGCGAAGGGAAAGCCGGAGTGCCCGAAAGAAAACTTCTTGAGACAGAGTAAAGAAGGAAACAAGGAAAGAAGCAAAAAAGGAAGGAAGCAATCAGTGTTTGTCTCTATTAATAAAAATCTCTGCAGCTAATTTGTTATCCTTCATCATAGGGCAGTTTAGTTCTTTAGTAATGTCATTGGTTTACACACCAAATCCTTATTGAAACTCCTTTATGCTCAGAACAACCCTCCCTGCATTGATCACATGCTCCCAAACCACTGGGATTACATCATCATTATATTATGTTACACAAGCACCAAAGGCAGCCTCTTCAAATTAATTCTTAAAGAATGTATCCAGAGAAATTTTCAGAGGCTTTACCAGCTCAGGTGGGCGTTTCTCGAAAGTCCCGAAACTTTTGGGTAACATAGGACGCTTTGTCCAATGGTCTTAAAACCACGGTCAAAGATCACTTTTCCAGGAAAACGTTTCTAGGGCTTTTGAAAAATAGGCCTCGGACCCTTCTGAAAAGAATCTGAAACAAAGCGCTCTGGTGATGCTGTGCCAACTGGAGGCTGGTTGAAATAATCAACGTTAGCCCCCAGATTTGGTCTCCCAACCCCGTGCCCGGTAGAACAGTACGAAAATCTGCCTGCCAGTTTTGACTGATTCCCATGGATGCAATGAATAGTAACAATAATATTATTAATAAAATACAGAACAGTTAATTCTTCAAAAGTGCAGCCAAGAACTTGAATGAGGGCTACTAAGAACAGCTCCAGCAAGTGGTAAGAATGGGACTTGGCATTAAGAGTTGCATGCTATTGTAGCATTACTCCTGAAGGCCATGGTGACTGGCCTGAGGTGAAGAGCACAAAAGAAAAAAATCAAAGGTTGTTGGAAAAACCAAGTCCAAGAGCTCTGGCTTCGGAAAACGAAAAACAAAACCCTTAGTACAGTACACTTAAGGTCACAGACCATGGCACAAAGGTTGACTCCTCAGAATGTGGCTTTTTTGCATAATCAAAAGACAACATACAATATTAAACAGCCCCCAATGACGAGTAAAATGAAGAGTAAAATCTTCAAGTCTTGCTCTATACAAAAATCTCCAGTTCTGAAAAACATACTTGTGACCGGAATAGACCGGAATAGTAAAATGAAGAGAAAAATCTTCAAGTCTCGCTCTATACAAAAATCTCCAATGGTTCTGAAAAACATACTTGTGACCGGAATAGGCTTTTTAGAAGACACCTTCTTTTGGTTAGCCTTAGCTGCAGCTTCATCAATCTAAAAAGCAACAGAAAGCACTGATTTCACAAATGATCATTGATAATAATCACAAGAATACAGTCACCTCCATACACCCTAATTTGCCTTATTTTCCTCATTTCCCTATGACCAAAACAGCATCTGTGAGAAAATTAATAAAGTGCAATACTAGAATACTAGAACAACCTACAGTAGGAAAGAATCCTAAACTGGCAGCAAATTTGAAAGTTTTCATCCCAATTAACTATTAATTAAAGACATGTGGTTCCCTCAGATTCCACAGTTTTTTCCTTGAGAGAGTTAATATAAAAAAATCAAGTCATGGGCACTTTAAGAACAAAACCAAATTGTTACTTAGATAACTCTCAGGTTAAAAATAAGGCAAAGTCCTACATATTTCAATTAAATCTGATATGGATACTGATATTGAAATCGCTTTTACTCTCCAGATTCAGCTTTGGTACCCTCCCTCTAAGCATATCTAAAAGGTTGGGGATGGCTTAGGATGGTTTTGACATTGT
>OX421452.1:18762182-18769682 GCA_949126865.1 Montipora capitata
AGTCATGGTAACGTGTCTGTTCCAGAAAACCCCAATCCAATCGAAGCGATCGACAACCTCTGTATCAGTTAAGCATTACTTTATTATCTGCAAAAAAAATAGATCCTCGTAAATAAACTCACCATGGTTTGAGTAAGGGCCTGCATTGCTGAATACAGCAATCAATTTCCCTTCTCCTTAGCAGACACAGCTTGTGAATCTTTGTTATTTCTTCTTCCAGCCTGATAATCAACACGACGGTTATGGGTTAAATTCACTTTAATTAACGAGCTTAGGCAAATTGCCAAGGAAACCACAAAACTTACATTTGTAAAACTTTAGAGATGTCCTCCAGAATCTCCGAATTTGCCGCCGCAGCAGCCATTTTGTTTTAGCAAATTGACCGCTGGTCATATCTCGGGCTCAGTATTTAAGATCTCCTTCCGCTTTTCACGCCTCGAGCTCGTTTGGTTTGCGGGAGTAGTACGGAGTGCGGGAGAAAATCAAAGGTTACAAGCCACAAATTGTTTGTAAACAGGTGAGATGATATCTCACAAAGATTCTTCGTTATGTTTCAAGCTGCAACTCCCCACACTCCAAATAAAATCCAGCTTATGTGCTCAAGTGAAGTGTCACCCCCTTTGTATCTTGCCGAGGCAATCGCCTCCCTTTTCCAAGAAAGGTTGCTATTCAAGGCTTGCTATGATAGAATTAGCGTCTACAAGCAATGACTATGTACTCCGGGATATTGACTGCAATTTACTGTTCACTACTTTGTACATGGTAGTAAGTCGCGCAGTTTTGCGTCTAAGTTATTTGCCACCTGAGAGGTCCGTATAGCGAAAAACTGTGACCGAGATCTGCGGCCGAGGGCAGCTTTTTCAAGACCGAGGTCACAGTTTTTCGCTATACGGACATACAATACCCTTAGTTCGAGAATTTTTTTCCCTCTCTCTCTCTTTCTTCCTCTCTGAAATCACTTTTTTAATTGTTCACTCGCACCGCGCTTGATAGCGAATGCGGTAAGCGACTTACAAACTGAACGTTTCGAACAAAAATATTTTTGTTTGAATTCTATTTCCACTCCTCTTGTCTAATAAAAATCTGTTTTGAAACACTTACCTCTGTATGTAAACTGATTCGGTTTCAAAAAAAGGAAATTTTAGGTCATTACACAAGCTCACGCTTCCGCCCAGGTTGGCGGGCAAGATTGAAAAATTCCGCCAGCTCCCAGAGCCAATCAGATCACAGGATTCGCAGAATTCCCCCCGCTCGCGCACCCAGAAAAAAATAAAGTCCATTATCAGTTAGAGCAGTTTTCAAATGAGTGTGGAAAGTGAATTACGCTTAGTGATTGGTTTAAAAATCTCGCGACAGTTTATCAACCAATGAAAAGGAAAACCAAAACCAATCGCGACTTGCACGCACGATTTTTCCCGCGCTTTGAGCAAGTTACATGGAATTGCTACGAATTTGGATTGGTTCATTGTGGCTGTTTGCACCTGCTGTGATTGGTCAAAGTAATGACCTCATGACGCCATTATCAAGGAGTTGGAAATGAATATGCGAGTTCATAAAAGATATAAAATACCCCAAATTTGCATAACTGAAGAAGAGCTAGACAACGACTTTAGCACGGATTGAATCTGTTTGCACATTGAGCCGTGGTCTTTTATATCTTTTATGAACTTACATATTCATTTCCAACTCCTTGATAATGAAGTCATGAGGTCGCCGATTTAACAATATATCGCTAGTTTTTAATAATAATAATAATAATAATAATAATAATAATAATAATAAGTTGTACCTGACTTCCTTGGAAGTGTACAATTATCGGCCACCCTTGGAAAGGCTCTCCTGTTGCAGAAAGTGTTGTGTCTCTAAGCTACTGGGAGTTGCTGAGACACAATAAACATTACCCAGTAGAACACCCGACAACTCGAGAGAATTGACTAACATGATAATAATTATAATAATCATAATCATAATCATATTGATATTATTGGTTTGTAGTAAAATTTACAATCATTTCACTTGATGTGCACGTGTTTTGTTTTGTTTTGTTTTGTTTTGTTTTTTTTTTGGGGGGGGAGGGGGTGTTTTGGGGTAAAGATTAATTAAGATTTCCTTGCTTTCTTGTAATTATCTAGGCACGACATGACGTGACATAGCAACCAAACAAAAATTCGCACCAAAGGGGTACAAATTGTATTACAGGATAAGAGAGAATCCGCAAAAAAGCTAATGAGATAAATGTCTGAGGGGACGTAGCCTGCGAGCAGGCTCTCTCTCTGCGGTGGGAGAGAAGGAGAGCCTGCACGCAACCCTTTGAATTTTGAATGCCCCCTCCTGATGTCACCCTGAGGGAGCTGTCAAAAATTGGCCAATCAGCGCGCACCAGAAGTAAACATTGAAAAAAATAGAAAGCCACGCGTTGTGTATTTCTAAATTGCTCGAGGCAGAAACTCCAAAAAAACTGTAAAGGAAGGAAGCCCCTTCGGCAAAAAATCCTCACAACTACTGCTGATGCTGTAAAGCGTAGCTGAATATTCTGTACGGTAATTCGTCGAAGTCCCTTCCACGGAAAATGTGTTTCGTTCTTCAGGGAAAAAAATTAGCACACAAACTTGAAACGACGGGAATTGAAATAGAGAAATCCGTTTTCCCTGAGCGCATCTCCACCGTGTGAGAGTCGTCAACCACAACTGCTGCCAAATTTCGGTGAAGCGAAGCGGTATTATCTTTTTAAATTTATTTTAATGAAATACAGACATTACAACTACAACATCACACTTAAATACTAGACAGATATTCTAATACCTACACCAGTTTATTTCAAGGCTTATCGAGTATTTGTGATTATAGATATGTATTTTACTAATTCAACAATTTGAAAATTGGAATATTTTGTTTTCAAGTGTATCGGAGTATTGCGGAGTCACCCAGGAGATCGAGGAATCATTTGTGTAGCCGCCTTTTCGGCTTAACCAAATACTTGCTAAAATCGTGTAGAGTTCCTTTATCGTTCGGCAACTGAGGCAGCCGAAAGGCCCAAGTTTTTGTCCTCCTGTGGATAACTGAGATAGAACTTCCTTTCCTTCCAGCAGAGAAGCCATTACATCGCGTTGCCCGACCTTTAATTATGTAAAGTTACGGTAACATTCTACAATTTTCTCAAACGCATTTCTGACCACCTTATCTCTCGAAACGAAGTCACGGAGCTTGTCAATGGTGACGTCACCAAGTAATTTAATTTCAGCCAATCAGTATTTTGCGTCCAAAATTTGGACGCGACATTCAAAATACAAAGCCATGCGGGCAGGCCCTCATTCTACCCGCCAACCCAGTCCCTCGGAGGGCCTGCTCGCAGGCTAGAGGGCACGCAAGGAAACACACAAAAACGCATCACGCATCGATTCTCTTGTGCAACGCATCAGCCTTGCACAAGAGAATCAAACGAGCGTTTTGGGTCTACATAGATTATGACTGATCAGCGTCAAATTTTATTCCAGTTAACATTAGTTATAATATTCGTATTGAATATTAATATTAATATTCAGTTAATATTCGCCTTCAAGGTTTCATTTTGACGGATTTTTAATTTCGCACTTGTCACAAGCTTCTGATTGTCATGAGTTGTTCCAACATTTTTCGAAAAATACATTCAGTGCGTTCCTGTTTGAATAGGGGAAAGTGGAACCAACAAAAATATGTAGCACCTGTCTCACTGCTAACAGCTCGAAAGAGATCAAATGGGGGTGAAAACAACAAACAACAAAGGTCAAGTGATTGCATCACATCCGTCGATTTAGCCTCAAAGATATTTATACCACAAGCACTTATTACATCAGTTTCCGCTTAGGAGCTACATTTTTATAATATTCGCCTTCTTTCATTTTGATATATTTAAATTGAAAACAATCGTAAAACCACGGATTTCCTCAACCGTACACTCCGGTGATTCAGTTGGTAACGGCCAGAACAAACCTCGAGGTCTTTAAACAAATGTGAAGAAAGCACTACGGATAATACCGTCATTCGTGATGCAGCTTTATTAAGAAATTTTAATCAAGTAGTTATAAATGTCTATGGTTTGTCGGTTAGAGTTTTCTTCCTGATATCTTTTTGGGAAGAGACTAAAACGTATAGCCGGCTTTAATACTGAATTCACTGTTGTTAAAAAACTCGGCATACACTCTTTTTTTATAAGAACGCCTAATTTTGGGGCTGAGCCTGAATTCGAACGTTCTTGATTTCTTTTGCGATTTGAGCCCGTATACTAAGTCTGCATTGTATTCCGCAAGCCAACAAGAAAACCACATCATTGTTTATGTTAACACAAATGTCCCTAAAAGTACTTGAGTGAATTGTCGTGTTAGACTACAAATTCACATTCATTTTACCTTTATTTATGATACTCACGAAAACCAAAAACAAGTGTTATAAGTATGTTCTTCAAATTCTGATTAATCTCAGCCTGAATGTTCATATAAAAAAAGTTGTTATAAAAAAAAAACAGTGTATTAAAAAAGAGGCTGTCACAGTTAAGCGTACTTCGAGCTGATATGAAACCATGAAAAAATATGACGAGTAAAGAATGTCGCTAAGTACTTGAATTAATTGTCGTGTTAGAATACAGGTTCACGTTTCTCTTACATTTTAATATTTATACTACTCAAAAAAACCGAAAACAAATTAGCAAACTAAAGACGTTCTTAACTGACTCTCGGCCAGGGTATGTTCTTAGTATAAGAAAAAATTCTTATAAAAAGGATTGCACAGATACTGTTAAGCCAATATGTTGCTTCATCATTTTGCTTGCGCTGTTATAAGCGTCATTTGAGCAGGCATGAAACCATGACAAAAATATGACGAGTAAAGGCGTGTACCGCAAGTTCAATGCTTAAAACCTACTTGTGTTGGCGTTTCGATTGTTTCTACAGTGTTTCTAATGACAGCTTAACTTTGTTTGGTTCAGCAGTCTATTATTTTTAGCAAAGAAGATCTCCCAGTCTAAAATGCCAGCCGTAAAAAAACGCTTATCCTATCTTATCAAGGTAAGTGTATTTGAAAAACCTACCGAAAATATGAGTATTCGCATCATGAAACGCAACGTCAATATATTTACAAACGAGCATGACGTCTCACGACAGCATTGGCGGCATCAATTTTCACCGATTCGTTTGATGAGCAGCTTATTTAGAAACTAGTATTAAGTAATAACAGTTACTATAAAATCCATGGCTATCTTCCTTATTTGGGCAGAAACAAAATATTATAGGTTTAAATAACTGAACACCGAATTCACATTCACAAACTCGGCATACATTAAAAAAAAAAAATAAAGTTCAGCGAAATTGTTTCTTCCTTTGAGTGGTCAGAAAGTCAGCTAAAGGTTTCCTCCTCGTATTTTCCCATTGGTAAAAGGCTGCAGGTTGTGCTAAAGCTGTCGTCCACCAAAGTAGGAAAAACAATGTCAATTATGCATAAATTATTAAACTACTGAATAGCCGTGGAAGATGTGAAGTTTTGGGAATTATTAACAGAGAAGGTGCCATTAATAATTAGGGAGCTTACGAAACGACGACGCCGACGGCAACGACGACGCTACAATACAATAGGTTTGGTGAGTAAAAACAATGGCACTGCACGCTCTGTACGTGCGTTTTACATTTTGGTACATTTCTTTGCCTTCATCTCCTAAATGACGACGTGAAATGACCAAATTCAAGGTTCTGTGGAGGACGTTAGCACATACGATGAATTTTCAGTTCTCTCTCTACGCTTCCAACCCACTCATATCAGTTTAATTCCTCAGGAGTTACTACACATTTTTAAGGCGAAACGACATGAAATAGTTTTGTAGTGATATGAATAACGCGAACTCGTATTTTTAAATGAAGTCCTCGTAGCCTTCGTCGTCCTCGTTTCGTAAGCTCCTTAATTTATGACCAAATTTGAGGTTGTTTAGAGGACGTGAGAACGTGACGAAACATTCTTAGAATCGATTTGACGTACACAACAATCGTAAATCATGTCGTGGGCCCGTCGTAAGCCGTTGTCGCATGCGACAAAAATCGTACCGTGTAAAATCGGCCCTAAGAATGTTTCGTCACGTTCTCACGTCCTCTAAACAACCTCAAATTTGGTCATAAATTACCAAGGACGACGACGACGTTTACGCGCTCTACTCGCGCGTTTAACATTTTGATACATTTCTTTGCCGTTCTCGTCTTGACAACGACGTGGAATGATCAAATTTGATGTGGAGGACCAGAGTACCTGACGATGAATTTTCAATGTTAGCTCTAAATATCCACCAATTTTATTCTTGGAATGTGTATTCACACACATGGCTCAGCATAATTGGCTTTCAAGTAGGGTGCAGGGGGCACAGTTATTTAGCAGACCGTGAACTGCACACGATATCTTCACGCTCTATTTGCTAGGGATTTATTTTGACGCCTAAACTACAACTTCTCGGACCTCCTATTCCTCACACGGTATTGGAGTGCATTCATCTGGGCATAAGATACAACAAAGTGCGGTTGTTTTCGCAAAAACGTGAAAGGGCTGGAACTTCTGCAACAGACTCGGTCGTTGTGAGTTTGAGGCCTCAAAACTAAAAGGAAATATTAAATACCAAAAAACAAAAACCTTTCTTCATATAATTCAATCTATTAGCTTTAATATGATATATAGTTTGACCCTATACAAAAAATAGCGGCGTGACAATTTTATTTTTCCGCTGACGCCTCATTTTCCGTTACCTAGACCTTAAACCACTGTAAATAAACAGGTGTCTTTTTAAAATCAGAACATAAAACGTGGGTCACTTAGTGTTTAGTTAACATAGTTTTGAAATCTAAAGAAAAAGAAGAATTTTTTTTTGGTCGCCGTTAGCACTTTCATGTCCCTAATAGGTTCCGCGTGAACTCTATCAGGCGTCAGTTCAATGAACTTTTCACGAGTAAATACAATAGGTGTCAATATACTTCTTAGACAACTGTTCTGCAAATGTAGAGAAACTTCATCGATAACAGTATGGCTTGACTTTCTACCCCCTGTACGGTGATTTCACACGAATCAAATGAAATTATCACACAGATCTGGCCCTCCAAGAATAACATGACCTGATGACAGTCCAACAAATACGGCACTCTACAAACTAAATCGCCAAACAC
Source organism: Montipora capitata (assembly GCA_949126865.1). NCBI lineage: Eukaryota > Metazoa > Cnidaria > Anthozoa > Scleractinia > Acroporidae > Montipora > Montipora capitata. Next base: position 18,769,349 of record OX421452.1, read on the forward strand.
ACAATGCAGCAGAATCTTCCTCTGATTTGTTATACCTAAGCAGGCAAAAGAGAACATAAAATTTAATTTTACGAGAACAATTGATTTCCAAACTGAGACGAACAGTTTCCTCGCGTGACCCTAACCTGCGATTTCTTTATTTTTGTAAGCGATTGCTGAGAAACGAAGACGTAAAGAAAAAGACTCATTAAATAGCTTTGCAATAAGTTCAAAGAAGAAACTCACTTCAGTTTTACAGAAACGTTCATCATTCTCAACAGCCTTCTTACGAGATCTCCACCAGACATCTTTTCGTCTTCGTATCTGTTCCTTCACAAACATCCCTAATTTATAC
>OX421452.1:18774682-18817182 GCA_949126865.1 Montipora capitata
TGTACATGTAATTCTTACCCTGTCCTAGTATCTTAAGGACGTTCGCGCCAATTGTTTCTGCGCATCCTTACTGCGCACGCAAATTCACACGCCACGTCATACACGAGCGCGCGCGCTAAGTAATAAAATGAGAGATGATAGGGCAAAAGGCCATTGCTATAGCTTTGCCTGGATTTAACGGTCTTGGACGTTCGGTGACCCCTATTTTTCTTTCCAGAAACGGATTTTATTTACAATTATCTCCACGTTGTCCAAAAATGAACAAAAAATTAATGTGGGAAGTTAAAACAATTTCAAGATTTCTGCTCACGTGACATCAAATCCTGCCATCTTGCGGCTGCAAGGCGCGTGAAACTGTGGTCGCTAAATGCGAACTTGATCTTTAAAGAACCTCACCAGTTGACTAAATTCACTTAGTAAGTCCACTTAAACAATATTCGGCAGAGATTTCACTTCAAAGATTTAATTGCAATATATTTGGGTTTACAGACACTGGCCTTATTCGCTAACGAAGCCCGATTTTGTCCCATTTTGGGTGTTTTTCCGGGCATGATCTATCCAAAACGAAGTCGGTGACCCCCCATTTTTTTTACATTTCTGACATAACTAACTCATCATCTTACAGTGGTAAAAGTTTCAGAAAAAAATCAATGTTGAAAAAATTTCGCGCGAACGTCCTTAAGTAATTTCTATATTTCAATTTGATTCTATTTCCACATTTATTGTTCTGTTCTTGATATATTTTTGATATATTTCATATAGTTTTACTCATAGATAGTTTTAGTCTTACGTTTTAAGTAATGATCCGCGTAAGGTGCATAGCAATTTCCTTTGTTATGCGGCAACGGGGCTTTCCCCACATAGGAATGTTATCATTTTTACACAGAGAATGCATAAACCTACAGGAAGGCAGTTAACGCAATAAAATTCATTTACAGCCCACTTTGAAAGGGTGTTTTTTTGTGTTAAAAGATTTTGACCAATCACAAGAGTTGAAAACAAAAGCCAAGAAACGTTTACAATTTTACATGTTCCCCACATACGATTTCTGTGGAATTCATTTAAACTGAGACCAGATGAAAGATGGAAGATGGTTGGAAAGTAAGGATGAATATAATACTGCTTTATGAAGTTTGTTAACCGTTTGCTGTTTAAGCCAATCAGAAGTAAGTACAGACAATAGAAAAGTTATCACCTTTTTGCATACCAATTGAATTCCAACATGTTCGTTGCCGTTGTTGCTATCTGGACCGTTTCTTAAACATGAGCCTCTGGCTCGGGCAACTGGGCAACCATGCCTCACGTATGACAATAAACTTGATTGAATTGAAGGATACTTACTTTCTAGACAAAACTCCCCTCACTTTCTAATGAAAGTTGTCTTGTGCATCAAATTGTGTTTGTGCATCCGCCTTCACTCTTTAAGATAACCTGGCCTCTGGTTTGCTCCGACCACAGGTTTCCAAGGCATTATACACGGAGTAGAGATTATTCCAATGATAAAGAAGTGATCGCAAATTTCTCTTTCTTTAGTGTTCCAAGGCGCACCAAAAGCCTCCAAAACCGCACGACATTGGGGTTTCAATGCCTTAAGAGTTCGGCTTTCGATCATTAACCCCTATGTAAAACGGACGTAACATTGTTGGTCAACAACTCCCACCGGCATTGTTGGGTGTTACATGTTGAGTGTGTTTGCACACCCTTTGCATGTTGTTGTGTATTGTTGGGAGATGTTCGTGCAATAACTCACGCAACAACATGCAACAGGGTATGCAAACGGACGCAACGTGTAACATCCAACAATGCTGCGTCCGTTTGCACGGGGGCTTTAGAGATACAAAAATATCGAAGCGGTTGGTTCACTAGAAGCGGCACAAGTTTACAGTAGCTTGTTGTTAAGTATGGCACGGATGAATGTGTCGCTAATTTTGTGAGCTTTTGTTTCCCGTACCGTGTCCGCCTCGCCACTAAGGACCTCAAGGAGACGTTTTTAAGCCACAGAGGGAAACCGGAAGTGAATATTTCGCATGCCAGGAAAGTAGTCTCTCCCAGATATTTTCTAATAATGAAAAGATACTTAGCAATACAAACGTGCTTGTGTCAAGACGAGTTAAAAGGAAAACAGTCCACTTCCGGTCCCTAATATTCTCTCGTGACAAGTTCCGTTACTAAGAAACAGTGACGTTTGTCTTAGCAACATATTTTAATGCATGGAAACAATGACTCAAAAGGCAGTCTTTCGGCGTGGAACGCACTTTCATAGTTAAGTGATCATCACGTAAAGGGCAATCGCTTCCTAATGTTCACGATATACAATCTCGGACATTTCATATGGAAAATTACGTCCACCCTTCTCCCTTATTTCATTGACCGGGAAAAATGCCGCGCGTAGTCTTTGTAGTCCTCATTTTAATCTATCCAGGAAGATAATGTTGGACATTTCGTATGAGCAATTTAGCCCGCAGCTCCCCCCCCCCTCCCCCCTCTTTTTGTTTCGTGTTGAACTTCGCTGTCAAACATCATCGTTGGCTGTATTTGATGAGGGGCGTCTAACAAACTCGATCCTATTTCCCGAAAATCGACTTACGAGACAATTCAAAAAATACAGCAAGAATTAAAGGGGATCAGAAAATAATGATCAAGGAATTTTAAAGAATGGAGTCGAATGGAAGCGAATAGTGCGTGCAAAGTGTAAACCCATTTTAGGACAAGGCCTAAATGTCCAAGGCAAAGCCAGCAAATTTGAATAGTAAACTAAAGCATTTGGCTGTAAAACTGAGGACTCAGGTTAACTGTTTCCTATATTTTGCCGGTAGCACCCTGGCTTCTTCAGGGAATCCACGAGGACTCCGAGAGAAAAGGGGACCTGATTCCACGTGACATGGGTAATAAACATACCGAGACGTAGGGCCAGAGTTGGTGATTCTCATTCACGCTTTCAGAGAAGAGAAAGAAAAGGAGGGGCGTAAGGTCTAGAACCATTACTTCGTGGCTTGCTTTTTATGTTGTTATCTCGTGAAGTTTCAGTCCCCTTGAAAGTGGATGTCCCGTGGGTATAAACATCCCAATCCTGTCTCCAAGTGCTCATTTAAAATCTCAGAGCTCTTGCTTGGATCCAAAGAAAAGGATGGGGCTTTAATTAAATAGCCTTCGTTTTTTTTTTTTTGCTTGTTGATACAATTTTATAGGTATTGACGAAACTCTTCTTTTTGTAAATGCAGTGTGTTTTTAATCGTTTTTACTGGGTTGCCAGTATGGCAATCCCAGTCGGAGAGTGGGTGGGATTTGTTCGTTTTATTTTATTTTATTTTATTTTTTTCCGTGTCGGTAAAAGTCTTGCCTGTCACTCCCCTGCTAAGTGGTGTCTTTGTGCATAGAGCTTTCTGCGTGTATTTTCTTAGGATCCAGAGGGTAGTGGGAAATGCGTAGATTTCTCTGGTAGACACAGTAGAACGATTAACTTAACCGGCAATGGCGTCGAAAGTCATGTAACGCGAATGGCGTTTTAGTGGATCTTTGAACAAAATATACCCTTATGAAGCTCAATAATGGCAAGTCAATTGGATACTCAACAAAGCAGGCGGTGGAATCTTAAAAGCGACGAGTAATGGACTTCGACAACAATCTGTCGCCCGTCCAGCCGAAATCAAAGTGAGCTGTATTTCTAATATTTTACCAAGTGTGCTGTTATTTAGAACACTGAAACCAAATGGAAAATTCTCTGGTAACTTATGGGTTCAACAAAGACAGAGAACGAATCGAACACCTTAAGTGGATCTGAGATCAACTCTGCACAGTCTTCAGGTAAAAAATAATAATTGGAAATGTGACACCCAAGAATTATTTGAAAGAAAGCTTGTCGTCTATTTTGTGCTTCATTATTCAAGGAAAAGGTTCTTCATGGAAACGGTTTGATCCTGAAATTTCAGTTTGTTGTAATATTGCGCATATTTGACACGACTGAGTTTTTTCTCTTCACGCTCGTAATGAAATAGGAAGGGGTTTTTGCCTCTAATAGCAAATATGTTGTTTGTTTCAAAAAATTGTTCGCTGGAAAAGGTGGCCTTTATGAATTCATCATGTTTTATAATATGCGAGCTTAACTGGATAGTTTTTATGGCAATAGTAAAGCATTTTCGTGTCAAAATGAGGTTAGCGTATTTCTGTTGTGCTAACTTAATTAAATATAAATATACATTCTGCCTCGTGAGTTTGTTATTCTCGTTAACCAGCAATGGCGTCGAAAGTCATTGCAACGCGAATGGCGTTTTAGTGCATCTTTCAACAAAATATGCTCTCATGGAGCTCAAGAAGGGAATGTCAATTGGATGAACAAGACAGGCGATGATGACCTGGAATCTTAAAAGCGACGAGTAATGGACTTCGACAACAATCTTTCGCCCGTCGAGCCGAAATCAAAGTGAGCTGTATTTCCATTACTTTATCATGAGTGCAGTGTTATGTTACCCTGGGTACCAGAGGCTTTTCATGCGCGGTTTCCGGTTTCGAGTCTTCAAAGTGACCCGCGCGAAAAGCCTCGGGACCAGAGCGCGATCCCTTTGATAGCGCCGAGCCAATTACAACCCCGCTTATTCCTTAACATCCAGAATCTGGATGTTTTGCTGATTGGTTCTTTGGAGATGTCGAATGTTTCAAACGCTCTGATTGGATAACGATGACAATAGGCGCGTGATCAGAGACGCGGGTGGTTTGAAGGTGACAAAGATCGATTGCAGGTTTTTCGCTTTTTACCTTGGAAGATTCGAAATATCAAATGGCTGTACGAATTGGCTATGGAAAGTGAAGTCACTGCTGTTCCAGTTACTACCTGGCATATGCCGTGCGCTCAATACGATGGGATATACGAGTTACCCGAAGAAAGCCATTATTTTAGTTATTTGCCCGTTGAATGCGCTGATTGAATCGCAGATGAAGGAGTTACGGCAGAGAAGCATTTCATGTACATGTCTTTCTGGAAACGACGCCGACCAAGATGGCACTTACAATGGTGATTACTCCTTTGTTTTTGCCAACCCTGAGGCCCTTTTTCTTAACGAGAAGTGGAGGAAAATGAGGCAAGATTTCCGCACAGGTCCCTACTTCATTATGCATACACTCCTTTGTTTCAAGAAAACAATAGACGTCCTTCGGGACTGTGGCGCTTTGTTCTTTCTTTTTAGAGGATTTTTTTCTAAGTCTATATGGACTTAAAAAAAGTCGGTCGAACTTCTGTCTGAAATACGGAAAATCGAACAGTTTTTCCTGCAATTTCGGCACTTTTCCTGCAATTTTACCCATTTTTCAGTTTTAGAGTAAGCGCAAGAAGTGGAGTTTCAAGCAATCGTTGTAATAGGGTTCAGATTCGCAAACATAACAAACAAACCAAATAAAAGTACTGTCATAAGAAATTTAATGGCTACCTGCTCTTTTTATCGTGAAATTGTTCTTCCTGTCTGCTTAAAAATTCGCCGAGACACTGCAAAGTGTATATTTTCTTCCTTTCCTGTATTTAGGATCACGAGCGGTGCATTTAGAGGGATTTTGCGATTTATCGCTCTTTGTAGAGATCGGCAATATGCTCAATGATACTTCCAAGTAAATAGCTTTGGTAGAGATCCATGGATGTTCCCGTACGAGGCATACTTCGTTTCACTCCCCATCATGTCTTTTCAATGCCCTGCTGTGGGCTCGTTTGTCTAGGTCGACGAAGTTTAGGCGTTGGTTAACTGCGGTGAGATGATGTTAGCCCTTGTCTTGTAGGCAGTTGTAAACTTTCCGGCCACAGGTAGCTAGGGCTAATATTTTTCCAAGGAAAGTTTACGGTCAGAAAATGAATATGTGTTCTGGCGGATTGAAGGCTATCCATTGCAGTTTTTTCTTGAGCATCGCGAAACAGAACCATCTCCCGATGCGGCACTTTGTCTTTGCCAACTGATTGCGTTTTCACACAGGTCTTGGACACGGAAGACGAAAGTAAATTGTTTTCTTTGCACCACTCTATGCACAACTCTGGAAAGTTTATAAAGCAGGGACAATTTCCAAATGATCAAATCTCCCATTGCTGTGACCCTTTTACTTCGGTGGCCATCTTGATTATTACGAAGACACAAGTTTGCTTCAAAAGAAGGGAAATATGAAACGATTTTAATTGCAATGAACTCGTGCATGAAAGTTTCCCATGAAAGATGCACCAATTAGACTATAAGCGTGGTATACTCTTCCACGCAGTGAACTTATAAGTGTGCCGCACGCACGGGGCATGAAGGAAAAGCAGGTCACAGTTCACAGCAATACTGGAAAACCTAAAACTATCACAGGGACTAACCTTAAGCCTAAACAGTGCCTTTAGTCGTAATTAGGGTTACAGTTAGCATTATTAAAGGGATGGGTTGTTTCAAGAGTAGTAAAACAGGGATCTCTTAACGGTAACCTACAAGTGTAAGTTCGATTGTAGGTGCTCGGCGCGGCACGTGTATATAATTACGTATCATTGTTATGTAAATAGTCAGCCAGAATTCAAAATAAATATCATTTTCAAGGTGTGAATTAGCAACTTGACACGTTAGCTCAGTGGTAAAGAACAGGGACAAGTAATCCAGAGGTTTACAGTGGGTCGGAGTTCAAGGCAAGCTGCGAGTGACATATCATGGGATAAAATGGCAGAAAAAGCCGAGCGGGCTCTGGAAATAAGAACAAGACGAAGGGATAGAAAGAGGAAAGCTGGGACAAAAACGAGTGACGGTGTGGGCGATGAAGGGAAAGAAGAGAGAGAGGGAGGGAGAGAAAAAATGAGATCCGTTTTTATTCATCCCGTAAGTACAAATTACCCATGTATATATTCGGTTCTCTTGGGTATACGTATTGTTCTACAAAACAATAGCGCGAATGAATAATTAATTTATTCTGCATGCATAATGAAGTAGGGACCTGTACGGAAATCATTCCGAAAATGATTCAGACGCCTGTATATCAGACCAATCGGTTTGGAATTGTCGCAGATGAGGCTCATGTAATTCCAAAACATGATTGTAAGTTTATATGTGTATCGTTATTTGATTACAAAAGTCCTGTGTGACGATCTCGGAAAATTGTTTCACGTTGTCACCGTTCTCAGTGAGTCTCTCGTGATCTATAAAGCAAAAATCAAACCTTTTTTATCCCGCTTCCTGTAAACTACATGCAGCCACAGTACCCCGCTGCGCTGAGTAGTGGCTATTAATTTATTTATTTTCCCCTGAGAAAAATGGGTTCGTAAGCTGATGTTGGTGTCTGAATAATATTATTGGTAAGATTTTCGGAAAATCAGACACATTTATTATGTATATATGTTTCGACTTAACAAACCTTTTGGTAAATAGTATGAAATTGAGCTAATTGCTGAATCCATAATAAATGTAAGTTGTACTGAAATCTCTCCATTTTGGTGTTGAAGAATTCTTAATATCTTCTACTTGTTCCATTGCATTTTGTAATATGGTGTTCGTTTGAGTTTGTTTAATATTGAATGTTTTTAAGCGAGTCGCGTGTGCAATCATGTAATTTTTTTTTTTTTTTTGTGGTTACAGTTCTTCTGGGGAGAAATGCAGTTGTCAATTTCATGCGTGGAGAGGAATTGCTTTTGGTGATGAGCTAATTTCTGTTCACATTTACCCAGCGGTGTGAAAGGGTTTTAATGGAACGAAGTTTGTGGGTTCAGTAGAACCCGAAATATAAATTATTGGAAATTGTACATTCTGGCCCTGCCGACGATTTGCGTAATTTTGACGTTTGTTTACGTTATGTGGACAAATAACTTCACTGAGATTAACGTGATTTATTCGCATTAAAAGTATAATTTTTGTAAACTGTGTGGTATTATTTTCTGCAAGAGAAAACTGCTTCAGTGAGTTGATATCTCTTTGTTATTTGTATGTTTCTCTGAAAGAACTTAACTCTCGGAGAGTAGCTTCAATTCGTCTGAGAGGGTCTGAATGGGGGGGTCCACATGTCGGTTGTCGGTTAAAATTTTATTACGTTGTCGGTTGTCGGTTAAAATTTTCGACCTTTGTCGGTTGTCGGTAAATCCCAGTTAATTTTTTTGTCGCTAGTCGGTAATTTTTCGCTCGTTTTGTCGGTAGTCAGTAATAGTTTCTAGCCGTTTGTCGCTAGTCGGTTAACCCCATTCACACCCTCGTCTGAAACATTTCTTGCACAAAATATGCGGTCCGACTGATACACTGTCGTCTTCAACCCCGAAAAGCTCTGCAATTCTCAGCACTTTAGTTGCTTCTTTCAACTTTCCAGCCACTAAACTATAAAAACCTCCATTCACGTAAACTTGCGAGCCACATACTCTACATAAAGATACAGAATTCGAACAGGAAACCTTTTAGACGGGAGTGGTTTTGACTCCCGCCATAATCCAGCCATTTCATTCACGTGCTTGTGCATGTGATCACCGTATGAAGCCACCGGTTTGATTAACAGATTAGAGACGAGGTCAAGTTCCATTTAGCACAGTAGGCTGATTTAGCAACAGAACGGGAACGTCAGTGGCGACGTCGCGTGCAGCAAAACTACCAATGAGAATTTAGAATAGAGAAGAAAAGAGTGGAGTCTATTCTATTCTGAATTCTCATTGGTGTTTTTTCTGCGCGCGCCGTCGCCACTAACGTTCCCGTTCTGTTGCTAAATCAGCCTAGTAAATCAAAGCGCTCTGCGCCAGAGGTTTTTCTCGCGGCTTCGCCGCTCGTGTCTTCGGCCGAACAACGCGAGAAAAACCTCTGGTACCCAGGGTAGTGTTATGTACAACACTGAAACCAAATGGAAAATTATCTGGTAACTTATGGGTTCAACAAAGTCAGGTAAAAAAAAAAATTGGAAATATGACAGTCAAGAATTATTTGAAACAAAGCTTGTCGACTATTTTGTGCATCATTAGTCAAGGAGAAGGTTCTTCAGGAAAGGGTTTGAACCTAAAGTACATGGTAATTTGACACGATTGAGTGCACGCAATGAAATAGGAAGAGGTTTTTGCCTCTAATAGCAAGTATGTTATTTGTTTCAATAAAATGTTTCGCTGGAAAAGGATTCTGTGATATTTTCTGCCTTTGTGAATTATAAGATCATGTTGTGTATTGAATTTTCGAGCTTAAGGTTGAAATGTGATACGGGAGGATATTTTTAGTAATTGCTGGAAGGGTTCACGAAAATAAACAGGTCTGTTGGAAGCGTGCTTGAGTTTCAACAAAATGAGCCCCAAAATCAGCAAAAAATTGTGACGCCGATGAATAATAAAGTAGTTGTGTTGTGTTCTTGGGCAAGACACTTTACTCTCACGGTGCCTCTCTCCACCCAGGTGTATAAATGGGTACCGGCGAATTTAATGCCGGGGGTAACCCTGCGATGGACTGGCATCCCATCCAGGGGGGAGTAGAAATACTCCTAGTCGCTTCATGCTACAGAAACCGGAGATAAGCGCCCGCCTGATGGGCCTTCTAGGCTCGTAAGCAGACTTTACATTATTTACAAAATACTGGAATTTCCAGGTGATAAGTAACCTTGTCTTGGAGAGTAAATTTTTGACTTTGCAGAAACAATGGTCAACCTCAAGAGTTGGGCGATTGTGATCTTTGTTTTGAATTCCCTCATTTATTGTCAAACTTTATAACACTTGACAGAAAAAGAAACTCACGAAAACCCGGTATCTTGCCATCATTTGACACAGATGCTTCACTGTTTGGCGAGTAAACATGCCGCGGTAACTTAATCACGGCGCCAGCTGAATTCCGGCGATTTCACTTTCGATTTTGCGATTTATTTGTGCAGCCAAAAGTACAATAACAAAATTGAACGTAGCAAAAATCTCCCAAAATGTTTGTCGCTGATCGTAACCTTTTATATTCTATATTCACGGTTCAAAATTAATGTTGTTTTCATGTCGTAAATATGTTATTCTCGAGCGAACGTCCTGGAAACTTCCTTCTGCTCTTTCTAAAAACTGTGTATCAATATTTATTTACTTTTGCATAAACATTTGTTTTTGCATAAAGCAAGCTAACAAAATCTGTACCTTGCCGAGTTCGGATTTGTTAGCGTTAATAGTATTTTCGGTCCAATGCTTCTGTTTTACGAAGGGGTATATGTTTTAGGTCACCCATCCAGATATAGCCTGTTCCAGGCTCTCAGATAGTCGAGAAAACGAAAAGAAGTGCGTGTGAAATTCACACGCAGTTCTTTTCGTTTTCTCGACTACCTGAGAGCCTGGAACAGGCTAATCCAGATACTAACCCCGCCGGACAGGGTATAACTTTAGTGAACTCGGTCAGATGCTCAGAGGGCACGCTTAAACTTGTGGTGAAAAGAAGTTGTGAGGGAACTTGAAAATTATCAACATGTCAGCTCAGAAGCCAATGTTTCTCACTTCCCATTTATTTTCTTCAATCTTTCTGGGTTCAGTACTTTGCTAGTAACCACATGTCTTCTCAGGCTATTCACCTAAGACTTTGCCATGGCACTACAATGATAGACAATACCAAAACAATATCGTGCACTGTTAGAGCTGGAAGAAAACACACAGCTCTGTTGACATTATGGAATAAATCGCTGTATTACTTCACTGCCACACGTAAGCAATGCGTGTCTATTTTTTCTTAAGAGGACAGGAATTTCTTCTTTCTGACAAATGATTAATTAATAGGCCGGTAGCCAGGTTTTTAACCTCAGAAAACGATCTGTTTCGTCGTACGAACGTGTGAGGACCTGTGAGCCAAAGGGCCTCTGCTGGTATGACTTCTGGGTGACCCCTTTAATGGTCTTAATGACCCCCTAACTTGAAAAAAATTGCCTGGAACGCTGCACATACCACAGGCCACCCAGTGTAACATCACGGAGGGTCTAGTGTTCTTTTAATTTGTGTTTATAATGATGGCGTGTAATATTTTATTAATTCTTGTACCTTTCAGATGCACGTGCGAAGTTTGAACGAGGTTTTTTTAGCTACTTGGACGTTATTTGGGTAAATAAATGATTGATTGATTGATTGATTGATTGATTGATTGATTGGTTGATTGATTGTTTGGTTGTTTGTTTGATGGTTGGATGGATGGATGGATTGATTCAGTGAGCGATTGAATGACTGATAGGTAGATAGGTAGATATAATATTTTTCTTCACTTTTTATTACTTTTTTCCTCTTTTGACAAATAATGTATTCAAAATCGACTTTTTTAACGCCTTCAATTAGTAATTCGTGTTTGTATGTCCTTAACACCGCCTGCCTAGATTAGCTCGCTATTTGCAGGCGGTGTTCATTGTAAGTAATTTTCTGGAAGACTTAATAAACTTGAAACTTGAAACTTGAACAAAGGTAGATAGATAGATAGATAGATAGATAGATAGATAGATAGATAGATAGATTGACTGATTGATTGATTGATTGATTGAGCATCTATAAGATATATGGGTCCATACTTGTGGTCAAGACTTTCAAGAGAAGGTAAGGACAGTACAAGCCTAAGTACCTCCAACTCAACCATCAGAAGAAGAGACATGGAATCTTCACTTGAGAACAACTGCGAGAACTGTCACCTACGTTTATCTTGACTTGATTTCTAGCAGAATTCTGGATATTCTAAATTGTAGTTAATTGTGTATTGTAATGATTTGTAGGACACATTCTCTAAAATGTGTACAATTTTTACGTATTACTATAACTTATTTATTTTCATATTTATAATTCCTTTATGGTGTGTCCCCAATTAGCAGTAATGCTAAATACCCAGGCATTTTAATAAAGGTTTTGTTGTTGTTGTTGTTGATGTTACTGATTGATTGATTTCCGGTAAACAGCAGATACACAAAAAGTTTCCTTGGAAAAAGATACCCAGGCCAAATTACACCAAGGGAGCTCAGAGACCACTAAAACCTCTTAATTTTCCAAATTTTATGGGACTGCATATTTGAACTTAATTAAGGGCATTCCAAAACAGAAAATCACGCAGTTGCCGTTTTTGCAAGCGCTACCAAAGATTACTGCGGCTCTCAGTTGAGTACGACACAAGGGAAGTTCGGTGAAAAAGTTTCAGCATTAGAGTCCCCATGTTGTCAAGGGCAACTTGCTTCGTTTCCAAGGGTAACTTCTCGGCTTTTTGACGTCATTTAACTGGTACCCGTCACCAGTTTGATCTAACCGTTACCATTTGGAGATTTTGGCGGGCTTCATCGCTCATGACGTCAAGGCCCTAAAAGTTACTCTTGGAAACGAAGGGGGTCCTTGACAACAAGGGAACTCAAACGTTGAAACTTTGTCGCGAAACTTCCCAGTGCCGTACACAACTGAGAATCATTGTACGTCAGTAAGACTAGGGTCTTTGGGAAAATCAACTTCAGGCCCTCAATTGTCCCGAGGGCGAATACGTTAATCCCGTGGATAAGTCACTATCCTGAGTATGAAATATTTTTCACGTTGAACGTTAGCCAAGGTTTTCATACACGCCTTTTCTCAAATGCGCTTAGTGTGTGCACATTCGCGTTACGTGCTGAGCAAAAAGTGAAATCGTTGCACAGATTGGAACTGTCGAACCGAGTCATGCTCGGGATAAAGTTATCCCGCCTCTGAACATCCGGGGACAGGTAGCTCCTAGATAGCTAACAAACATTGTCTAGCTAAAAAGCCAACCACCAACCAAAATTCCTCTTGCTCTCTCTTACCTTCTAGAAGCTATTGTGTCCCTTTTTGTAACTCGTTGAACTTATTGAGTACAATCTGCCAGAGTCTATAGCACTTGTAAACTTCCGGCCACGGAGAATCATCACTTAAGTTTTGACTTCGGTTCACAACGTTACTCGTAAGTTTTGACAATTTTTCATGCTCTTTAAGGAGTGCAATACCTTTGTCTTGAAGTTCACTGTGAGTGGGAATGTCTCCCATATCAAACAATGATTCGATACCTTGAACAAACTGCTGGGAAGGCATGGGGCTCTCTCTTTTTTCAGAAACATTTTCCAGTTCAGAGTACAATTTTACGGTTGTTGCTTTAAGTCTGCGATACTTGATTGGTAACTTAAGTTCTGCACCTTCACCGAATGGATCAAACATTTCTTGTTTGTCAGCTTGGTCTGAATTTGGAAGACAATCTCCTTTTCTCAGTGCAGAAACTGATTCTGGCGATTTTCCAGTCACACTCCCTGGATTGTGATCCCTTTCTGTCAACGATGACGCATGTACGTTATCATCTGGTACGTCCAGGCCATGACAATGCCTTATTTCAATGGATTGTGCTTTACAAGCTTGTGCATTAAGAAGGCGCGTTGCTGAGGACGAGCCATCTTTAACCTCTGGCAAAGAAACCACCGTATCGTGTCTTTTAGAGTCGACATTCACTCCACCTGCTGATGTCAAGTTCCGCTTTGATGAACTTGCTATTGATCCTGGTAATAAATCACAATACCAACAGCGGTTATCACTACGATTAAACCATACAAGCGCACGCACTGCAGTTTGCTATAGAAAAGGGACCTTACGGAGCCGCGCTGGCGCGTAAGCCGTAATTCTCAAGCTGCTCGCGCAAAGCTTATGAATCAAAATGGTTGATCAGAAATAAAAATGTGATCTAAATTCGCGAAGACCGGAAATAAAATATTGTTAGAAATGTTGAGCAATTTCTCGAAAATTAGCTCGATGACCTACTCTGATTAATATTTGTTTGTTCGCATTCTCAAAGAGAGTATTAAAAAAATTTCGCGTGGAACATTTTTACATCTTCTAACAGCGTTTTCGTTAACAATTCAACTTCTACTAAATAAATACTTTTTATACCACATATTATGCAAGAGGATTCCATGAGTTTCTCGAAATTTGAAAAAAATGCCAGGTCATTGATTCAGTTTTAAGATCATACTTTCCAAACGGAACTTTAGATGGTCTTTGAGCACCGCAGTACCACTGCCATGGCAACCGTTGGGGAGTCGCAGACACCATTAAAATGTTTCTGACAATAGTATTGGACAAATAACAAAATGTTCCTCTACTGAAATGACCGACAGTGTTGTAATCCTTTCCAATGGAAACTGTCTGTTACCGTGCATTTTTCATTTTTGTCCATTTCTTTGCCGTCGTCAGCAAAACAACAGGGACCTTAAGATCTAACACGACGACGTCGACGACAACGCCACAAAACAATGATATCATTGGTTAAAAGAGAATAAATAATCGAGCTGCACGTGCGGCACGGATTATTGCTCATATTTTCGCGGCTCTCTGCACAACGACGACGTGAAATCACCAGATTTTAGGTTTTGACGACAACTTGAGCATGCAACAGAGAATCTTTCGTTCTCTATTTTCAGTATGAAACCGCTCAAACCGATTTATTTTTAAGATACTGCGCCCACATTGTACGATGTGAACGAGATGGAATAATCGCGAAAGACTTATACTACAGCAAAGTTATATTTTGAGGTGACGTTTTCGTCGATGTCGCCGTCGTGAAACGTGACTGAAAAACCATTTTATTTGAGGTTTCATGGATGACGTCATCACTAGGAGATAAATTTTCATTTTCTCCCTTAAATTAAGCGTGACCGTCATATCGGTTTCATTCTTGAGGAACTGCCACACCATTGTCATGTTAAAAAGCTTAGAATACTCGCGAGGTGATTACAATAACGCGAAGATTGCTGTTTTGAGATGACTTTCTCGTTGCCGTTCCCATTGTCGTTGCTAAAGCTCCCTTTAAATTTAAGCAAAGACGTTGCCGTAGCCGCGTTGTCTTTAGGGAGCTTTAGCAACGACGACGGGAACGGCAACGAGAACGTCATGTAAAAACATAAATTCGCGTTATTGCGATCACTTCGCGACTATTCCAAGCCTTTTAATATGACAAAGTTGTTTCAGTCCGTCAGGAATGAAACCGTTACGAGCGGCGCTTAATTTAGGGGAGAAAAATGAAAATTTATCTCCAGGTGCTGACGTTCTCCGTAACACCTGAAACTTGGTAATTTCACGTTGTTGCTTTGCTGACGATGGCAAAGAAATGGACAAAAATGAAAAACGCACGTGCAGGGCGTGCAAAGCTATTGTTTTTGCCCACTAAATATGCAAATTTGTGACGTTCTCGTTGCCGTCGCCGTTGTCGTTGCTAAAGCTCCCTAATGCTTTGGGGAGTTTAAGACTCAGGTTTAAGACTCAGGTTAATTAATCTTTTTCGTCATTATGTTGGCTTATCTAACTTCTAAAAACTAGTGTAGCTTTCCAGGAACTGAATTAAGAGGTGCAGTGTTGAAGCTACAAAAGAAAATTCAAATTCGCTGCCTTGAGTTCACGTTCTCTGAAAAACTTTAGAATTGGTAATTTCACGTCGTAGATTTGCAGAAAACGTGAAAGAAATGTACAAAAATGAAAAATGCACGCGCACAGCGTGCAAAGCTATTGTTTTTGCTCATTAAATATGCATAATTTGTGACGTTTTCGCTGCCGTCGCGTCGTAGATCTTAAGCTCCCTTTTAGCTCCCTGGCACGAAGACGGCTACCGCAACGACAACACCACAAAGCAAGAATATTATTGGTTAAAAAAGGAAAAATAATCCTGTTGCACGTACAGCACAAATTTCCGTGCATTTCTTTACTTCAGTCCACAAAACAACAACGAGAACGACACCAAATTTTAGCGGTTTTGACGACAACCTGATCATGCAACAACGAACCATTCATTCGCCAGCTTTACTTTAAAACCGTTTGTACCCATCCAGTTTCCCTAATAGGGAGTTTAAGCAAGGACAACAGCAAAGTCAACAAAAGCGTCAATACAAAATATAACTTAGTGCTATCGCCAAGTATTTCGCGATCATTCCATCTTGTTCACCTTGGGCAATACGGGCGATCTATCCTGTAACTGGTTAGGGTTATTCTGCAAAACAACAAGGGTGACCAAACAAATTTAAGACTTTCGCGACAACGTTAGCATACAATATTGAACCTTTCACTCTCTTTCTTTGCTTCATCTCGATCCTTTCCTAACAATCGCGGTTTTCTCAATACTTGATATTTGCATTGTACACATACTAAGAACGGTGGAAGAAGCGGCTGAAAATTCTTTCGTTAGAATTTCTAGTACCGCCGTTGCTGCTTAGCTCTCCTGTAGCTCACCATGCGCGGGAAAAGGTTAAAATAGACCAAGCTGGCAACAACTTTTTAAAGAGACTTATTTAGACGCTTAAACGAAAAGAGCCAAGACAATAAGTTACGCGAAAAAGAAACAGCACGACTGGCATCAAGGACGATAATTTTAATAAAAACTTACACTTTCAGCACTGCAAAGTGTTTGATAAAAATAATGAGAAACTACAACACGGCGGTCTTTAATTCAAAGAGTATCAAGGATAATTGTTAATACTTTATCCCAAAAACGTAAATTTCGGGATTTGACAGAATAAAGTTAACCTGACTGCGATAGTTTCCAAAAGCGATACACCAAGCCAAACACGGGGGAGGGGGGGGGGGGGGGGGTATGAATTAGCTAATTCAGCCTCATTTTAAAAATGTTTGAGTTGGTGATATGTTTCTATAGGAATAGACACGTGATAATATTCAGGAGGATTGGTCTTTTGTTTTGTTCATCAAAAAGAGCGCAAGCAAGCATGAATATGTCTGCATGGACTCTTTTTAATGACCAAAAGAAAGGACCAAACCTCCCGAGTTTTGATCTGTATACACCTTATTCCAAAATGGCCGCTGATTTATGCGGATACAAATTGGCCCATGTTGCCTCGTTCAAGATAAAATATTCTTTGGAAGTTTAAGCTTAAGAACGAGGCATCAAGGGCTAATTTGAATAAAAACAAAAGAATATTTAAATGGCGGCCATTTTGGAATAAGGTGTATTCGGAAAACAAAATGTACAAGCCAAAAAGGTCTGTTACTCGCAAGAAGCGCGCGAAAAAATTTCATGCAAAGTAGATTTCGCTTGGCTGTAGTTCCATTTGACGGACAACAGAGACCAGTTATGACCTTCGGTGGCCACGTCAACGAAAATTGCATTTCAAATGCAAGTTTAAGTTATCAAACCTTTTTCCTACTTATTTAATCGCGTTTAACTTCCGTTGACAAGCGGAATGAACCATTCGAGGACAGAATTGGGTAAAAAGAATCCTTGCACTAAATAAGAAAATTAAAATTTGGCGTTTTGTGCTCACGTTTTCCGTCGAACGTCCGTAGATTCGGTCAGCTCGCGTGGCAGATTTGCAGGGAAGAGGAAAGACGTGAAAAAAGGTTAAAACGCACAGTCACGCTGGGGTATTCTTTCACTCAATAAAAACCATCGTCACAGGCGATGCTCCAGTGTCGCAGAGGGTAAGAAACTTCAAAGTCCCTTCAAACACACTGGTTTCCTTTTCCGTCACGTTGAGCAACAAGGCAGAAGTATCCTAATACTTAGATTGGTATACTAACACTGCCTTAGTTTTGAAGTAAAGATAGAGAGTGAACGCTTCACGATTATACGCTTACGATGACGTAATAGGCCAGTTTCGAGTTCATGTCTGCCTCCTCTTCAAAGCGAGTCTAAGTGCGAAGTTTTTCTTAAGAAAATTAGTTTTCATTCATATGTAAAGTAGAACTAATTACCATCACAATTAAAACGTCGCACTTAGACTCGCTTTGAAGAAGAGGCATATATGAACTCGGAATGGCCTTTTCGATTGCAAAATGATTCTATTTTGATTCCTGCATACAACTACACGTCGCGCCCGAGGAAAGATGAGGTTGGAAAGCGCGGTGATGGGCATACAGCTTTTATGATGAAGATCACACATGCAGTAGTAAAAACATGTGTTGAATTTGAATTCTCTCACAGCTCATGTGGGCCTCGCGCTCACGATGCAAAACTTGTCTTTTCATTGTTAACACTAGCAAGATATCGGGACCTAAGCGATCTGTTAAGATCACCGATCGTTTCACATGTAACTCCGCAAATGTCATTTATTGCATAACCTGTACGTTATGCAATAAATTATACATTGGCGAGACAGGTAGACGACTAGGTGACCGATTCCGCGAACACCTTCGCGATGTTGAGAAGAATGACAAAGATGCATCTAAGCCAGTCGCTCGTCATTTTAATCTCCCTAACCACTCCAAAAAATACATGGCTATCTGCGGTCTTTCCCTACATCTAGGTACGACGGAAAGCCGCAAGAATCTAGAACAAAAATTCATCTTCCAAATCGGCACCCTTAATCCTCACGGTATTAACGAACGCTTTTCATTTAACTAATATATTCCATTTTTCACATTGCCATGTTACCACCAATAGCGTAGCTCCTACTCTACTATAAAAACTACACGTAACCCATAATTCCTCGATTCGCTCTGACGAAGGGCTAACGCTCGAAACGTCAGCTTTTAGAATCTCTGTACGGTGGCCAATTTACATTATCAACTCCGTTGATAAAACCAAATTTTTGTATACTACTTCCCCACCGACGCAGCACCACAGTTTCTTTAGAAACTACCCCCTTCATTCATTTATTAGCTGTAGTTCTTTTAAGGAGATTTTAATGTTCACTGTAATAATGCTGGTACTTCGTCTCCAAGCACGGACTTCGGCATTGCTGATTAGGCTGCCGCTTTTCAGTTTTTTGGAAAGAAAACTTCTAAGCTACAATCCTAGACAAAACTGTTGGGAAGGTTAGCACTTTTGAAGTCTTCATTGCTTCTCTCCCCTCTCCCCTCCTTCAATGTTGTGCAAAACTGAATGGTTTCAGTGGGAAATTGTTGAGTTACCTTCCAACATTAAATAGGGGGGAGGGGGGCTATGTAAGAGAAAGTGAAACTATTTCTTTTGAGCTTTAACAGAACCAGGTTGAAATACAGCTCTGGTGTGGTTCATTTACATAACCTTCCCAACTACTTTTGTCTATGATTGTAGCTTTAATGGACGAGAATGCTTCATTTACTCAGTATGAAAAATCCTTTCTCTGCCTAATAATATCCGTCTCGCGTGGATCTTCTTTCCTTGTGGTACTCTCCGCCTACCAGCCGGTTGTGATCTTAATGTTATATTATCATCACACATGTATCTGCGAGTATTTTCCCTCCCAACCAAGAGGGACTTAACAGCGGACAGACCGCAACACCGGGAACTCCCTGGCCTCCTCCGCTTTGAAAATAGTGTCTGGGTCCAATGGATTGCATGAAACCGTTCTTGGGTTCCTCTACTCTGTTAGTTCGATCGTGCTAAATATATTATATAAGTTAATATTCCAAGCAAATTTTATCATGGTTACCTCGCTTGACAGGAGCCCATCTGGAGCGTGCAACTTCCATACAGCGTCTGTGAAACGGCGTTTTCACAAGTAGGTTTATTTTTAGACTAGCCCTTCCCGCGAATTAGGTCAAAAAACAAAGGCAATTCCGGTTCGGTGACCCTATGACGTCAGCTTAATTTCTTGTAATTGGTCATCGGGCTCCTGTGGGAATCTCATTCGCGGGAAATTCAATCTAAAAATAAATCGGTCTGTGAAAACGCCGTTACACGAACACAGTAGAGTTGTAGGCTCCGGGTCATGGGTTCCTGGCTTGATGAGTACTTTGAGCTCTTAGAGCGATTGTTAATTAAGAAAAATATTAAATCTGGGTTAGAAATGCGTGCCGCACGTACAGAATGATTATTTTTCCGCATCTAACCAGTGATCCTACGGTTTTGCAGGCATTGAGGACTTCACACACCCTATTGCTTATAGTTTCCATTCCTTTTCATATCGTGTTGCAAAACAACTCAGAATTCCCTTCCAAACACTACCAGAACGTTTAATTTTTTAGATTTCAGGAGACAAATTTTTATTTTCAATTTTGAATGATTCAGTAGTAACGCAACCTTTGTTCTTTTCTTTTTGCTTTGTTTTTCCTTGAAAATATTTAACAATCATTGGGCGAGGTTGAGCAAAGTATCGTGATTTGTCAGTGGTGAGAGCCGAAGCAGAAGGCTGAGACAAATAATTGATCTGCGCATAGTTAAAAGAGGGGAATGGATTGGAAGCTCGGCAAACATCAAAGGGGAAAACAAAGATGCCAAGATTTAGGTTGGAAAGTCCACGACTGTGCACAATCTTTTGTTTTGCGCTCATGCACTATGCATGAGTTACGTAACCAACACGTTTCTATTGGTTAGTTCCTCAGTACGGAATAAACAACTATTGTGTTTTGTGCACGGTGAAGGTCAAAAAAGAGAACAAAAACCTACAACAAAGAAATCTGTCGGGGTTTCATAACCATTCCCTCCATTAACTATGATCTGCGAGACACTGACAAACCCCGATATTTACGACAACCGAATTCAATAATTGTTTTATCACTCGATGAATGAGTTTGGTTTTTTTTACAATTCCCAACAATTAAATCACTTTCTGAAAGCTCAGGAAAGCGAAATGCCATTATCACACTAGAGCTTGGTTTCAATTACGCATTATCAGAATATTATTTGCAGCAAAACACTTATTTGCAGGTCACGTGGTGCGCTCTCGGCCAATGAAAAGAAAGGAAAAATATATCGAATGATAAAAGCTTTTATTAAGCTACTCCACAGTTCGAGGTAGGTACGGATATACGTATTATACCCCTGGGTCAACCCTGTCCCATATCTTTTTATTTCAGAACTACTATATCTTTACATCATTCTGAAATACCTTCGTGTTTCGGGTGTGCTGCACGTGATGTAATCAGTGGCCGACCATAGGTCTCTTATGATTGGCTATTGTGAAAACACCCACGAAAACCCCCTGGGAGGAGTTTCTAAAAATAAAAAGATACGAGCCAGGGTTGACTCAGAGGGTTAACTCTTTTATATAAAAGAGGGAGGCTTCGGGTAATGAGGTTCCTGACAGATAAGTATACATGTTGTTGAAACAGTTGAACTTACCTTGCTGTTTGGAGTCATTTATCGTCTGTTTCCCCGCTTTGGCGTTTCTCCCTATTACGCTATCCAGGTAGACATTCGTAGAGCTTTGTGACTTCGCTGGCCGTATGAGAGACTTCGCTGATGAGGGTCTCCTCCCATATGATGAACTGTAAGTACTCTTCAAGACCTGCCTCCGTGCCGCCGATTTCCCAGCGGCGGAAGGCTTCTTTGATGCTGCAGGTTTGCTGGGTTTTGAAGAGAGCGATTCCTTTGTTGCGTGCAGTGGAGGTTCTTTAGCATGAGCCGGTAAAAACACAAAAAGCAAATAAGTCAACAATAACATTTTTCACGATTTGAAGTCAGAGGAAAGAATACATCCATACAAAATGGGAATGATCACCGAACATACGTGTAAACATAGAAGATTATAAATGCTGCATTAGTGGTTTTGCCACAAGTCGTTTTGCTGCTCGCTGCAGTAGTCGTGTAGGCTATTTCGCGTCCCTTTTGACGGTTGGAAAGGGAGCGTTCTGATTGGTCCATTCAAATGTTGGCGGGAAATTCAAATTTGGTTGCGCGGGACACGTACGTTAGGGGGACATTCAAATCATGACGTCACAGACACGTGACACTCTGCCGACCCTCAGGAAACAGGTTGGGGTGTTTTGCGTCAGGAAATTCGAATTGGGGGGTATTTCAGAGACCCAAACCCCTCACGACCAGAAGAAACAAACAAGACAGGATCGTTTCTTTCCGAATCAAACGGTTTAATAACTAGAATCATCAAGGTACTATTTGTAGAACAAGGAGGGAAAAAAGCATAAAATACGGTCACACCAAGAATGGGTGCCCTGTAACAAATATTTACAATATATACAAGACATGGAGTAGAGTCTCCTTAAAGTCACCCCAGTTCCGTAGTGTCCCTACTCAGTCCAAACACAAAAGTTGGTGCCCCGCACACGCACCCCGCAACTTGTCAGATTAAAATTCGAGGAGCTCCCCGAAGGACATCTCCTCGAAACAGGATGTGTCTGCAAAGAACTCAGCAGCCACACATGATCCAACACGGTCTTCACGTTCAAACTGCGCAGCCGCACGAGCCAGATCCAAGTCCGGTCCTGGACGAACCACGACTTCCCGAATAGCGTTTTGGATGCGCTGTTCACGCTCCAAGGCCGCTTGACGCTGTTCATAGTCTACCTCCGCTCGCGCCTGAGAACGAGCGCGATTCGCCCGCACGCGCCGCAATACGATTTGTGCGGCATCAACCACGGGTTCCTCATCCTCCTCTGGCACTGCTGGGGGTCGTCGCGGCCGTTGTGCGAGACGTGTGGATCGTCGCGCCGGTTCGGGGCGGGGTAGTACTAGGTCGTTTAGTTCTGCTACCACGTCGGAAGCAATGGACGATGATCCTGCGGGAGAGGCATGAAGCAATAACTCGTCTAGCCGGTCGGCGGCGTCGGATAGATCTGACGACAAAGACGGGGATGCGGGAGGAGCCAAACGGTCTACACGTGCCAAGCCTTCTCTCAGGTAGGGAGGCGTAAGAGGCCGGAGCCCGTACTTACGTACGAGCCATCCACCACCTGCCGAATCAATGACATGCGATGGACGGGCATCGGTCGCCAAGCCTTCGAGCAAACACGAACCCAGCTCACGTCTCCGACTTGTATCGCGATATCGTTGGCGGTAGTCACGAATTTGTTCGCAATGGTTTGCCCTGTACCGTCTTCGAATTTCGAGGCACTTTCTCCGACGTGTATAGTAATATCGTCGGCTGCTTTGACGAATTCGTTCGAGGTGGGTTTGGCGATGGAGTCGTCTACGCTCACGAATTTGTTCGCGGTGGCTCGCGTAGTACTATCTTTTGTATTCGAGTAGCCTTGTTTTGTTCGCGCGGTAATGAGCTCTTTGTTGCTCCCGAATTCGCTCCCTGTTGGCCTCCCGTTGTTCTTGAACACTCCCCGTTCCCGCTGTAAATAAAGAGATAACAATGACCACGTGAATGAGAGAAAAAAGAAATAAAAAACGAGTTTCCAAGAGAAAAAAACCCACCTGAACTTGTTGCTTCTCGGCTGGCTAGACGAGCGCAAGCTTCGGTCAAGAGATCCTTTGCCGTTTCGGACACCGACAAGCTTCCACTTGGCACCAGAAGCTGATGTTGTGCCTGAAGTTCCCGAGCACATTTTTTCGCCTGGCGATATCGGCAACGGTACTCGTTGATTTGGGGTCGATGTCCGGCTGCATAGAGTTTCTTGGACTCCTTGATCTCTGCTCGATGTCGTTCGCGATATCGTTTCTTTTGAGCAAGAACTTTATCGCGATTCGCCTGCTTCCATGCACGAACACGCTCACGTGTCCTTTGTTGTTTTGTGGTAGCATCCATGTCCGTGAAAAAAGAGAGACTCTCGAAAAGAACTATCTTTTAAAGAACGGTTTAAACGACAGAGAGCTTTCTTTCTTCTCCAACAGAAAAAAACACAGGTTGCCAACTGCAGCGTTGCCACGTCATTTCGCGCCAAGAAAAAATTGGTCCGAACACTCCCGTCCCTGAGGTTGTTTTAGTTTTTAACGTCATCATGTACATGTGTCGAATCAGATGAATGAATCGTACGTAGCAGAAAGGAGACGGTCAAGCTCAGGGTTGCCGGTTCGAGGTTGAATGATTGGATTTTCTATTTTTTTGTCTAGTCATGGACGAAACCTTTTTTTTGTTTCTTCTGTTTTTTTTTTCAACCAATGTCATGGGTTCATCTACAAAAAATGAATCTTGAGTATAAACCCCTCATAAAGTCAAGGTCAAGGAATCTTGAGTAGAGGTCTGTCACGAGGTCAAGTTCAAAATCAAACTCAAGCGCTTTATGTGGTTTGTTTGTTCAAACAAAAAATAAATGATGTTTTACGGACTGTTCGGAATGATTTTTTACAGCCAAAAAATGATGCGAAACATTTCAGAACATTTTAGAACATTCGCTGGAACATAAAAAATGGAAGTTCATGAGGAACCGTATGCGAGTTGTCTTTTTTGAGCACGTGCTCGGTTCAATGTCACTTCATGAACATCGTGCTAGATCATCAAATGAAAGCTCTTAGGAATGAAAAAAAAAATCGGCATTATTAGTTCGGAAAGATGGGTTTAAAAAAGTCATGGAGGATATTTGTTTTTTAACCAAATCCGAAAAAAAAAATTGTGAAGGTCACCCGCATTCTCCCAGGGAAGAAAAAAAAACACAACGGAAAAAAAAAAGAGCATGCAAGCTGAACACAAGTTCTTTCTTTTTGTCACATATATTTACAAACGTTCTGAAACTACTTACAAGTTTAAAAAAACGTCTATGTACAACTATTTACAGCGAAAAAATGGCTTAAAAATTCCCTAAAAATTTACAGAGGAGTCTTTTATCCGCAACCTCCTCGGGAAGGAAAAAAAGTTCATGCAAACGAAACATAAACAAAAGTTGTCCTATTTACAAGATTTCTAAAAAAAGTCGACAAAACTAGTTACAAAAGGTATGTACAAGTTGAAAAACTATTTACAAGTTTACCTCCATCGAGGCAGGAACAAAACAGCGAGGGCAAAGGCCGAATTACATATACATTCGTCGATTTCCTATTTTGTGAAATAGGTGACATCTGCTGCACCGGAACTGTCCAGATTTGCTTCTGGAGGGCGGATTGGTGGCCGGGATGACCGCATTTCCTGTCCAAGGACAGATGGCTAGCTTTTCTACGAGAGAAAAAAATAGAAAGAAACAACATGAGTCTCCTTAATGACCATCGTCAGATAAGGGTTGTAGGTAAAACTCACCAATCTCCTCCGCCAGGGCTTTCATGTTATCCCTGTGCTCCATTTTTTCTTTTAACTTTAAAATGAGCTCTTGGAGTTCTGGCGGAAGGACGTCCCACCAGCTCTCCATCTTGAAAATTTGGGTTTCTTGGACTCGAATGCGCTATTTTATACCGATCAGACGACCTCGTTTTCAACCGCACTTTCCGCCGAGGGACTGGGGCGGGAATCTCGAAAAACGCCACGTGGGATTGAGAGCCCTCTATCTACCTTTAGTTTCAGAGGCCTTGGAGGACCCATTCGAGTCCTACTTTTTAAAAAAATAAATAAATAAATAAAAAAAGATACATATAGATCCGTCATAAAGAACTCAGACATGAATGTCCAATAAAACAACAACCAGATGGTACAAATTTTGTGGATAGTACGCGAGCCCGTGGATGTGGGTCGTACAGTCATACGCCGTTCGTTGATCTTTAGGTGAGAGATCATGCCAAGGCACGGAAGGTTTGTAATGAATCGATCCCCTGTGTTGACCCGTCCAATCGCACCAACCAAGTTCCCTAGGAAGAAATTGGTCTCCCAAACAAAATCCTTCTAGGTCGATCACTAGACATACTTTATCGAGAAGGTGGGTAGTCTTCGGGTGGGAAGTAGTATTGCTCGGGCATTCCTCGTTCGGAGTAGAAGTCACAGACATCTGGGTCGGGATCGTCGGCTGCGTCGAAGACATAGCGGCATTCACGACAATTTCGGTCCGGTGCCCACGTGCTCAAGTCCGATAGGGACAGTTGGTTCTTGTCGTACCGACAACCCTTGCACAAGTATCGGTCTAGTAGGGCGTCCAGACGTTTGAGGAGTGTTAAGGTCGTAGAATCCGTTTGTACTCCGATTGTCTTTGTATCGGAGTGGGACATCGAGTTCGTCTGCTTTCTGGAGAAGGTAGCGAACAAATCGGCACTCCCGACAATTTTGATGGAGAACCCAAGTCGTCAGGTCAATGAGCTCTGTTTCTTCGTCTTTGTCTTCTTTGCAGCCCTCACACAAGAGAGCGTCCAGCAACAAGTCTATACGTCTACAGCACCTCTCCAAGCTCATGACAACCTGACGGTTCTCGCTGGCGTGACTCTTTATATACCCAAGGGTGTTGACGTGGACCGAGGCTGACGCCACTTTCTACAGACCAATGACAGAGTCGCCGGAATGGGACTGACCTTGAATGTCCTTGACACCACTCTGAGCAACCAATGACAGGGTCGCCCGAATGTGGCACCATCCTCAAGAACCAATCACAGACCCTGGAATGTGACATCACGTGCTGCCGTCCAACCATAAATACGCGAGACACACTTCATTCGTTGTCAGTTGTCTTGAGAAGAAGAAGATGAGTATCTCTTGGAAGTACGGAGACCTGTCGCCTCATGTGACCCAACTCCCTTATCGTGAATTCGAACAACGGGTTCGCTGGCGTTTGTTGACTTGGCTTTGTCAGGAAATGATGAAGCTGCTCGGAGGCACACACGAATGGGATGGATTTCCTACCGACGAACCCATCGATACCCTAGCGGTGTTCGAAGTCATGAAAGAAGGAATCGACTATAAGTGGAGTCATTTTGTCGTCTATATGGACTGGTTGATGACGACACTCGGACCCGAACGTGCTTATCATACGTGGCAAACCCTTAAAAAGCATCATCCACAGGACATCCCGACCATTCTGGAGTTGACGACGCGTTGGCTCGTCACCAAAACATGTCGAAACAGAAACGCCGCCGCCGTGTCGCCACCACGCCCATCGTGAGTGCCTACACGGATCCTCAGACCCCAGGTTCATTGGGTGGTGTCGCTCGGTACGCTCAAGCTCAAGGATTGACGCAGAAGGAAGCCTTACGAGAATTGCAAGGGGAATTGGCCTACACACTACATCGCCCCGTTCGACGACGGTTCGAGACACTCCCGGTCTTGGTGTTTCACAAGGACGAACAATGGCAAGCCGATTTGGTGGAGGTGCAACCGGTCATCGATGTGTTGTCCAAATACGCTTGGGTGGTCCCCGTGAAGAACAAGACAGGCACTGCGGTGACTCAAGCTTTTGAAAACGTGTTACGACAAGGACGAAAACCTCAACGTTTACAGACGGATCTGGGCAAAGAGTTTTACAATTCTCCGTTTCGTCGGATGTTGGAGCGAGAAGGGATCCAACACTTTTCAACGCACGGGGATGCCAAAGCATCCATAGTGGAACGCTTCAATCGTACGTTGAAAGAGCACATGTATTGGTATTTTACCGCACGAAATACTCGAACGTACCTGAACGTGTTACCTCAATTGTTAAACGGGTACAATCAGACCCGTCATCGAAGTATTGGCATGGCCCCACGAGACGTCACCGATGACAACGAACGCGTTGTATGGACCAAACTGTATGGAAAACGTTTGAAACGACGCCCTCGATCTAAACTCAAGATGGGCGATCGTGTCCGTTTGAGTAAGAAACATCGTCCGTTCAAGAAAGGCTATCTCCCTGGTTGGACAGAAGAAGTCTTTATTGTGAGACGTGTGGTGCGAGGACCTGTGGTTACTTATCACTTGGAAGAATGGGATGGCACGCCCTTGGAAGGGCGTTTTTACGAGCAAGATGTCCAAAAAGTCACCGTGCCAGACGACACTTTGTTCCGAGTGGAAAAGAATTTACAACGACGTGGACACGCGGTGAAAGTCTGATGGTTGGGCTGGCCCCCAAAATACGATAGTTGGGTCCCTCGTTCCTCCTTGACGCATGTATAAAAAGAGATTTTTTTTTAAAATAAAAAAGATGAACCATGTCGTGTTACGCTACCTTGTCGAGTCATGTGCAGAAAGCCGAGTTTCCTGACAATGGTCCCTCTGACTTCAAGGCACGGTTGCCTAAAGATCGCCTGTGGGAAGAGGACGACGGATGGGAAGTGGGACTGTCGGGCGCGTCGTTCCCTATCATTCCACCGCCCGAGCCTGGGCACCCCGAAAAAATCATGGTCCACGAGGCGTACCATGGGGTGGGACATCCGGAAACATGGAATAAGGAAGGATACCTGTGCACCTACTACTATAGCACCACAAAAAAGGTCAATAACAAACTACAGATCGCACGCAATAAACGGGGTGTCGTGCTGTTGTCAGAGATTACCCCTTTGAAGACGGGCGTCGAGTTTATCAAGAAGATCATCCATCGAATGGAACAGAAGATCGCGGACGACTTGCGAGCTGGGGAGCACCTTCACTTTGAGTACCTCGATACCAGCAAGACCCCCCCAAAGACGAGGATCGACCGAACCGTAGCCACGTTTGCATGGGAGGGAGACGATTTGATCTTGGACAATACGGAGGTGTTTAAAAGTGGCATCATGTGGAAATATTTTGGATGGGTTGTCGAATTGGCTCTACACATGGGATGGTTGACAGTGACTCCTGGCCTTCTATCCGCCGATCCAGGTTATTATAAGCGAGGTCCCAATCTACTGATGGTACCCTTTGATAAAAATCAACCGATGCCAGATTATGCCAAAGAATCGTTCCGCGACGGATCGGTCTTTCAAGAATATCCCAATGATTTTTCCGAAGGACCGGTGGCCGTGGTCACCGAAGGTCCGGGATGGACGAGTTTCTATCAGGGAACCCACTTCATGGTGATGGCCAAAGCCTTCAATTGGCACTTTGTCCGTCTGAACGAAGCCTTTGCCAAACTCAAGCAGACCCCGTTGGCGGTGCAGACGATTGAACGTCCCTTATTCGTCTACGTCAATCTGGTGGAAAGTCAATGGTTAGAGGAGTCGTACAACGAATTGCTGCGAACCGTCCCCTATAAAAGCAGAGGCGCCTGGTGGGAACCGCGTCAGGTGCACTACCATCGTCTTCGCGGATCTACGATCGAGACAGCACACGTACGTGTGACAGAAGTGAACGGGCATCCCGTGACGTTTCCTAAGGAGACATCGACCACCCTCTGTCTCCATTTTCGTCGTCGTCGTCGTCATGGATCGTGTCGTTTTACTCAGTGATGTCGCGCCAGAATTTCCGAATAATACCAGCAGCAGTTTCAAAGTCCATTTACCGCATCCTGTGAAATTTGATGGAGACTGGGAAGTGGGTCTGACCTCTGTGTCCATGCCCGACCAAGGGTTGGATTTGAAAGAATTGTTGGATCCCGACAAAGACAGTTTGTTATCAAACCGGTACCGAGTGGATGCCGACCGAATCTATACCCAAACAGATACGGTTCACCGCGATGATCTCATTCGAAAGCAATCCGCCATCGTCGATGGGGTGGGATTCATGAAAGCTCTCCTTCATCAGATGGAATGGCAGAGAAACACGACGCTCCAAAACATTAGAGGTGGGAGCGTGCTGGACCATAGGTGGGTGACGTTTCGTTGGGAAGAAGAGGATGCCGTGATGGAGCGGAAGACCTTACGTGATATCAACTCAGCCGACATCCGATTTTCCATTCAGAAACATGTGGCCTTACGCTTGGGATGGTTGACGCGATTGAAGGATGGAACGTACAACTTGGGTCCCAATCTCGAATATTCCCTCTACGACAAGGATGCACAGAAAATGACCCATGTGAGTGCCACTGAATGGCCTACCAATCGTCTGTGGTCCGTCCCCTCTGGATCGGATGACGAACTGGTCCTCAGTCAGATGGTGGAGTGGAAATTTCGGAATCTCAATAAAGCTTTCGAACAGGCCGTCACCCAGACTTCGAGAACCTTGCTCTTGTATTCGGATGTGGTGAACAGTAACATTGTGGGGGATGCATCGCATCCTTTAGTACGTGAAGTCTATTACCGACGAAGTGGTGTGGGTACTGTGTATTTCGAACCTCTACACATCCAA
This sequence comes from Montipora capitata, assembly GCA_949126865.1. NCBI lineage: Eukaryota > Metazoa > Cnidaria > Anthozoa > Scleractinia > Acroporidae > Montipora > Montipora capitata. Next base: position 18,804,221 of record OX421452.1, read on the forward strand.
TGGTTACCGTTACGTCGCCCGTACTTGGACGTGATCGAAGTCAGTTTGGCCGAAAGCAGTGGACATCTGGTTGCGTTTGGAAAAGGCAAGACCATCGTCACCTTTCAATTTCGTCGTCGTGGGGCGCACGTATAAAAACCGGTTGCCCCCCTCCTAGGCAAAGACACAACATCCCCATGAGAGGCGGAAGTCTGACGCGGTATTACCCTCCCGCTGCACGTGGTCAAGGCGGGGACGGTTTCACAGAGGAATTGATTCAGATCGCTGCGCCCGTGATCTTGGAATCGTTGCAATCGGGACTTCGTACAGCTTCCAGTGGAAAATCCCTAGGTGTTGTTGGAGACGTCATCGGACAAACCTTGAAACGAGGAGTCAAACGGAAAGCCGCCGCACTCATCCAAGCTGGGGTGAAAGCGGGAGGCCAGCACATGTATAAAAAAGCCAAACGCAAAGTCTCGGACATCTTTGGTCGAACATGAACACGTACGTGGTTCAATCGCGTCCGCGTCGTCAACGGGCATTGAGTCGGTATGGGACGCCAGGTTCCAGTATAAAAGGCACCGACCATCCACGTCAGGTCGGTGGTTGGTTGAGCGGAGCCGTGTCACGACCTCCTGAGTACGCCTTAGTCCCGTTCTTGACCCGAAGACTTCAAAGAAGACGAAAAAAGAAGAACAACCGATGAGTTTGGATGTGTTTACAGTCCCCTCGGCCAACGTGACCGTGCAAGGGTATCGCAACGTGAAGTACAGTCCATCCAGTATGGGGATCACACCCATTTCCTTTTCCATCCCAGCCTTGGACGATTTCGTCGATTTGAACCGGAGTTTTTTGGAAGTGGAATTGAAATTAAATTCCGCATCGACGAATGGCATCGTGGCTGATGCCAATGCGGCTTCAGATGCGAACAATACCCGATTTGTCTACGTGACCAACAATCTGGGTCACACGCTCTTCAAACAGATGAATCTACGGTTCAACGGCACTTTGATGAGCAAAGAGACCGATACGTACGCTTACAATGCCTTCTTGGAGACGCTGCTGAATTACAATCGAGATGAAGGGGAGACCTTGCTGGCGCCTCAAGGTTGGGTGAATTATTTGAATGTGACAGAACACTTAACTGCCGGTGGAGCCGCGGATGACATTTGCACGACGAATGGATGGGGGCACCGTGATGCCACTCCCTTGAAGACGGCCACCGTACCATTCTACAACAACAATAAAGCCACCTTGATCGTGCATCCGCATCTGGAAGCCTTTCGCACAGGACGCGTGCTGGTGCCTGGGGTGGAGATCGTCTTGGAATTGTTTTGCAACCGACCCGAGTTCTTTTTGTTTGGAACGAATACCAGTGGTGTGGGAGTCAAACGTCAAGTGACGTTGAGTCAAGGTGACCTCAAAGTGACGCTGCATCTCTGCCGTTTGTCCTTGAACCCATCCGTCTACAATGCCCTACAGGCCAAGAGAAAAGTCAAAGAACAGTGGGCCAATTATCCAGTGGTCCGAAGCGAGATCCGTACGTTTTCGTTCGATGGACGGACCACCAAGTTCATGGAAGACAACGTGTTTGTGGGCCGGGTGCCGGACCGGATGATCGTGGGGTTGTTGGACAGTCGAGGTTTCAATGGCGATTTGGAGTATTACCCGTTCGCTTTCCAGAAATTTGGGGTGATCCGGATTCGTCAAGTCATTGACAGCGAAGAATATCCGTACCCAACCTTGGAATTGAATGGAGCCAATGGCCGTAAAGACCTGTTGGGATACCATCGTTTCTTAGAAGTCAGTGATTCGTTGCTGAATCATCGTCCCAGTATGATCCAACCCAGTGAATGGGGACAGGACAAGAGTTGTACGTTGTTTGCCTTTAACAATGTACCCAATGGAGACGCGGATGCTCCAGGACATCGAAGCCCTAGACAAGCCGGCAATGTTCGTTTGGAAATCGATTTTCGTGCGATCCCTAACAAGAATCTCACGGTCGTGGTATGGGGTGAGTTCGAGAATGTGTTCCAGATCGACGACAAGGGTGGGATTCTATATAACGTGCGTCAATGAACCACAAGAACAAAACATGGAATTTGTGCCATTGAGTGACGTCGCCCTTCGTCATTTGGCATTGGACGATCCTATCCTGAAACGTGTCTTTCACGGCGTGCATCCTTCCGATGGGTTACCGTCCCGTCCCACCCGCACAACGCGAGCCGCCTACATTGTGAACACGGATCCACGAGGCGAACCTGGAAAACATTGGTTAGGACTCTGGACTGAAGAGGGAGCATGTGAAGTCATGGACAGTTACGGCTTACCTCTCACCACCTATCAGGCACCAGGTTTGCACGACTGGTTGGCGCGATGGTCCCCGGTATGGCGCAACGATCGGACCTTACAAGCCTTGAACAGTACAGCGTGTGGTCATTATGCTTTGCTGTTTTTAAAAGAACGAGCCCGAGGACGGACCATGGAAGAGTTTTTAGAAGGATTTTCCTCGTACGATTTGGTGGGGAATGATCGGATGGTGGGCAATCAAGTCCGTCGTCTTTTGGTTCAAGATTTGAATGCCATACCCTCGAATCAATCGTGTATTGCGCATGAGTTTGTTGTGATTCGTGAATAAAAAAAGCGTACCTCATGGAAACGGTATGCGTGTCTTGTCTTACATAAATAGTCGGGTCGTATATGTATAATATCAAGGATGGGAGTATAACCCGGGACGTCGGTACACAACCGGGCCCTTTCAAAGAAGTGTACCCTCTCGTCCTTTCTTGCTTTTGTCATGATACGTATGCCCAGTAGTACGATGATTGTCGGTCCGTCAGGAAGTGGCAAGACGCAATTGACCGAAGCGCTCTTGACGGAAGGCACCGTGTTTGAGGGCAGAAAGACACGACCGTGTCATTACTGTTACGCCGTATGGCAACCCCGGTTCGATGGCATGAAACGTCAAGGCATCCAGTTTCACGAAGGAATCCCTGAAGTGGCCGATCTTCAAACATGGTTTCCTCAAGGTGGGGTGTTGGTCTTGGACGATCTCATGGATGAAGGAGGAAACGATAAACGCGTGTTGGATCTCTTTACGCGAGAATCCCATCATCGACACATTACGGTCTTGTACTTGTGTCAAGATCTGTTTCCACCTGGGAAATTGGCCAAGACCATTTCGCGCAATGCGCATTACGTGATTGTCTTCAAGAATCCCCGGGATCAGACGGGATGTCGCGCGTTGGTCCTCCAAGCCTTTCCAGATCGATGGCGAGACGTCCTCAAACTCTTTGTCGCGTGCACGCAACGTCCTTACGGGTATCTCATGATCGACCTTCATCCTGCCTCCGACGACCGATTCCGGTTGTTCAGTCATGTGACACAGCAAGACGGTCCCACGGTGGTGTACGAGCGCCAATGAGTTCCTCTTGGGCAAAGACAAACGATATAAAAGGAGGGGAGCTGCACTGACCACAGGACATTACGCCCCCTTTCGTGGAAAAGATGGTACGAAGACGAAGAAAGCGCGTGATCCGACGTCCAGGCGTTCGAAAACGACGACAACGCGGAGGCATCCTTCCATTGCTCGCTTTGGCGATTCCTGGTCTGATTGCAGCAGGAAAAGCAGCAGCGTTAGGAGGTGTGGGAGCCGCCGCTGGTTACGGTGTCAAAAAAGGGCTGGAAGTGGCCACCCGACGACGAGGTCGACGTTAAGTATAAAGGGAACCTATCCAAAAACCCAAGGATCGTCTCATCATGTCTTGGCGTATCGGACGTCAACTCCCGTTTCTTCGCAGTATCTTAAAAGCAGCCAATCATCAGACACGTCGCGAACGCTTGCAAGCGGCCAATGCCGATCAGATCAATGCCTTGAGCGAATTGGTCATGAACACGCTTCGTGGAAAGATTCCCGTATCGTCGTCCACCCTGACCAAGTTACGACCTCATCAACAAGCACTGAGAGACATGACCCGTCGTAAACATTCCTCGAAAAAGCGTCGTCAGATCATGATGAGTCAGCAAGGTCGGGGTCTTTGGCAAGGTTTGAACACTGCGTGCAACCATTGCCTGCGAGGTGGACGCGTCCATAAAAGAGCGTCGGTGGGTGATGAGGTGTCATTGTGATCCAGTTCTGGCAAGGATTGCATAACATGGACGATGGATGGTGTGATACGTGGACGTACAGTTCTCGTTCAATTTGTGCGATGAAAGATCAGATCCGACATCTTCGACATCGCGAACGTGAACAATGCGAGATCATACGTCAATTGACCGACCAACTTCAAGAACGGAATAAAGACCTAAGTCAACTCGAACGAAAGCTGGGCGATCTGAAACATCAAGTACGTCAATTGGAAGGGCATTTGAAACGAGAACGTCAAGAGAAACAAACCCTCTACTATAAAAACGAGGCATCACACGAATGTTGGGACACGTTACGATGAGTGGTGACCACGACGTCATTCCTGGGTTTCAAAAACGGGTGTTGGTGGATCCGGAACGGCTCCGTCGGTTGGAGCAAGTGTACAAAGAACGTTTGACCGATAATTCTCAAGTGACCAAAGCCGCACGTCTGGCTGCTAGAGAAGCCGCCCTTCTCATGGCAGAGGACATCCCGCCGACCATGAAAGAAGCGTTGGTCAAACCTTTGTCGCGTGAAGTGCGTAAATGGACCAAAGCCGTTCGACGTCCCGTGGGTTTTGGAGGAGGTCCTGGTGGTGGTGCAGGTGGTGCTGAGGAGGACGAGGACGTGGAAGGGGAAGCGTTTACGCAAGGCCCGTTACAGACGTTGTTGACGCAACTGGTGAAAAAGAAGAAACGACCGGCAGCAGCTGAGGCGGAACCTCTAGCCACACCGGCCACTGCGGGTCCACCTCCTAAAGCAAAGAAACGTCTTCGTTTTGTGACCCCTAAAAAGAAGACGCCAGTGCCCAAAAAGAAAGCCAAGAAGAAGAAAGCCACCCCCAAGACGATGACCCCACTCGTCGAATGGGGTGAACTCCCTTTTGGTGGAGATCCCATGTTGGGTGAGAGTGTGCAGGGCTCGACACTAACGGTAGCCAACTAGCCACAGCCTAGTGAAATTTCAGTTTTGGCTAGTAGATTTTGAGCTGCACTAGCCATTGGGGCTAGTAAAGATTATGAAGAAGTGGAGTTCTGGACGAAAACAAAAATGAAAATTATTTCTTACGGATAAGGTAAAAGGAGAGAATAGAAAATAACAACAGACACTGGGAGCGGATTCTATGGAATTTACTGCCTTAGAAAACGATAAGTTGAAAAAAAACTGAAGAGGAAATCAACGTGGATTACAGTTTCCCCACGCCACATTGCGAACGATTAATCACGAGTGAAATCATGCGGAACTTCTCGGCTGCTGTTTCCATATGCGCGTAACTCCGTCGCAAACAATCGCAAGCACCTTCCGAGAGCTTGATCACAAACAGTTTGCGTAAATGGAAACACCTTTTACACTCATCGCCGATAATCGCCGATGATCGCAAACAAGACGCAAGAGATAGAAATTGTTCTATTGTTACGTCTTGTTGGCGACGAGTAGCAATGCAAAAGCGAGGAAACAACGATATGGCGACACAATCGTAAACTGTTTCAGATTGTTTGCGATCAACCGACGATATTTTTGTGCACGTGATACGTTTTGACGAATTAGAGGCAAGTACATGAAAATGTCGTCCGAGTACGATTGTGGCAATGACGATAATCCTCAAAACAGTGTGAATTAATGAATATCGTAGGGGAATATCCCGCGAAATATACCTGTAGTAAAGTTCTTGATCACAAAGAGCCAGTTCCTACAGTATAATTTGGTACTGGCTATGCTGCAGCCATTGCTGCTCCTCGAAAATGTATCGGACCCAGAATCGGTGACGTCTCTTTACACTTCCTCTCTGTCTTCTTCTACGCGACAACTCCAACATAAGAAGTTGAACACGACGCAAAAACTAATTCTGCTTTAATTTCTGCGCCCTTTTCTTACGATATCACGAGATCAAGTTGCGTAAAGCAATCACGCATATGGAAAAGAGGATCGCAAACACAAACACAAAAAGTGACAGTGCTTGCGATCGAGCCAACGCAAACTGTTTGCGACTGTTTGTGACGTTGTTACCTGTATATGGAAAGAGGTCACCAATTTGTTTAGAAATTGAATCCAAATTTAATTTATTTCAACTTAAAAAAGAAAGAGACAATATCGAGCGACTTATCTCGTTTACTAGGAATGGTGAAACTCACATAAAAAGAGAGAAAATTTGCTCGCAAGCACTGTGGCCGCCGAATATTAATTGATCCGAAAAATATTCAAGCATTAAACGCACAGATTGCTGTTTGAAACTATTAAAAAGAAAATCTTATATCGAGGGCAAGTCTGTCCTTTCGAACTGCCTTTATATAGAATTTAATATATTATTTTCCCGCATTCCGCTGCTTTTGTGCTTCGTGCGTAGAATGGCCCTTTCAGGTTAAAATTTCAATCGCAAAAATAGCTCTAATCAAAGGAAAATCCTTTCCACAGACTTCCAAACGAGCAGTTTAGTTTTATGTACGGCATATTTCTTAATTTAAACTCTATTCCTCGTTTTCCATACCCCAGTGCATTGCATGGTGAGTTGCAAAGTTTTGGCAATGGTTCTGTGAGAATCAAGGCCACGAAACTTTGCCTTCGTGAGAAAAATACGAGAAGCCGTACACTTCAGCACATTTGCGCCACTGTTGCGAGGATGGATATGAGAATATGAGAAAATGTACTAAAAGCGCGAGTTGTGCTTGCAAATGCGGTAATTTTTTCGTGATAGGTTTTACAAATGAGTGAAACTGCACATGACGAGACTGGCTAGTGCAAATTTAGATTTGGCTAGTGAAATCAGACCTGATACTAGCCACTAGGCTAGTGAGCTAAAGTTAGTCTCGAGCCCTGGTGTGGCTGAGATGATGGAAGGGACGGCCCGATCCGCCAAGAGGAAAGCTCGGAAGAACCGAGGTCATCGCCCAACCGAAACAGATAAATTACAACGCCCACCCGGTTGGCTGGATTTTGACACCAAACTCCGACGGCGTCTTGATGGGCAGGACTTCTAAGGACCGTCAGAAAAAGGACACGACCCGAAGGCAGGCCTTGCCTCCCAAGACCCGGCGACGAAGGCACCAGAAAGGGGGCAAATTGGATCTGCAAAAGCTGTTGGAGAAAACGGGCATCGAATTTCATTGGCCAGGGTACCAGTACATGGGACCGGGGACGCATTTGAAAAAGAGACTCAAGCGAGGCGATCCGGGCATCAATCGGCTGGACAAGATTGCCAAACAACATGACATCGATTATTCCCAGGCCAAGAATTTACAAGACAAATGGAAAGCCGATGCAAAAATGGTGAAGGCCATCAACCATCTCTCCGGCAAGAAAACCTGGACCGAAGCCATCGTGAAGAGAATCATGCAAGCCAAACAAAAACTCAAATTGTAAAAGACGTTCATGGCTGACTGACGTTGTTATGGTTACAAAAATTAAAACAAAGCCAAGTTCTGGCCTTCCATGTGTCTGGTCTTTATGGATCCAAATCTTCTTCTGCCATGTAGTAAACTCCAAACCACTCTCTCGGGCCTTTAGGAGGCATCAGACCACGAAGGTTTTTGGGATACCCCCCCATCCCCTGTCATGAGGTCGTGTGACCTTACAAGTCAGGTCATAAAAATGTTGGGGGGTACCCCCCCATCCCTCTCAAACCTTGGTGTGACCTTACAAGTCAGGCCATAAAAATGATGGGGGTACCCCCCCATCCCTCTCAAACCTCAGTGTGACCTTACAAGTCAGGCCATACATACCGAGCGAATGAGCTGCTTTGTGTTCATGTGCTAGAAAGGTCACCCAAGGTCCGTGATTTTCTACCCCCCGCGAAGCCCGACCTTTAAAAAGAACGCAGCGCGCGGTTTTCCGTTCATTTGAGTTACGATGGACCAGCAGCAGCCAGGACCAAGCGGATTGTCTTTAGAGGAGCAACGTGCTTTGCTGAGGGAAGAACAACTGCGGCATGTGGTGGATTTGATGGAAAGTGATGACGATGAACTGTTAGTTCAGGCTCTCGACGAAGTGGAACAGTGGCTGGCAGTTCCCATGGATGATGAACATCTCCATGTCACCGAGCATCGGCAAAGGTTACACGACGATCGTGAGGCCTTTGCTCGTCAAAACACACCTTCTTTCTTGGAGGAAGCTCCTGCACAAGTAGGTGGAGGTGGCCATTTTCGTTTTGTTTTGGACCCCATCATGGAGCGTCGATCCGCTGTCATGGGAGTGCGTGAACGCATCTTTAGGACACGGTTGGAACAACAAGGACGTTTGGATTCACGGCATCAAAACATCAACCATGCGCTCGCTCAAGGATTACGGGGTGCCATAGAAACCTTGTTGGAGGATGCTACCATCCACGATCGTGATCGTGTGTTTCTTCGTTTTCATTCGCCACGCTACGACAACTCCTTCTCTCGAGGGTTACGTGTCCGTCGGTGGCATCAGGAACCGGACACGGTGACGGCTTTTTTGGATGATCTGGCTCAAAAACTCAATTCCGGGGAAGAATACGACCCGGACGAACCTTTTGAACTGGAATTCGTCCATGTCCAGGCAGGACCTCAAGGAAGTGGCGTCTCCAAAAACAAACGACCCGGCTACGAATCCTCGGCGCATTTTCGTCTCAACAAAAAGTGTATTGTGAACATGCCCAGGGACGATGCAGGACTCTGTTGCGCGCGTGCTATCGTCACCGCTCGTGGCCTGCTCCTGGCCGGTTCGAACCACAAGGAACGGGACAAGTGGACCAGAAAGTGTCAACGGCGTCGTAACGACGCCGCTATGGCTCTCTTGGAAGAAACCGGACTCCAGCCAGGTCCCATGGGTCTCCAGGAACTAGCCACTTTAGCTCAAGCACCCAGTCTTCGTGATTACCGAATCGTGGTGGTGGACGCGAATCGACAATATGCCTGTTTTGCGTTTGGGCAGGGTGCTACCTTGTTAGCCCTTCTCCACGAGGACGAACATTACGACACATTGACCTCGTTGCCAGGATTCTTTGGGCAAAGCTACTTTTGTGGACGGTGCCTCAAACCCTACAACGTAAGGGGCCGTCACCAATGTTCTGAAGGGAAAGGCGTTCACTGCCCTGGTTGCCAACAGAATGAGTGCGACGATTACATCGAGGCGTACTTGCGTAAACGTCCTGCCCACATCGCCTGTCGTCATTGTCGTCGGCAATTTTATGGGGATGCGTGCTTTCAACTCCACCAGACCAAGACCCTCAGTGGAAAAGCGTGTGGTCCCAATCAGTCATCGGTATGCGACTCGTGGCACAAATGTGCAAACTGCAGGAAACTGCTTCGTTTGATGAATGAACAAGACGAACATCGGTGCGGGTACAGTGAATGCCCATCGTGCCACGAAACGACGAATTTGAACCAGCATCAATGCTTCGTGCAAATCCCCACGGACCCCGAAGAGCTCGAAGACCGTGCGCGCATCGTACAAATCAACAAGCGGACCCGACTCCGTCGTGAGGCACACAACAACCCCAATATTGCTACAGAGGGTGGGAAGGAGGAGGAGGAGGACAATACCTACCACCCACCGCTACTCGTCTTTTGGGATACAGAGGCCATGCAAGATACGGGCGTGCATGTGCCTAATTTGGTGGTGGGTATGACAGCAGAGGATGCCTTGCCTCACATCTTTCGTGGCGAGAATTGCATGGAACAATTTCTGGAATGGCTGGAAGAATTGACGGAGCAGGACACACGCTACGTCACCGCTCTTGCTCACAATTTCAAGGGTTACGACTCTTACTTTGTGGTGAAGCGTTTGATCGAGTGCAAACAAAAGTTTAAGCCCACGCGTACGGGTGGCAAACTGCTGGAGCTCACTTACAGGGTGGGTACATTCGCTTCATCGACTCCATGTCGTTCTTCGCCATGGCTCTGGCTTCGTTTACCAAAACATTTGGGTTGGATCCCGACCATTTCAAGAAGGGGTATTTTCCACATCTTTTCAACACCCCTGCGAATGCCGACTATGCGGGTCCCATGCCACCGAGAGAGATGTACACCCCTGAAACCATGTCCACCAAAGGAAAAGCTGAGTTTGAGCAATGGTACACGGCTCAAGTGGCGAACGAGGCACAGTTTGATATCCAGAGGGATCTCGTGGACTACTGTATCTCTGACGTCAAACTCCTCCGGGAGGGTTGTTTGACCTTTCGTCGTGAGTTCCGCGAACAGACCGGCTTTTGTCCCTTTGACAAAATGACGATTGCAGGAGCTTGTCTGCATGACTATCGCCTCAACCGCATGGAGGAAGAGACCATCGCCTCCAAACCTGTCAAGGGATGGCGACTCATCACCAATCACTCCAAGGCCGCTATGGAATGGCTGTTGTGGCAAGAACATCGGCTGCAGGAGGAAGACCCGCTTCCAAACCAACGTATCCAGCATGCTCGCAACCAAGGCGAATACCAGATCCCTGGTCGACGTTGGAGGGTGGACGGCTTCGATCCAGACACCAACATGATCTTCGAGTTCTTGGGTTGTTTTTGGCACGGGTGTCTTTCTTGTTTCCCCAATCGTCACGAACCGTACTGCCGTCACGACGATCGTTGTATGGATGATGTCCGACGTACCACCATGGAACGCCTTCAGAGTCTTCGAGACCTGGGATACCATGTCGTGACCCTCTGGGAATGTGAGTGGGAGCAGCAAAAGAAAGCAGATCCTCGCGTAGCTGAGTTCGTCAAAACGCTTCCTGTCATCAAACCCATGAATCCTCGCGACGCCTTCTTCGGAGGACGCACCAATGCCTCCTACCTTTATTACAAGGTTCGAGTCAGTGAGGAAATCCGGTATGTGGACTACACTTCCCTCTACCCGTGGGTCAATAAGAATGGAATGTATCCCATCGGCCATCCTGAGTTCATCTATGAACCCGGCACCACCGACCTCTCGGAGTACTTTGGTCTGGCTTTGTGCACCATTATCCCACCCAAGCATTTGTTTCACCCCGTCTTGCCTTACCGGTGTGGAGGAAAGCTCACCTTCCCTCTTTGCCGTACGTGTGTGGAGCAAGACATTGCCAAACCTCTGCACGAAAAATCCCTTTCGTGCGATCACACCGAGGAGGAACGGGTGCTGATCGGTACATGGTGCACCCCCGAGCTAGAAAAAGCGGTGGCAATGGGCTACGTGATTCAACACGTCCACGAAGTGTGCCACTTTGAGGAAACACGCCGCGGATTGTTTGCCGAGTATGTCAACACTTGGCTTAAGATCAAAGTGGAAGCGTCCGGATGGCCTAGTGGGTGCGACACGGAAGAGCAACGACAGGCCTATGTGGAGGACTTTGAGCGTCATGAAGGAATCCAACTCGACCCAACTAAGATCGCTTACAATCCGGGTCGACGGTCTTTAGCCAAACTAATGCTCAATTCCTTGTGGGGCAAGTTTTGGACAGAGGGATAACCTGATGCAGGTGAAACCCTTCTTTGACCCTCTACCTTTCCAGCTCTTCATGGACTCCGACCAACATGACATTCGGTACGTCAGTTGCCTCGATGAGAACTGGGTGGAAGTGCACTACCGTGCCAAGGACGAGTGCGAGGAGCTCAATGTCAACACCAATGTGTTCATTGCGGCCTTTACCACCTGCTGGGCACGTTTACGGTTGTACGAAGCCTTGGAACTCCTCGGGAAACAGGTCCTCTATTACGACACGGATTCCGTCCTCTATGTGCATCGTCCTGATCAACCTGACGTCACCCTCGGCACCCATCTCGGTGAGTTCACCAACGAACTTAAACCCGGTCAATACATTGCGGAATTTTGTTCGGGTGGGCCTAAAAACTATGGGTACCGATGCAACGATGATAAGACGGAATGTAAAGTCAAGGGACACTCGCTCAATGTGGAGGGAATGGCGTCTTCAACAAACGCATCCTTCGACCGGGGACTGCGATCACGTATCCTTATGGGTACTGTCTCGCCGAGAATGACGATGCTGACGAGGATGCCCACGGATTCCTGTCGGACGTGGATGCAGTCAACGCTCATCTTCTTTCCGGACTCCTGTCGGATGAGGACGAGGAGATGTAAGGCAAAGTTGCGGGGTGCGTGTGCGGGGCACCAACTTTTGCGTTTGGACTGAGTAGGGACACTAAGGAACTGGGGTGACTTTAAGGAGACTCTACTCGGGTGTGACCGGTGGGATGATTGTGTTCTGGATCCTCTCATCGGCCGGCCACATCCAAAAATCAGCATTGATCATAATAAACTAGGGTGCATGTGCGGGGCACCATCTTGTACATAGTGTGACCTTATTTTATGCTTTTTTCCTTCTTGTTGTACAAATAGTACCTTTATGATTCTAGTTATTAAACCGTTTGACCTTGATGATTCTAGTTTTGAAACCGTTTGATTCGGAAAGAAACGATCCTGTCTTGTTTGTTTCTTCTGGTCGTGAGGGGCTTGGGTCTCTGAAATACCCCCCAATTCGAATTTCCTGACGCAAAACACCCCAACCTGTTTCCTGAGGGTCGGCAGAGTGTCACGTGTCTGTGACGTCATGATTTGAATGTCCCCCTAACGTACGTGTCCCGTGCAACCAAATTTGAATTTCCCGCCAACATTTGAATGGACCAATCAGAACGCTCCCTTTCCAACCGTCAAAAGGGACGTGAAATAGCCTACACCACTACTCGCTGCAAATCAAAGCTGATTCACTGAATGGTAGTTTTGCCACAATTCTGTTTGATGTAATTTCATTTTAAAATTTGTAAGCACCTGTCACAGTTAAGAAAAGCTAAGAAAGTGAAAGTAATGTATTGCTGTAAATCGACTTTATTATGCAGTACACTGTATATGTGTTGCAGTGAACCGACTTCAAAGAGTAGCGACACGACCATAAAGTAACCTGATGGAGGACGTTGCCA
>OX421452.1:18822182-18824682 GCA_949126865.1 Montipora capitata
TTTGCGTCTCAGTTATTTGCCACCTGAGAGGTCCGTATAGCGAAAAACTGTGACCGAGGTCTGCGGCCGAGGGCAGCTTTTTCAAGACCGAGGTCACAGTTTTTCGCTATACGGACATACAATACCCTTAGTTAGAGAATTTTTTTTCCTTCTCTCTCTCTCTCTTTCTTCCTCTCTGAAATCACCTTTTTAATTGTTCACTCGCACCGCGCTTAATAGCGAATGCGGTAAGCGACTTACAAACTGAACGTTTCCAACAAAAATATTTTTGTTTGAATTCTATTAATTTCCACTCCTCTTGTCTAATAAAAATCTGTTTTGAAACACTTACTTCTGTATGTAAACTGATTCGGTGTCAAAAAAGGAAATTTTAGGTCATTACACAAGCTCACGCTTCCGCCCAGGTTGGCGGGCAAGATAGAAAAATTCCGCCAGGTCCCAGAGCCAATCAGATCACAGGATTCGCAGAATTCCCCCCGCTCGCGCACCATTATCAGTTGGAGCAGTTTTCAAATGAGTGTGGAAAGTGAATTACGCTTAGTGATTGGTTTAAAAATCTCGCGACAGTTTATCAACCAATGAAAAGGAAAACCAAAACCAATCGTGCCTTGCACGCACGATTTTTCCCGCGCTTTGAGCAAGTTACATGGAATTGCTACGAATTTGGATGGGGTCATTGCGGCTGTTTGCACCTGCTGTGATTGGTCAAAGTAATTACTTTGGTATTGGTTTTAGGACACTCAATTGAAAACCGCTCTATAGAGTAATTCCCTAGTGGATGTCGTCACATGCAACGTTAGATTGAGATAATAAAATAAGTAAAACTAAATCATCTTTAAAAAGCACCAAGTACAGTAGGTATGCATGTTTTCACTCTGGGCCACATCCAAGTTTTCAAGAACAGGCTCTTCAAAGCGAGGGCAAATGCCAAATTTTTGAAATACGCGAGTACTGAGACAAGAAAGGTTGTATCAGTATTGGTCGTTTTTAATGGTGTCACGATGGTGTAGTTGTTAGCGAGCTGAACTCCCTCCTAAACGGTTGCTGGTTCGAGGTCTAGCTCGCTAGCTCTTTAACTTGAAGCATACCTCTTCAGCGCCCCCGCCCACCTCGACTGAGCGCCTTCCTTGTTCCTTAAACCTTGAATACTAACTTGAATACTCTGCTACTTATTCTTTGCCCATCAGAAGGCATCATGGTGGTACATACATATATATCTTTGTCCAAATTCTCTAACAGCTGTTGGTCACGTGTCGAGTAAGAGAAACGTACACACAATAAACAATCAATAATGATCGCTGCATTATAGGCTGTTCAAAACACCTTGTCTCTTTCAATTTAATTTTGCAATAAGCCTGCATTTCCACCAAGTTGAAGCACAAAGGAGGTTTTTTTTTTAAACAGGTGAGTTTACTCTTTAATTTGGTGAGGTCATCTACTGAATTATGTAACGAGAGTGCAAGAGAGAGAAGTCATAGATACAAAATTGCTATCACCAGTCTCTGGACACCTCACATCGCAGTGATAGACGGACTTCTACCCTCCCATTCCATATGGGATAGGGAATTGAATCCCCGAAAACGAGGCTAAAAAAGATAACTTATGATCAGGTGGAAAACTCACACTACTATCTGTCAGTTTCAATCACTGTGAAGATTTCCGTATTTGCCCTCTTAACTGTGAAAATGCACTCTCTAAGCACATCTAGTTAAAAGATGTGAAAGAAAATCTTGGCAATCGTTTAACGTGGAGTATATTTGATACTGTACGGTGACTTATCCACAAGATAAAGTTATCCGGCCTTTGCCGGAGCAACTGGCAACTGGGGCCAGGTGGCAAAGTCTAAGCTTATCAAGGAAGCCTTTGACAGTAAAAAACAAAAACAAAAACAAACATAAAGGACTAACAATAAAAGCAAGGTGACACACGCTAACACCAACCCGGTGTGGCCAACACATCACGCATCCGCACAACCATTTCACCCGGTCAATTAGCAGCCATGGACAGCTGTTTCGGCCTTTTGGGCTACATCAGCATGGCGAAGCTAACATACCAGGCGGGTGTTTTAAGCACCCCTTTAAGTGGCAGCTCCACATGCCATACATGTGGTAAGCTGGGTTGGGAACAGCAAAACTGTTCTCCCACGGCAAGCGTGTGGGAAGGTGGATCACATTAAGAGATCGGTGTGTCACGTAAATTAAAAACAACAATAAAAGCAAGGTGACACACGCTAACACCAACACTGCCACCTTCATGCAATTTTTAAAGGAATGCTTCGGTTAGCTTAGTGCAGCTTGCAAGCGAGGCGTTCGAGTATCCAGCGGAGTCTATTAGCAAAAAGGATGGGACGAGAAAAAAGTATCCAGCAATTTTTATTGCGATTAATTAAGAGCTTTAGCGCCAACATACTCAGGCGTGATACCCCCAAACATTTGCGCTCGATCTTTATGATTTACAATGATTTCAAGTAGTCTGCTAAAGAGCTTTTAGCCCACGAAAC
>OX421452.1:18834682-18844682 GCA_949126865.1 Montipora capitata
CGACATGTTTGACCATGAGCAGACTGGGGAAATCAACTTTGTTGACTTTCCAGCGGCGGTGCGATCTCTTGGCTTCAACCTGACAAACAGTCAAGCCGATGAAGTACTTCGGGCTACCAACAAACAAGAAAAAGATAAAATAAACTTCGACGAGTTTTCAAACATGATGGGGAAGCTTGAAACTAGGCGCAAGGAGGAAGCAGAAGAGTCGCTTCGTGAGGCTTTTATGTAAGTGTGAGGTGAAAGTCCTTTTTATACGTGAGGTCTGGCTTGTCAGTCTTCCAAAGACAGAATTTATATTATTTTTACTCTTTATGATTATAAATTGCTCCAGAATCTCCATTATTTGAAAATTCTTCTCTCGAAGTGCGATAGATTAGAGCCAGTAAAGAAAGCTAATTCTTCGATCAGTAAGCTACAAATAATGCATTTGTTATTCAACGTTTAAAGAAGAGGTTTTTGCAACTTTCAGAATACTAATTTTCTCGTGTCCATTTGTTTGCAAGCTTTCGGTGGAGCTAGGCAACGGTTGATTCGACATGAGTTGTTTTTGAAGCGTGGGCCAAAAGCCGTGACCATCTGCCTCGTTTGAGCTAAAGTTATGCTCTTATTAACATTTTCACAACATTACTGAAAACTTTAGCGGCAAAAAAACGGAAAGAAATGTCTGGCTGGCCAGAACATTGGAAATATTGATTCCGCGATCCGAATTAAATTCAAATTCAACTTGAATGATTCCCGTGCATTGAAATCCGTCGGCATCACCCCGAGTAAAAGGAATACATGCTTAGTCAACAAGAACTAGGATAATATAAAATTCTCAGCTAAGTGGTACTTTTTGAAATGCCAAATGCTGTTTTGGGAAGGATGCAAACAACTAGTTTTTGGCCTTAATGGTGACTTTTGTGTGAAATGATGAGGCAACGAAATCGGTAGAACACACTTTATAGGATCAGTATTATGTATAGCTGCTAATTTGAAACAACAGACGAAAGCAAAATGCAGGAGTTCAATTAACAAACGAAGATTAATCTCGCCGTGTTCATTGATAAGACGGCGCTGAGAAGTATCGGATCTGCTTACAAATCATATGAAAGCTCAAGTCTGCTTGAAATCAGTAAAAGCTATGAAAGACTGAAAGACTTCGCGAGGGGATTTATTTGACTGCACTTGAAGGCAGTCGGCAACAAAATTTAAATTTTATAAGTATGAACACTGGTAGCTTCAGCTTTCTATCAATGAAAACCATCTCAGTAAACAGCGACAGCCTTGGCTTAAAAGATCTGCGAGAGGAAATAAGACCCACTTTCGTTTTGGAAACGGATTCTTCTCCGTGTTGATTTCTCGAATTTGTTTTCGTTCTAGTAAACTCTTCAGCGGCAGGTGGCACATTCAAGCATAGACTAAAGCCAATAAAATTGCAAATTAATTTGGAATTGTGGTTTATTTCCATTGGACAGTGTCACCTTCATAAAAGATTGTTACTGACAGTTTAGTTTAGTTTTTCCTGTTTCCGGGATATTGCGCAAAAAGCATATAAATCCTTTTAAAAATGATTTTATATTTTTAGCCTACAATCACCTTCATAAACGATCGCCAACATTTTGGTTGGCTGTTTGTTTTCGTTGCCTTTCCACTGACAGTTAAGTTTAGTTTTTTCAGTTTCCGGGATATTGCACAAAAAGCGTATAAAATCCTTTTAAATATGATTTCTATTTTTAGCCTACCAGAAACCTTAAATAATAACAAGGGTTACGTTTTTGCAAACGTTGGCCGCGTAGCACTTATATTTCAACAGAATTAACAATTGGAGGGTAATGTGAAGTGCTATTTTCTACCCATGTAAGGGACCGTTCATTTTTTTATGAGAGAGGGGGAGCTGGTGGGATTTGGAGGGGGGAGGGGGCACTCGAGAAAAATTGGTTTGAAAGGGGGGGCCAGCCGAAAAAAAATGAAGGAAAGGGGGGGGTGGGATGTCGGACGAAAAAATTAGATTAAAAATAGGATAAGAGATGTTAACAAATTGAAGAAAAATTGTGCTCTTTTATTTATAACAACTATGCTAAAACAGTTCCAGGATAACAAGAAAACTTCTCAACAGCTTTTTTATTTTGACATTGAACGTACCATAATAACAGTCTTGAATAGTAACAACTTTCTTTTCATTCATAAAAATGTTGTTTCCAAGCGCATATAAAATTTGAGACCAATAATTTGGGTCCTGAATTGAAACTGACCTCGTTCCAGGGCTTTTCTCTGAGAAATTTAATGGCAGGGGCATGAAACTACTACGAATTGTCTCCTTCCTCACTTTCGACGTTCTCTTCGATCTTATCGTCGCTATGTTCCTCTTCTTCTTCCTCCCGTTCTTCTTCGTTGTCTTCCCCTTCTTCCTCTTCTTCGTCGTTTTCTTCTTCCTCTTTATTCGTGCCTCCGACGTTTGAGCTATAATCTTCAGGATGCAGGAAGCAATACATCCTGTTTCTTACTTCTGCCTTAAGGTTGGTAATCAGCCTGCTTCCTGCCACGTTGCTGAAGTAACTTGATTGCAGTAGGACGAGCAGTAACAAGGAGAGCTGAAATTGACTTTTCATTCTTTTGAGTGAGGATTTGTTAAAAGCAGCTTTCTAGGTTTCAGGTTTCTTTCGATAAATTATGTGAAATGTAACAAAACGAAATTTTAATGCAGTAACTTTTTTGAATGCCGTATGCATTTTTTTTATTCAAGAGGGGGGGGGGGGTCTTCCAATAATTACTCTGATGAGGGGGGAGGGGGCATGCGAAAAAAATCGGAAATTGGGGGGGAGGGTCATGCAATTTTCAAATTACACTCCTCCAAAAACCACCAGCCCCCCCCTACCCCATAAAAAATTAACGGTCCCTAAACCATGTGAGCGTAAGACAAACGGGAAATGTTTGGCGTTTGAACAACATTAAACATTGTTTGGTGACATACTGATGCTGAAGTGAGTGGCCAAATGGTTAAAACATGTTTGATCTAACTCAAATCAAACTCCACAAGCAAAGAGCTACGGATCACAAATACTGAAAAACACGTGGATGATGGATACAGCGGCTAAGAAGGCGTGAATGTTTGATACCCCGTTGAACCCCTTTGAAGTCCTGAAGTTTTCATTTTTTTTTTTTGTATTTTATATATTTTTATTGTTTACGATTAGTAATAACAAAACAAATGACTACATTAGGACAACACTAAGCTACAACACACACACGCACAAACTACATTAAGGCTACCTAAGCTGATAGCAACAAACTGAGAATATTAAGTTAACACGTTTCGACGAGGCCGCGAGGGTTGTGAACACTTCTGCAAATACGTTATTGCCCTTGTATGAAGGCCCGTTCTGGTCAAAATGGTGGATATAGTTTTTACCTGTGCATGAATTGATTTTACACGTTGATAGAATTAATATTTTGCATTTCTAAAACATTTTGTTTAACCGCCAAATTAATTTTACCATACCTATTAATTATATTTTTAGATATTTTGTGTGTTTGGAATTAATTTTGTGTGTGTTTGCAATTAATTTTGTATGTGTTTGGAATTAATTTTGTGTGTGTTTGCAATTAATTTTGTGTGTGTTCGGAATTAATTTTGTGTGTTTCTTGTCCCATACGTCTTTGCGGCAGTGTTCTCGGCCATGTGCTAACAACATGGCGGCTCGTCAACAAAGGTCACGTCGAGTGGTGTTAGGAGAAAGAAATGAACGTGAGTTCGCACTGTTTCTCCAGAATCTTAAAAGCGTTCTCAATATTTTGGCTAATATTGGCGAACAAGAGTTGGAGACAGACATTCTAGTTGAAACAAGGTATCGATTACTGGATGCATCGGGTACCTTGTCTTTTCTAATGAATGATTTAGCCGGCGGTGTTGCAAATGTAACTGGTATCCCTTCATCTGCACTTCAAGCCCCCGTTCAGAATATGAACCATTCATTAACACAGTTAATCGCCTTATTGTCAAGTCAGATTGAAAGCCGTGACAATGCAGATTTTTGTGATGCACTGGAGGTATCTTATTCTGCTCCGCTGAATCTTGCACAGCCAGGACGAGGTCGTAAACGCTATGAAATAACCAAAGATCAAGTGGAGCATTTACGATCACTTTATTTTTCTTGGGAAGCAATTGCTGGCATTCTCCAGATTAGTATTTCAACCCTTCAGCTGCAACGTAAAGAATTTGGTTTGAGTGACTCTGCCTATTCAGAAATATCAGACGATGAATTGGATGAAATGTACAGAGGTATAACTGGCAGTCCAACAACAGGAATTCTAACTCCTAACATTGGAAGACGACGATTTATAGGTGCACTAAGGAGTAGAGGCTTGAACGTTCAGAGATGGAGAGTCACTGAATGTTTACGACGTGTTGATCCTGTTGGAACTGCCTTACGCTGGAGAATGACCATTCATCGTAGAAAGTATTATGTACCAACCCCCAATAGCCTATGGCACATAGATACAGGACACAAATTAATCAGGTATAAACTGATAACACACTTCTGCATTGATGGGAAGACCAGGTTAATTTTGTATGCTGCTTGTCGCGACAATAACAAAGCAGAAACAGTGCTTTCTTTATTTCACAATGCAGTGCAGAGATGGGGATTACCCTCACGAGTGCGTTCAGACTATGGTATGGAGAATTATCTTGTTGCTGCTCATATGATACAACATCGCGGACCAGGAAGAGGCAGCATTATCACTGGATCGTCTGTCCATAACTCCAGGGTCGAGAGAACACATCGCGATGTTTATTCGCGATTCAGGGGTGTTAGTTTTCTATGTCCGCATTTTTCTGCAGTTGGAAGATGAAGGCAACTTGGATGTCCTTAATGATCTGCATATTTTCAGCCTACACTATGTCTACATTCCAAGAATAGAAAATTCTCGAAGGGAGCTTGTCAGGCAAATGAATAATCGGCCAGTGTCAACCGAAAGGAACCTGTCACCACTTCAAATGTGGGAGAAGGGTATGCTAGAGAACTTACATTCTGGACATACTGCGTTAAGTGAGGCTGAAATTGATCACTTTGGAGTAGATCCTAATGGTGTGCAAACAGTAGAAGATGAAGATTACCAGGTAGATATTTCACCACCATTAATCAGCCTTTCAAATGAACAGCTTGCACAACTACCAGATCCTTTGTCAGATGATGGAAATGGCGGAAAAGATCTCTTCCTGCAATGTATTGATATCATTAACATGCTTCTGACCTCGAGTGAAGTCTCTTGAGGCCTAAAAGGAAGAACCAAACAGTGCCACTATAATAAAATTTTTTCTCACCCATAGTAGCAGATATTCTGGGAAACAAATTCACCAGTTTCTCCCTAATAGGGTTGCTAAAGGAAAGCAGTTGGAAGCAGGTTACCTGTGGTTGAATGGATTAACCATTTGATCTGCCACAACGGCTGTTAAGAACTCGTAACTACAGTCGTAAATTTGTGCATCTGTTTTTTGATTTATCGAAAAAACATATCCGCTCTAAAATTACACGTGTCATGAAAATATATACAAGTAATTTTATCATAATATAAAAACCAGAAAATCAAGTTGAAACCAAATACTATCTATACAAACAAATCCAAAACTTTGTGACCAAACGTTATATAAGAATTGTTAGGCCTGACTGTTCGTGACAAAGGCGATGCCGTTTTTTGTGTGCAAACTAGCCAAACAGGAATTTCATTGACAACAAACAAGAGTTTCAAATCAAGTTGTATCCTGTATTAAAATGCCTCGCTTTGTTAATATCTTTCTCCTTTTTTTGCTATCAACATCGTTCATAGACAGATCTATGAATCATAGATACAATAGACAATAGATCTATATATCATCGGAATATTAAGTTTAATTATCCCTAGTCACAGGTTTTCCTGGTACAGATTTCAATAAAATAGTGGTACTCTGTTCAATTGACTTTGATAGATCATTGCGTTCATCCATAAATTATAACAGTATCGGTCATAGAAAACTCAGAACAGATTTATTGCATTAATTTAGTTCTTTACTTTTATTAACAGCAACATAAAATGAATAATATCATTCAGCTTGAGTAATTATTGCACTGAGGTCAATCAAACCTAACAACTCAAACTGGCAACAAGAAACACAACAGTGCATATATATAAACCCATCAATATATATGGACGTATAGAACTTAAAACTTAAATTAAGCTTGCTTCGACTTAAATTTATTGTGTGGCAACATTGTCAAGTTCAAAATATTGATGACAATGGGGAATTTTGACAGTCTGCAATAGAGAAAAAAAACATTGATGGAATCTTAGCTTTATGTATTTTCTGACCCACCAATTAAATTTTTGTCTTGATTTGCATCCATCTGCAGAAAATTATATTACCTGATACATTAAATCTTACTAAAATGTCAACTTGAATCAATAATCTATCATCTTAACCAATGAGATTATTGAAATAAAAGCTTCTGAGCAACATGCTACATACCAAAGTCCACTTTTCTCAAATGCAACAGAGTCTAGACAATAATTAGGAAATGGACATCACAAAATTGTACCTTCCTACACTTTTCAAAAAACCCATTAAGACCAAAGTCAAAAATAGCAGCATCGGCCATAGACTGCAGGCCATTTACTTCTTGCCAAAGTAACACTGTGAGAATGCCACGTCATAGAGAGCAAATAATCTATCCATAGGAGGCAGAGGAACTTCCTCAGTTGGCCTTGGAAGCTCAAGCAAGTTGGTACAGGTATGAGCTAAAGGGAGGAAGCCACCCTCCACAGGTGGGTGCTGCTCTTCCCTTTGTTCTTCCTGCTGCTTATCACTCTCTCCTTTCTTCTGCTCATCATTGAGTCCTTCCTGACTTGCAACTTTCACGATTTCCGTGGGTAGTATAAACTCCAGTGATGGTGCAAGGCTGAAACCAAGGACAGGCTCCTCTGCAGTACCAGTTGCAAACTGAAGTATGTGACTCAAATCAAGCGTAGTCTGCCCACACACCCTCCTAGAAGCTGCCACTTCTCGAACATACTTGACAAAGAGTTGGTAAACTTCTTTTTCCTTTTTCAGGGTATTTGAACCCTCCTCTGAAAAGTGAGGCTTCAAAATGTGAAGTAACATTTGTACACTCAACTTGCCCCTTGCTTGGGGTCTCAGGAGATGAACCAACATTGGCAGTTCCTGAAGAGCTGACAGCATTCCAAGCTCTTCTAGTCCGTGCCTAATTTGACGAACACAAGGGTCAAAACACTCTCCCAAAGAAACAATTTGCTGCAGAGTGCTCTCCTCTACAAATACAGGCAATTGCCCATTTTGAAGCATGGCAACTGCCATCATCACTCCAACAAAGTAGTAATCTTGTGCTAATAATGGCCTCAAGCCATGGTCAAGGTACTTTTCTTTAATAGCTTGATTCATTAGTCTTATCCATTCCTTACGTGGCCCACCCTGATCTACACATTCTTCTGCCATGAAGTCCACCTGAAATGTCGGTCTATAATTTGTAATGTATTCTAGTTCACTGATTGTTGTTTCTAGTATATTTGCCCTGTCAACAGTAATGTAATTTGTTTCTCCCTCGATGGTTTCTTCGCAACTTGTAACTTTTAAGGCTCGGCCAGTTACAATCTCTTTTTGCAGAAATTTAAGCACTTCTAGAGGGTCAGTCAAACCCTGATCTTTAGCACCTTTGATTACTGACTGGATATCAAATGAACTCGAGGGTGGCTGACTCTTACTTGTACTGAACACTGATCCTGCATTTTTATTAGCATCAGCATTGGTGTCTGACATATGTCGAGACAATGGGACACTCGCATCAGAATCTTTTGTCAAATCCATGATATTACAAAACAAGTCGTCTCTACCACTAGCATCACTTGAGAGCATGTCAGATTCAACGACTTCAAACACAGGAACTTCTAGTTGTTTATCACTGGGATCAATCATGGATGGCAGTTCCTCCAGGAGTCTTACATAGATCCAAACAGATGGAGCAATCGATTTCAGCAGCAGCTTTGAATCAATCTCTTTTCCTGCCTGGATGTTCGGTCTTAGCAAAGTACCACCAGAGTTCTTTACTATTTCGAAATACAAGCCCTCCATTTCACCTGTCAATAATTTCGCTAACTCTTGCTGAAGTTTTTTGGCATCCCACTTTCTATCAATGTCAACGCCTGATATAATTCGTCCACTTCTCTCTAAATCAAGCTTTTCTGCTTTCGTCGGTATTTTCTCTCTTCCCATTTCTAGTATCATAACATCCTTTGAAACTATCTCAGATGCCAACGGTCGACCAGCAGGACGCCTTACATTCGGAACGACTGGATACGGCCGCGAACTAGAATCAGAAGTTCTTCTGTATCTTCCTCTTGAAACTGTCGGAAACCTCCTCTGCAATTCTGTTAGTGCGCTATTAGTTGACTGGGTTTGGCGAACGAAAGTCGTCTCCGATGTTGTTGGTTGACGTTCGTTACTAGGAAATCTTGTCGTTGATGGTCCGTGCGCAATTAACGAGGTCAGCTGATTAATACTGTCTATTGCAGCTTGTGCGATTTCTTTCACTTGTTCGGACGTCGCCATCTTTGTTTGGCAGCACATGGTAGAGAACTACCGCAAGGTGTTATGGGTAAAGGAATTTTGAGAAACACACAAAATTAATTACAAACACACACAAAATTAATTTAAAAAAACACAAAATTAATTCCAAACACATACAAAATTAATTTCGAACACACACAAAATTAATTCCAAACACATACAAAATTAATTTCGAACACACACAAAATTAATTCCAAACACACACAAAATTTAATTCCAAACACACAAAATATAAGTCTTCTAAAAATATAATTAATAGGTATGGTAAAATTAATTTGGCGGTTAAACAAAATGTTTTAGAAATGCAAAATATTAATTCTATCAACGTGTAAAATTAATTCAAACACAGGTAAAAACTACATCCACCATTTTGACCAGAACGGGCCTTCATACCCCTTGTCTACAATACTTGCCCCACTTTTGAAGATGAAAAGCCAAACTCTTTCCACTTTTTGAAATAGCAGTCTCCAACTCATAAACAGCTTTAATTCTGGAAGTACATACTCGGAGAGATAGTACGAGAGCGTTGATTCTACAATAATATACGTACTGCTTAGCAATAAGCTGGACGTGATTAAAAAACAAGAAATCGTCTTTGCGCTCCCAACTACCAAAAATTATATCCGTCTTAGTAAGTAAATCTACTTTAACACCAAGATCATTAAGCCAGTCCGAGAGATCCTTCCAGAACGAGAGAACATAGGGGCAGGAAGTAAACAAGTGCTCTAGAGATTCGTCCGCATCTTCACAAAAGGAACAGTCAGATG
Source organism: Montipora capitata (assembly GCA_949126865.1). Taxonomy (NCBI): domain Eukaryota; kingdom Metazoa; phylum Cnidaria; class Anthozoa; order Scleractinia; family Acroporidae; genus Montipora; species Montipora capitata. The sequence goes on from OX421452.1 coordinate 18,844,049, forward strand.
ATAGTTTTATACCAACCTTTTTCAAATAGACATTCGTTACTAAATATCTATTTAATATTTTGTACTGAAATTGTCGAGTCTTTGAATCCATTGCAACAGTGAAAGGAAGGCTATAGATCTTCTTCCAATCTAAAACGACATTAGCATATTCTGCTTCGTATTTCGATTGAGCTGTCGGTTGTTTAATAACGCTAGAGCGAAGTTCTTTGTACACGGCCTTAGAAACCACTTTGCTTAACGCTACATTTTGACCATTCAAACAAAGTTGAGTATGGTTCTCTGAATCAAAAGGCTCTAGATTGACATACTGATATATCTGTAAAGACTGACGATACTCTGTTGGCAAAGCATCGCACAATGCAATTAATTGGAAGGCGTCGAGAGGTGATATATCTAATTTCCAAAAATCACACCAGGGTGCCAATCCATTTTTTCCGAGCGCTAAATCACCTAATGAAATTATCCCTTTATCAACAAGTCTACGATTATAAACAGACTTACCATCAACACAAATATGCTTATTATTCCAAATAATAACTTCGGACAGTGTTTCTTGCGAAATATCGTAACTATTCATCCTACTCGCAACTGAACATTGCGCAAAGCAGCTAAGACATTCTTCGTAGAACCTCGG
>OX421452.1:18849682-18912182 GCA_949126865.1 Montipora capitata
GAAAAGAGGTAGTATTCAAACTCTTTGTTTGAGTAACATAATTTGGCTACTGCTTGTGTCCCATCCCTCCCACACCTGCCAGATTCCTGAGCATAATTCAAAAGGCTGCAAGGAGATCTAATGACTTTGGGAGACATCAGGGCAGTTAATGTCCATCCCAAAAGCTACTGTGGCAATGACCACTCTGAGTCTACTCTGAGGACTGCAAAACTGACTGATGATGTATTTTTTGGAGGTATCATCAGTAATGTTTGTAAACATATTGACTACACCCCTAACAATGCGTTTCAGAAGGAAAAATGCTTTTAAGTAGCATTTTTCAAGGTTTTAGTGGAAGGAAAATCGTCTTGAACATAAGCATTCATTAATATTCACGAACACATTTTGACAAAACAAAAAATCCTGACAATCAACGTGCGGATAATTGATGTTTGACTGTGCATATACATGTATAAATTAGGAACTTTTACGTTATCAACAACAACAAAAAGTCCAGGTCGTGATTCAATTTAGTTTAATTTTTTTCTAATTGTTTGATATAATTACATAGGGTATCCAAACTAAACCCCTAAGACAACATGGAATCACAGTTTCAATAATAACTGTGCACCTCAAATATTAATACACTGGATCTGTGCGGTCGTCATATAACTAGAAATTATAGATCAAGAGAAGAAATGATCAATAAACAAGAGTTCCAGCAGGAGATTTATTAGACATTGCTGAGCTATTCACATCCACAACCAAGTTTTATACTTACAACTGTAACACACAGTGGGCCTCGTTAACAGCCATGTGTACGATATTATTTTTGCAATTTCAGCAGCTGTTCTCGCACGGATTCTTCATATAAAGACTCTAGAGAGCATATCAAAATTTGATATTTTTCTGCGCCAAAATCATGTTCAGTTGGGAATTCACCAAGACGTTTTCAGGCGCGAAATTCCACACTTTCGTATGTCATAAATCTGATCTTCCAAAGTGCTTTTAACGGACTCACGATTAGAAGGACTGATTTAGAACTAACATCGGACTCGGATCGAAGAAAATCACAAACATAAGGAACTTCAACGTATAAACAAACAGACTTGCCAACTCCTGTTGCTTCTTTAACAAAAACATCATTACCGATAACGACTGCATGGATAGCTTGAAGTTTTTCTGCCTTGGGCACAAAGTTAAATTCAAATGCGAAATCAAATGCCTCCGGGAACGTGGCATCATAAATTTCCTTTCACATTATCCGCCATGTTTTCAGTATAAAAACACTCCAAATAAACTATGCCCAAATTAGGAATCTCTTTCCAAATATGGTTTTTCCCCCAGTTTTGGGGGAAAAAATGGCGTCGTTCCGAGCATGCGCTTGCAAGTAATACAGGACTCTCTCTTTTCCCGCCTGGGTTCCAGGCCCATTTTCAGGGCGGGGTAAGAGGGAGTCCCGGAACAGGACTAGATTACCCAAAAACATTATTTCCGATTTCTCAAAATTAATCTTGAGACCTGAAAGCAGACCGAATTCTTTTACAAGCTTAAGAAAATTAACTAAAGAGCAATCGTCATCAGCAAAGAGTCCCATTTTGATTTCCTCATTATTAACACCGATTCCTCGAATTCTTTTGTTACTACGGAGATTGATTGCTAATATTTCCATACAAATAATGAACAGATATGCCGAGAGGGGGTCCCCTTGTCGCACACCTCTCTGCACTTGAAAGGGTCCGGTAGAAAAACCATTATTTAAAACACAGCTCGAAATATTATTATAGAATGTATATACCCACTGTTTAATTAAAAACAGAGAGGGCCTCAAAAATAAAGTTCCTGCTTACTGAATCGAAAGCCTTTTGAAAGTCAATAGCAATAATTTTTCCGTTAATCTTGTGGGTCTCAGTATACTCCAAAATGTCCTCAATCGCTCTCACTGTATCAAACACAGTCCTTCCCTTAACATACGCGCTTTGATCATTATGATGTCTAATTTGGGGTAATACAGTCTCTAGTCTTCTCGCAATTGCCTTGGAACCAATTTTGACATCCACATTAATCAATGATATTGGCCTCCAATTGGAAATATTTCTTTTGTCCTTGTCTTTCTTTTCTAGCAAAGTTATAATTGCTTGTTTTTGAGAATTAGACAACTGCCCATACTCGTACGCACTGTTAAGGCAGCCGACAACAAGGTCTCCGACCACATCCCAAAAAGCTCTGTAGAACTCAACTGTGAGTCCATCGTTTCCAGGCGATTTATTACAGTCAAAAAGATGAAGAACACGAAAGCATTCCGCATTTGTCAGTCTTCCCTCACATATTGAGGCATCATCATATGAGAGTTTGGGTATATCCTGATTCTTTAAAAAGGAGTCATAAACATTCGCTGATGGGATTAGCTCCTCCTCCTTATACAGATCGGCGTAAAAGCATTCTATCTCTTTCATCACTCGTTTTGGATCAGAGATTAAATAATCATCTTTACTAAATATTTTTCTAACCGAACTCTTGCTCTTTTTATGACATTCGAGACTGAGAAAAAATTTATTACTCTTCTCGCCTTTTTCATACCACGTAGCTCTGGAGCGAATGATAGCGCCTTGAGAAAGGTATTCGTAGATAGAATTGTATTCACCTTTTAGCATCTCTAGTTTCTCGATATTTCCGGAAGTGGGATCAGTACTGCAATCGTCTTCACATTGCTTCAGTAAAGTTTCAATCTGAGATAATTTCTCCCTTCTTTCGCGAGCCCTTTCCTTGCTGTATTTTATTGTCACCTGTCTAACTCTGTACTTAATTAAATCCCATAAAACTCTTTTATCGGTGACATCCTTGAATTCGTTCAACCAGACAGGGATACTCTGATTTATTAGAGTCACATAGTTAGTATCGTTAGTGAGACTACTATTGAATTTCCAGTATGAAGGGCCATGATTCTGTTTCTCTATAGTACTAAAATGAAGAACAATTGCCGAATGATCAGAATTTATAGAAGGAATAATGTCTGCATCTTCAACGTCATCTTGACAGGCGTCACTAATCAGCCAGAGGTCTAACCTTCTTTGAACAAACGGCTTTCGTTGTCTCCAAGTAAAAAGTTTTGTGTCTGGGTTTCTCACTCTCCATATATCTATCACGTCATAATCAAGGCACATATCCTGAATACACTTGAAAGAGTCTTTTTTAGCCGGAGTACCACCCGAACAGTCAAGATTAGGGTCAAAAGTAACGTCAAAGTCACCACAAAAAAAAATCGAGAGCACCATTTAAATTTCTAAAAAACACACTTTGTTGCTGTACCTTATTGGGCGCATAAATATTCACAAAGGTATAATTTGAGCTTTGCACAACAGCTTCTAACAAAATGTAGCGGCCTTCGCAGTCCGCGTTTAATGCCTTCAACTCAAATTCTAGATCTTCTTTGACAAGAATCATCACATCACAGCTATGGTTTGTACCGTGAGCAAAGAACTTCTTACCTTTCCACTGCGTCTTCCAAGTGCTTTCCACTTCGGGTGTACTATAAGTTTCTTGTAGAAAAATGATATCCTGTTTCTGTTTCTCCAGCCAAAGAAATATAGCCTTCCTTTTTGACGGCGAACGAATCCCTCTTACATTAAGCGAGAGTAATTTAAAATCTACGTTTTGCTTTTCGTTGACCATCTTGTGCTTGCAAGTTTAAGCAGTAAGGCAACTAAAATGTATAAATTACGTAACATTGACAAGTATGACAAAAATAACAAAGAGGTAAAACACAGATTACAAAGACTGCGGATAATTATATCCGAGATGCAGTCCATTGGGATTAAAACTCTGATTGCCACTATTCAAATTTAGTACAGCTCACCGCTCCCGCGACAAACTGTATTTCAAAACAGAAAAGAAAAGAAAAGAAAAAAAAAAACATGCAGAAAATGAAAGAGAAATATCAAAACCTTAATCTCCTCATTCAACTGAAGCAGGGTTATTTTGTGATGCAATAAAGGGAAAGTGAGTTTTTCATGCTTCTCTACGCAATTGCTAAAATTGCGACTATAACTGCGAGGATCATAGCTTTACTTGATTTCGTATCCGCAGTTCAGTATATGATTCATTTCATATATAATTTTGTTCATTGATTCATTCCTCACGGGAACATTAGAGCCCATAAATGACCAGCTCCCAACGTCAGTGGCTTCATAGCTCAGTTGGTTAGAGCATCGCACCAGTATCGCCAGGTCACCGGTTCAAACCCCGTTGAAGTCCTGAATTTTTCATGCTTCTCTTCGCAATTGCTAAAATTGGACCATAACTGCGAGGATCATAGGTTTACTTGACGGCTGGTCAAGCGAACAAAAGTTCGCCCGTGAAACACAAGAACAAAAGAAATGTTTTAAGTTCTTTGATCGAATGTTTGATGGCCTTCAAATTTTATCAAACACGATGATCAAACAACACCGAGCAAGGTGGCCAAACGATAAAATGTTTGGTCACCAAACACTGTTCGATGTTGTTTGGTTGCCAAACATTTCCCGTTTGTCCAAGCCCTTAACCCTACCAATGATATTGGGCCCTCACTAGGACAGTGGAAAACTCTGACCACCGTTTACACTAAAACACTAAAACAGTAATAGGAATCTTGGACTTCACGCTTTGAGTTCATCGTAAAGTGCTGGGCGCTTTATTCTAAAATCAAACTTTTACAAAGCATAATTGTACCATGCTGTTAAAAATAAAATTCTTGGCTTTTCAGGTTATTGGTCGATCGACAGGGATTGATTACTCTCATCACGTTTTACTTTAGGAGGAGTTTGTACAAAAAAATTCACTCAAACGAAATAAATTAAGCAAAACCGGAAGGGCACTCAGACGTGGAGGTCCTGTTCACTGAAAAAGAGAACGGGAAATTAATCAGGCATTCGGGCGATTTGACTGATCGTCAGCAAAGCACTTTACACTTCCGAGCATCCGAAGAAAAACAATTGGTTCCCGTTATCGGAATCGTTTCCAGAAATGACTTTTAGGTCGCTTAACTATACTGGTTGTGTGGTTTACACTGAAACAATCCTTCTCGTGACTGCACGAAAAGTACCAAAGTGCTTATTTCGCTCTGAAAGTCGAGTTTTTACTTTGCAATTTTCTACAGGAAGTTCGATCGCGATGGCAACGGTTATATATCCCCAGATGAGCTGCTATATGTGGTGTGTAACAGCGGGGAGAGACTAAGCCGAGAGGAAGCAGAAGAACTTATCAGCATGTTTGACAAAAATGCAGACGGACAGCTTTCCTGGGAGGAATTCGTGGAGTTTTTTAAGTGCGACAAAGAAGCACCAGAAGACACCATTCCAGAGGAAGACTCTACAGAGGAAGACGCGATTCCTTGCTAAGAACAAAACTCCGGCTGGGCCTTTCTTCGCTGTATCAAAGCCACAGGACTCAAAACACTGCTTGACCTTATTCAAGTTATTTTCGACAAATAATTAACCGTTATTGAAACCACAGGAATCCCACGCTGAGGAACAGTACTTGTGAGAAGAAAAGAACGGTACCCTGGATTCCAGAGGTTTTTATCTCGCTATAAAAAGAGCGACAAAACAGCGAGTCGCGAAGCGGCGAGAAAAACCTCTCACACAGGCCGTTAAAAATTCCACTTCCATGCAAACCAACTTATTTTGATTGACTTCCAGAGTAAGAGCTTATTTTAGAAACTTGGGCAAACCGGTTTTATCAATGTAATATAAATACTTGCGCAATGTTTACGACAAATAATAAACGGGTCACTTTACTGGGAAATTCTCACGGTCGAGTCAATAGATCATTTTCACTGTCATGATCGACTTCAGAAAAGCTCAGAAAGGTGCTTGGACAAGTTCATGACATTTCTGATGTATCTCTATTATTTGTTACAAATGCAAACGTGAATTGGAAAAATTAGAAAATTGCATTCAAGTCCTGGAATTAGAACTGAAAAATTTAAAGAATATTACGGACAGTCCGTGGATCAGTTTCAATATGACTCGAGGCATTGAAGTATAAAGATGGGAAGTATATAAAACATGGACCCCAGGTCCATGGACCACCCCGTGGACCCGGTCCATGGACCGGGCCCTTCATGGACCCGGTGCATGGACTACCCCTGCGGACCACCCCTCATTTTGCAAAGTTTCAAGCAGAAAAATCTTTAGACGAAAGAGGAAAGTGATCTTCACACTTATCTGGACAATTAAAGCTGAATTGTCTCTAATTATAAGACCTGAGAAATTCAGGCGGTTTCAACGGTATTCAAAACCCATGACCTCTGCAATGCCGGTGCAATGCTCTACCAACTGAGCTATGAAGCCACACTGTTGGGAGCAGGTCAATTTGTTAGGCTCATTTGTTCCGGTGAAGGAGTCTTATATTTGAAAAGAGGGTTATAGACGAATCCCTTTAGAGCCACCAAATCGGTGGTATAAGTGTCTATAACAGGCTATTGCTTAAATCAGTAGCCCATAACTAGGAGCAAACAACAGCCCTATATCACGGCGTTTTCACAGACCGCGATTTATTATTCCACTATTACGCCATTTTACCATATTTGGTCAAGAGAACGCGCAAAATATGAGACGGTAATACACTGTAGTGACCCGGTTTGACCGGTTTAGAACAGAGCAAATACGGACGGAACGGGAATTTTTCATTGAAAGAAATGTTTTCAACACGATGCAAAGCCTGAGAACTGAGCTTGTTATCGCTTGTCACTAGTCATTTTGTTTATCCAATCAAATAAAGATCTTTGGCTAACTTTTTGTGTTTTTCCTTTGAACGCACCCTGAGGGACAGGTGGTGCATTTTTTTCAAAACACTCTTACCCAATAAAATTGAAGCAAAATAACACCTTTTTTGTAGTGGAATAATAAATCTCTTATTCGATGGTTTAACATATAATACTCGCGGATATTTTTCTCATTGCTGGTATTTGTCCTCGCCCCTGCGGGGCTCGGAAAAATACTACGCAACTCTCAAAATATCCGCGCGTATTATATGTTAAACCATCGAATAAGATGTATTTATTTTGTGGATTGAATTTCCCGCTAATGAGACTCAGGAGCCCGATGACCTATCACAAGAAACCGGAATTGTCTAGTTTGTCTTTTTGCAGAAAAGGCAGTGTAAACTTAGATGGTACATGGGCTCCTGGTCTTGAAAAATACCGTGACATAGGCTCAGTATGCAGGGCTGTCAACTCTCCCGGATAATCCAGGAGACTCCAGATTTTGGACTGAATCTCCCGATCTCAAGATTACGATCTGAAATCTCCCAATTAATCGCCAAGTTTGTCATTTCTAATGAGAACTTTAGAACAATAAAATTTCAAATACCTTGTTTTTTTTAGTTATTTTAGCATGGATAAAAAAAATCAAAGGTGTATTTTCCTCAAACTCTGATAAACCGTTCTTGCAAGCGTTGCTATTGACGGAATGTAATTTGAGCAAATAATGTGCTTGGTCCTAAATAAACCAATCAAATGTTGCAATGCCAATGACACCTTTTTCGTGCGTTTTTTTACATTTGCCTAAGTTGTGAGACAGTGTAGTTTACTTTCCCCTAAAAGACTCATTATGACGTCATCAGAAATGACGTCACAAGTGTTTTGACAGCCCTGAGGGTGGGAGTTGTTCGCTCCTCGAGGATCACTTCTCTCGTTCATCTAAAGATTTTTCTGCTTATAACAAGTATTGAATTTACAAAATGAGGGGTGGTCCACAGGGGTAGTCCATGGACCGGGTCCACGAAGGAGTCCACGGACCAGGTCCACCGGGGTGGTCCATGGACCAGGGGTCCATGTTTTGTATACGTCCGTAAAGATTTCAGAAGCTCACACCTTGGCTAAATTCCCAAACAAAATCAAAGCATGCTTGTTCGATTACGCCCCCTTTAAGGCCACCCAACAGCAAATATTCATCCAGCGTCAAAGAGACAAATTAACCTCAGTCTGCCAGCCATGAATTTGTGATCATCGTGTCACGATCGCTACTGTCACGTTCATAGTCTTCTTGTATTACACCAGTGAAAAACCGGTTTGATCAAGTCCCCCTCGACTTAACCAATGGCAATCCTTATAAAAAGCGGTTTGTCGATCGACCAATGAAATCTCAAGGGTCAAAAATTGACTCTGGAAGTGGAAAGCGTAACTTGATTGGGGCGGCATGTTCAGAAGGCTTAAGAGCCTGTACCAGAGATTTTTCTCGCCGCTTCGCGACTCGCTATTCCGTCGCTCTAAGAGAGAAAAAACCTCTGGTATCCATGGTAAAAGAATTGCAATTGCAACCGAAAAATAAGATCGAATTTCAAATAATAACTGCTTACTTTGTTTTACAAACGAGTCCTCTTGCATGTCCCTCATGTAGTTTCTCAGTTTAAGCGATTGTCTCTATCTAAACCCTCGTGAAAAACTCGAGCTGGAGGAGCCGGACACTTTCGGACTTAACAAGCTTAAGGTGCCAGTACTTTAGGGTAGCCGTTACTTCAGTTACGGAAAATTAAAAAACGTTTGTAATTCAGTAGCCGTCTAACGGGGCAGTCAGTGGAGACTGGACGAGAATTGGGACTGGCGTAAAGTTTTCAAGGACGGCGAGAAGAGCCCCTCGGAACATATCTTTAACGGACGAGTTCCACAGCGAATAAAATTCTAATTATCTGATTGGGCGGAAATTTCCGCAATTGTCTTTTTTCCGCCCAATCAGGGAACCTCATACAGTGACGTAAGATCGTTTTCCCTTAATATATCAAATGGTAAATATCACATCTACGATCGCCATTTTATTTCTATCGCTCACCCTGTCTGGCTCTTACAACAGACATACCCTGGGACGAACATTTGGTGGCAAAGGAACCTAAACGATTTTGTTAAGTGTTATTTGTACATGTGTAAAATCAAAATGCTTGGTCAATTTACCTTCGAAGAGCCGACTAGAAATAAATCAGGGAGAAGACCAATTGCAACGGAAGGTACTAGTCGTCATTTAGTGTTCCGCTTTTCAAATAACCGTCGCGAATTAATTTTGGTACAAGCGTTGCTATCGACCGAGCAGACTCCGACTTGTTTTTTTTTTTTGCGCGGAAAATATATCTTGACGTATTTATCCTAAATGCAAAGATGAGCCTGGAAGTGCTTTTGTGAATCGTTGCCGTCTGTGTCGCTTTAAGTTCGATGAAACAAATGTTAATCGAAAAAGAAACAACACTGGCTATTTCGTAAAAAAATTTGAGACAGTGTGTACCCAAACAATAGCCGGCGATGGAAGACCCCAAGCTATTTATGATACCGGTACGTGCAAGTATCGAATACAACACGCTTAGAAAAATCGTAAAGCTTTTGAATTAAATTTCAAAATGACTGGCACAAAGATCATTACAGCTACAACACAACGTAAAAGCTAACAATCGGAAAAATAAAGTATACTCAGTTGCTGTTGTTCAAGTAGGTTGACCAATGTATTTAATGAAATGACAAGAATTCAAAGCCCAGACACTTGTTTCAACTAGAAGTAGCCCGCCCGTAATGACTGTCGGGGTGGAGGTGGGTAGGCAGGACAGCCTCTTGGGATGGGAGTGTTCGGGCAATTTTCCTTGGCGGGAAATCGCGTGGCAGCGTTGCATTTGGCAACCCGCGTTTTTCTGGCGGGAAATCATATTAGTGACAATCAACGGGATAAAGAGCGGGAAAGAGCACGAGAGAAATAGGCGACGAAATTTGAGAAATTTCATAAAGCGAAGAAAAGAGCGAGAGTCAAAACACTAATTTACAACGGTTGGCTTTCACTCAGGTAATGTTTTCCTTCTTTTAATGTATGCCTTGCTGCGTCACCTATTTTGTAAAATTCGCTAAAAAACGAAGAAGACCTCAAAACGTTTGCAATTCCGTGTTGACAGAGATTCTGGCATATCTCAACAATCACACACCACGTCGCCATTCAAGCCTACAGCAGACATCATTCGCGAGTTTTCTTGTCATCATATTGTCCGAACTCTCGACGCCGTAGAACTTTATATTAAATTGCAGTACATTTATCTGCAACGAATGCACTTGTAAGCTATGCTTGGGACAGTTTAGGTTCTTTTTGGCCACATAAGACTATTGACTATCGCTCTGACGAAGGGCTAACGCTCGAAACGTCAGCTTTTAGAATCTCTGTACGGTGGCCAATTTACATTATCAACTCCGTTGATAAAACCAAATTTTTGTATACTACTTCCCCACCGACGCAGCACCACAGTTTCTTTAGAAACTACCCCTTCATTTATTGATGATCTTATGTTCGGAGGTGAGTGAAAACACATTTTTCCCATTTCCCTCTCCATTGTGTTGTGTACACTTGCTTTGAGTGTTCTCAGAAATCCATAAGGGGTTGTCAACCCTTAAGGGTTTCTGGGGTGGGTTCCTGAAAGGTGTAATAACTCTATTCCGGGGATAAATGTGCCGGAATAAGGTACATTTATCCCTGGAATAGAGTAATTACATCTTTCAGGAACTGGCCCCTGGTGTTCTTCAATATATATTTTCGAACCATCGTGTTCTTTATTGAGTGAACGAGCTCAAAACTTAACCGGCGTACGTGTTCTTATCGGCCGCTGTTGTCAATTTCGGATTTCGGCCCGCAAGTAGAGCAGTTTGTTTTTCGTTTTGTAACCATTGAGTCGTGAACAATTTAATTTAATTTTCAAAGAAAATATGTTGTCTGCAAAGTACGCAGAACTTGTAATTCATGGCTGTATCTTGCAGAATAAAAATTCTACAAGTGAAACAACTTTCCTGTGCGAGAGAGTTTGATTCCCCGTTACATGTTCCACACTGAAAAGTCTGAAAACGCTTTGGCAATTTTTTACATGGCACTGATTTTATTCAACTTAATTATTGTATATGTTGTGGTTTAAGTTTGTTCTTGGTTTACATTTTCTTTTAAACCGGTTCTTTTTTTTCAATCCAGTTTAAATTTTTTAAACTGGTTTTACTTTCATCAACTGTCTAAAAAAGAGTTTTTCTTAAGGGGGGAGGGGGGGGGGGGGGGGGGCTGTAGATAAAAAAAACAGGGGCTTGGTTTTTTAGGGGGTCTAAAGAAGAATTAGACATCTTTTCCTCCCTTCTACTCACCTCAACACCCCAACATGCTTTTAGGAAAAATAACCGAGATAAAACCATTATGTTCGAGTAGTGACCAAGTTTGGAGAAGTCCAATGACTTATTTCTCCTACGGCAACATTAAACCTGTGCAGTGCTACTGATCTCACTTTTGATTATTTCAAAGAAATTTCCTTTACATTCAGCTTGTAAACAGGCCATTCTGCAAAATGAGTAATTTCCTTTCAAGATATAAAATTTGTGGTTTATTGATATGGTAACAGTGCATTGTTACGTTTAATGGTAAGAGAGAGACAAATGTTTATGAATCTTGTATTATACAAGTTATATTGCCAAAGGAATGATTAAAGAATATCAGTTTTTTTCATTACGAAAAGTAGCCCTACTTGTGAAAGACAGAAAAGGGTTAGGCTCTGACGAAGGTCTAACACTCGAAACGTCCGCTTTTAAATTTCTTTACAGTGGTTAATTTACCATATCAACTCAGTAGATAAACCCTTTTCTTTATTTCACTTTCCCAATGACACAGCACCACAGCTTCTTTACAAACTAAACCCCGTTATCCTACATGTGAAAGAATGCTTTACTTATACCAACCATGAACCAATATTCTTAACCCAAAAACCAAGACAACGGTTGTTTTAGACTAAACGCTGCAGATAACTGATAACTCCAATCACTATAATGCGTGCCAATCCCTTACCTGGAATGCGGTGTCTGATACTTGCAGACTAACCCTAACTCGAAGTAAAAGCTAACTGTTTTAAAATGGGTGCTTAGACTTAAATACTGTTTATCATCGCTGTTTGTAAGCAGTCTGCAGTTGTCATACACCTCCTGAGATGCTAAGCGGTTTAAATAAATGCGTAAACCTAATTGAGAGCTTAACCCTAATTACTAAAATGCAGGTAGTGTCCCTACCTTAAGCCGGTTACACAGGAGCAATTTTTCCTTTACAAGTGTCATTGACAATGTTCATATGCTCATGTGTATGAACGACAAATTTTCTTTGACGAGTTTTGCCTTTTCAAGTCTTATTTGCTGGTGTGAACGAATTAACAAGTTTTCTTTCACACGTTTTCACTGTAGCCAGCAATACAATTACACAGCGGACGACAAAAAAACAAACCATGGGGCGCCATTCTCGTTTTTTGATCGTGGCGCATGCAAGAACAAGACCGCTGTGCGCTCGCCATTTCTCAATTTTCTTGACAAGTTTTCCTTGTCGACCCGTACAGACGAGCAAGTTCTGCAATGTGTCAATTTTTTCCTTGACAAGTGCACCTGCTAAAAAGCTACAACAAGTTGCAAAATTGTTGAGATACTTTCATTAAAAAACACCTTTTCTAGCTTTTAATACCCGCCTTATCTAGAATTTAAACCTTTTCCACTTTACTTCCCCTCTCCCCCTTTCAATATTGACTGTTTAAGTTTGCAACAATTTTTTTGTCTTGCTAGCAACACTGATAAGGGGAGAGGGGGCTGCAGTGTGAGAGATAATAGGTAAATTAATAACGCCCCAAGAAGGTGAGGTGTCTCCACTATTTTTGCAACTTGTTGTAGCATGCCAGCTTTTGAACAAGTGCACTTGTCAAGGAAAAACTTGACAAGTTCTTCTTTACACACCAGCAAATAAAATTCGGCCAAGTCAGAACTTGTCAATGACAACTTGCTCGTGTGTAACCGGCCTTACATGAAAGCTAACCATTCAAAATAAGTGCCTGACCCTCATCACTAAGTTGAGCATTTATCCTCAAACACTAAAAATTATTGTTCACATGCAATAAATAATATTATTATTGTCTTTGAGCCGGAGCATCAGAGGCAACAATCCATCGTAATAATCTTAAAATGATTTTTCTATTTTTTTTTTTTTATACATACTCACATAAAAGTAATTACAGAAAGATATCCAAATATGTTAAAATGGGCAGTGTTCTAAAAAAATTAAACCAGTTTTAAAAATTTAAACTGGTTTGAACAAAAATGAACTTTTCAAACCAAAAACAAAATTAAACGACAACATATATTCCTGTTAAAATTACGGCCGTTCAAAATTTACAGTAGTTCTTTCCATATTATTTGCAAAACACGTCGACATCTACATTGTATTATTGTTAACTAGATAAGTTGAGTTGCAGCACTTTCAAATAAAAAAATTACAACTACTGTTTCGTGTTTTGGAACTCTGATACAAATCTGCAAACTATGTATTATATTGACTGTTTCGTTGGCACTTAGCGATAGCCATTACTAGTTGTAACTGGAACTTTCCGATTTGATGGTCCGCCATTACTAACTTTAAGATCTTGAGAGAGCTGGATCGAGGACAAAATGACGTCAAAGTTGCACTAGTTTAAAAACGAAATGCGTGTGTACGCGGCAGAATTAATATGCAGGGAGTTTTCAGACTTTTAAAATCGCGTTTTGCGTATACAATAAGCTGCATTTACACGATGAAATTTAGGCTAGTGAGTAAATGACGTCACCTTTCCCTGGAACCAACCCTCTGAGGTCCAATCGGTCAGTTTTGAAAGCGAGTAATGGCGGACCGTGAAATCCAAAACTTACACTCAAAGTAAACGGCCTTTGGATAGATATCAAAGCTCAAAATTTTGCCAGTCAGGTGTTAAGCAAACACACTTTCAAAATCTGAAGAAAAAAAGGACGTGATTTTTTTATCATAGTAGGCACTTTAGTTAATTTAGAGAAGAGATCATGTTGTTCAAGTCTTAAATCCAATTAGAATATTCAAATAACACAGGACCACAGGCGTAAGCAAAACACCCCAGTAGTGTAGCAGCTCTAGCAACCACCAGCTATTGTGTGGTATTGTAAGCACCTTCTATTGTTTTTAGGTCTGTCATTGATTCAATTGTTTACTCTTTTGTTTTTGGCTAGGGTAGCGAGCCTAACGAGAGCTGCTACATCACCCAAACACACACCTTTTGAAAAGCATTGTCTACTAACCCACTACCCCACCCTTCTCCCCTCGGAAGAAAAAAAAAAAGGAAGAAGCAAGTATTCCCACGCATTTCACGCCAACTTCTATGTAAGAACAACCCTTGAGTCCCGTATGTTGTGTAAAATAATTATTTAATGTTAGGAGTTCCAGATAATTTTCCGGCATAATAAAACAACAGATCGATAAGGTACAAAACAACAAATGTAAAACATGTAAAAAAAATTGTAGCTTCTGCAATACCAAGTAACACCCAGTATACTTGATCTGCAACATTACTGCTAAAACATTATGCGCTTTAATATCTTATCAGCTTTTCCTCAGAGCACCGACCGGTGGCTCAGTTGATTAACTGAGCATCGGACTTTCGCGCGGGAGATCGTGGATTCAAAACCCTGGTCGGACTAACACTCGAGGTCTTAAAAATAACTGAGCAGAAAGTGTCCGTGCATTCCGGATCGAATTGGAATTTGGCAGTGTTGGTTTTCCCGAAGATGGGAAAACCGGACAACCCGGATAGACCGAGAGCCAACAAGGACTGTAAACCGTAGCTCCCGTCCCACATTCGTTCCTGTTAACCAACTCAGTGGGACGTTAAAGGGAACCTCCACTAAAACAACAAAATAACTTTAAACCACAGAACATAATGTTTACAATTGGAATTGCTCAATCTTTTTCCAATGAAAGCGTTTGTATTCGAGAAAAATAAATTCCAAAAACGCTTATTTTGGCTTTCAAATTTCCCGGGCGCCGCCATCTTGAATAATTGTGACGTAACTTGGTTGCCCTATTGTTCCAGAACAATCGCTCTTTGTATCAGAACAATAGGGCAACCAAGTTACGTCACAATTATTCAAGATGGCGGCGCCCGGGAAATTTGAAAGCCAAAATAAGCGTTTTTGGAATTTATTTTTCTCGAATACAAACGCTTTCATTGGAAAAAGATTGAGCAATTCCAATTGTAGACATTATGTTCTGTGGTTTAAAGTTATTTTGTTGTTTTAGTGGAGGTTCCCTTTAAAGAACCCACACACTACTCGTAAAGAGTGGGGGGGGGGGGGGGGGGGGGGAGACCCCCGGAGAACTGAAAACCGCCATGAAACTGATGTGATATGTGCGGTGTGTAAACCACTACCATTCCATTCCATTCCATTCCCCCATGGGGCGATCCTCTTCGAGGGTCTTTAATAGACTACAAAACTTTGGTATTATCAACGGAGATGATAATGTAAATTGACTACCGTACAGAGATTCTAAAAGCTGACGTTTCCAGCGTTAGCCCTTCGTCAGAGCGAATTTTTCGATTCGCTCTCAGAAGGGCTAACGCTCGAAACGTCAGCTTTTAGAATCCCTGTACGGTGGTCAATTTACATTATCATCTCCGTTGATAATAACAAATTTTTGTATACTTCCCCACCGACGCAGCACCACAGTTTCTTTAGAAACTACCCCCTTCTTTAACAGACTGCTTGACTATTCAGCTGATGGATGCCCCTTGCAATCATAGAACCCAGCTATGTGAACCCTGAAACGGAGATATGGCAGCAACGTCCCGAACGAATAGTCCTCTATATTTCTATGTAAACGTCGTCCTTTGTTTCGTTTGAAAAACATGGTTGAACAGGGGTGAGTGACTAGCCCCTTAAGAGCCCCCAAACCAAGTGCTTCGTCTTCTAACCTATTTGAACTGGCATTAGTGTTATGAGACTGGACAAATGGTTAATCGTCGTAATTATAGGAGAAAAATATACCATAGCTAAGTCAGATATATCCAGAAATACAAGAATTAGACGAACGCCATTTTGCAAATAAGCGAAACGAAGTGTCCCTTGCTCTTCTCCCCAACTTCAACATCACTCGTGCCTCGAAATACAGAAAACTAACGTCACAAAGTGTCGCCCCCAAATGCTGCTCCTCAAGTGAGGATAAACTGCTGCATTTACCGGCCCTGAACTAAAAATAACGCAAACGTTTACCCTAATTTTACTGTTAGAAATAAGTAGCAAATGCTTCGACTTAAAGGGACACTTCGTGTTGGAGATCAAAATTGGGCTCGAATCTAATTACTCCCACTTCTGGACATCATGAACTACAATTAATGGCAAAAGTAGTTGGGATGCTAACGCCTGGATGGGGCTGAAAACCTCTCAGACGTCAAAACCTAAGCATAACCGTCAAAATTCCAATAAAAGCTTCAAAATAGAAGGCAATTTCAATCCCAATTAATGTTGCATGAAACAGAAAAGCAGAAGTCTGTTCACTATTGGCAACATTGTCTTGGGGCAAGGGGGCAATTATTCACGCTCAGTAAGAAAACAAACTTCAAAGGGTTAGTGTCCCAAGACATTTGCCATTGATTGTAAGTCCCTGAGTGTTAGTCGGTCCAGTCCCCATGACCTCTCACCCTTGGAAACCAGTGCTCAACCAAAATAGGTAAAACCCACGTCTAAATAGTTAGCTAACGATCTGACTCCAGCATTAAACGAAATTTAGCAAAAGGTCCCGCGCAACTGGAATCCTGTCCCTTAGTTTTTGGAGTGTTTTTGTCCTTTACAACAGCAAACAAATGAGTCGTGTAGTAGCAAAACGTTACAGTTGTAACAATCAAGCCAATGAGCATGTGCTTTCGCCATTTCTTTCTCCAGACTTGCACGACTGCTATATTTAAGTAAGACATTTGCAGCCACAAGGAGAACGTATTAAAAAAGAAATCAATGCTCAAGGCAATTGAGACACGAACAAAGAACTGGGTTACGAAGTGCATGTTCGAAGAGGACGGGTCACTATACATGAAATTGTAAAGCTGAATGAAACCAACCGCCGCTATCAGTGATGTCGACTCACCCAAAATCATCTGAATACTCATGTCGGCAACAAAACGCATGCTCCGTGGTGTGCGAAATCGCTCTGCATTCAGTGTGGTCCCTAAATCACATTGTTGAAGCTTCTTGTAAATAAAGTACCACAAATAATCGCGAATAACGATGGTCAGTCTTTCCAATAGATCTATCGCTCCATGCGCAAAGCTAAGGAGTATAAAAAGACGAAGA
Organism: Montipora capitata; assembly: GCA_949126865.1. Lineage (NCBI taxonomy): Eukaryota > Metazoa > Cnidaria > Anthozoa > Scleractinia > Acroporidae > Montipora > Montipora capitata. The sequence continues at coordinate 18,866,784 of OX421452.1, forward strand.
TTCGACAACTCGGCTTGCATGACGCGAAAAACTATGGCGGACGCACTGTACAGCACGGCAAGCAACACATGCGCGTCTCCGGGATGAAGAAAGTCGATTCTTTGTGCAGCGAGCCGTATGATCACCTTGGGTGCAGCCGTGACAAGAGGCAACCCTCCAGCAATTATAGCTCTGTACGTCTCTGTAGCCCGGCCATACAAAGGAATCAACAGATACACCAAAACGAAAGTTATAGGGATTCCAAAAGCAAACTGGGCCACCAGCATTGCAGAAACCTCAAGAGTTTTCCTAATTCTTCTACGTCGTCCATTGTGGCTTTGCTTTGCTATTTTTCTGCCGATGAGTTCGCTATTCATTAATACGATGACGACAAAAAGGCCGTTAAGAGGAAATGACATCCAAGACCTCTTGTAAATGTCGTACACTTGCAAGGAAAGCCGGTAACAAGAATCTAAAAAAGCACCAAGGAGATTAAGGACCAGCAGATTAAGCTCCTTGATCAAAGGCCAACCAAACAAACACAGCACAACAAGGAAACTCCACAATTGAACAACGTATGCTTCAGAGGTAGCAGCTGTCACTATGATCGCCTGGGTACCTTTAGGGACGGCCGTCCAGTTTGAGGACTGCATATCGAAGCAAACATCAACTGTATTAAAATCTAAAACCATTATTAAAATAGCTATGGATCCCAGAGCTATACCACCAACAATCTGAATGAAGAATGCGTGCTTCATGGCTTTCCAGAGTGACTGCCACCATGTTATCGGTCGCGATTCCTTCCAAGCCATTTTGCTGTTGTCACCTTCACGAGGGTCATATTCCTGAAAGACCAAATCATTCTCACCGCCAAACTTAAAATCCTCCAAAAGATCTTGCCGTGGCATTAATGGAGCTTCTTCGAGAACTCCTTGCCCTTGATAGGACTGAATAACTCCTGCAGTAAACGTTTCGCTGATATAAACAAGCAATCCCTCAAGGGAGAATGGAGTTCCAGCCATTTCTGTCTTCGACGAAACACGCTTACCCTGTAACTTCGCTTTCTGAGATCCTTTCTTCTGAAAATGAGCTTGAAAGCTTCGAATATTAAATGCGTAATAGCAAATTCAATTTGCGAAACTGAGAGAGGAAGTGAACCAGACTTCTTGGAAAAAGCAGCTTATTTACACCACCAGTAAGCCGCGTAAGCGAAATCTAATTGAGAACAATTATCCTATGATTCCGAGAGACCATTCAGGCAGCAAGAACTCTGAAACTCAGCAATTCCGGGAAATGAAGTCCTTTGCACACTGAGTCACCTTGGGTTAATCCTACGTCACGTTGCGTGATGTGACGAACTCTTGTCACAGATGAATAATATTACTTTCCATGTGGGATCGGTTTTCTTCTTCCTTGTGAGATTCTATATACGAATACCGGCTTTGTTTTCAGTGCATTTCTTGTCGACAGCTCCCAAAGGGTGCCTATGGCTTTGCCAAGTAACACCATCAACTCAAGTATCTAGGATTTTACAAAGCTAAAATGTAGTGTAGTTATATAAAGCTGATGGCAAAATTTAAAATCTCTGACTAAAAAATCAACGAAAGAGCCGTCTTTAACAGTTTTTTATAAGCAACGAAAGGAGAGCTATGGCAGACGTGCGCAAGGAGATTACTCGATACAAGTGCTGTTTTTGACATATTAACTGACAACAGCACTCGAGTTTGCAAAGGCCAGGGCTTTTATATAGGCTGACGTAATACGCTGTCTCATATTGCAAGACAGGTTTTCAGTGTAGATAGAGTGATGAATTTTCGATCTGTTTTGCGTCACTGAGAAACTGAAATATGTGGTTGAAAAAATATAAAGAGGAATTACAGTAAAGGAAAAAGTAACTCACATAGTTGGCGTAATCAACAATTTCCAAAGCGAGTGCGACAAGTCTGTAAGACTCATATTGTGTTTCGTAAACGAATTCGTAAGGTGACCCGATTTCAGTCCCCTGTGAGTTTGCTTACAACAACTCGCCGTGACAACTCGCCGTGGCACTATTGTCAGGACAAGACTTTCCCGATTGGTCTTGTTAGCAGCAATCGGGTCCCCGATTGGACGTCAATTTCCGTATGTGGACATCGATTGGTCGCTTTTTTGCGTGTTAGAAGCAATCAGTAGACCAATCAGCAATCGGAGAAACCGAGTAGCATCAGGAATTTCGGGTCGACCCGATGTACAGTTTTGCAAAGTTCGTCCTCTTGTCGGAATCTGGTCGGAATTGTGACGCATGTTTCAGTCTACGTCGCCATTTTAGATGGAATCATCGTGTATGTGGTAAGCCGCATTTTTCATCATGTTTTTTTTTTTTCTACCCAGAAGCGTTAACTGGCACACTTTTCGAGAATTTTACAATAGACCTAATCGGCTAACTCAATGTTGTACCCAATTCAAATCTCCCGGGACTAAGATTCTTTGTGTATTGTATTTGCATGATAATGTAGCATTCATATTTAAAGAAAATATCTGGAACAAAACGTTTTTAATATTCCCAAAGGGTTTGAATTGGGTACAACATTGAGTTAGCCGATTAGGTCTATTGTGTCGTGTTAATAGGCTCTGAAAGCTGTAAACTCAGTGCAAGCGCGATTTTTTCGTCGAAAGTTTTCCACATAACTTTCTAACTTGTCATTCACACGTTCGCTTTCAATTTGCCAAATTGGTTCGTTAGCATTGTTCCCTTGCGTTTGCTGTCAATTCCTTATTCTTGATTAAATCACCAAAATCATTTCGTCAGTAAAAAGAGGGTTTAATTAAGTTCATTACTGCCTACATTAAGAGCAGTACAAGTGCAATTTTGTGTCAAGAAAGGTTTCTACATCTGAACTTGCTAACTCGTTGTTTACATGTTTTTACTCTCAATTAATTTGCAAAACCATTTTCATTGGCATTCTCCCCCTTGCGTTTGCTGCGATTCCTTACAGTGTTTCTAAAATATTCCGAACATGATCTTGCAACTATTGTTAGTTAACATTTGATGTTGAAGAATAAAAATTGTTTATATTGTTTGTATCCCCCCTTTCAGTTCCTCACCACATTCACTGCATTACGTAGCTCCCACATAACACTTCAGAACATTAATTTTATCTTCTCATACGCACACACTTAACCATGAGTCCCATTGTCCTTAAAACGAGGTTTGTCTGGCATTGCCCATAAGACACACACACACACACACACACCATACTTTTCGCGTCTGATGATGAAAAAAAGTATGTGTGCACTGACAGCTGTCACACATGCCCAAATGCCTATCTTATCGTGTAAAAATGTAAGAATTTTGAGATTCCTGGCAGCTACATTTTGACTTCCACGCTGTAACGTCTTTTCGTTTTTAGTATAAGTGTTGACTACGCTGTAAAAAAGAAAAACAATTCACCATGTAATTAAAAAAAGAAAATTGTTCCTTTTCGTGCCCTACTGAAGAGACCGTTTACATAGCCATGGCAACCCCAATCTTGATACCCTCTGGCCTTCTAACCAATTAATAGCCAGGACTCATATCTTTATTTCTGGATGAAATGTGATTGATTCACCAAGTCTTTCCCCAAAATGCACCTCATAAGAAAAGAGAAAAACTGTTACGAGCTATCTCAACACTCACACTCCACGTCTCCTTGGAATCTATTTATTTTAACTCAATTATTCCTTGTGTTGTATATAATATTGTTGTTTGGGGCTCTGTTTTCCCGTCACTTATGGAGGATATTGAACGTATTCATATGAGAGCAATTAGGGTTGTTTGTAAGCTACCTAAGCTTACCTATGACCACTTCAGCTGATGAGATCAAGAAATTGAGGCAATGGAATCCCATTTCTTTGTATTATGTTACGAGACTGCTGGTTCTCAGACCTATCAATCTTATCATAGTTTAAATACGGAGGATCTAAACATTTTAATTCTAAGGCAAAAATAAATTACAGCTTAAGGAATTCTCTAAATGTAGAAGTGCCAAGACGAAGATCTGAAATTGGCAGGTCTTCTTTTAAACACAGGGCTGCCTTGGTATGGAATCTTCCTCCGCATCATGTCAAGGAATGTGCAAACTTAAGATCATTTAAGATTGGACTTAAGGCGAACAAGCATCTTCTGAATAGCATAAATTTTGCCAGAGGTTCCTACTGTGTTTCAATGAAAAATAATGACTTTTTATACTTTTAGATACGAATTTATTATTTATGTTTTGTATTTAGTTTATCTAATTATTATTGTAATTAAGAAGAAACTTACACTTTTTTTTCCTAATTTTATTTTTAGATTTTAATGTGATTGTATTTAATTAACTGTACTTAGGCAGGTCCACATCAGGACTTCGGTGTTGCCAATTCACATTTAACCTGCATCGTTAAATAAAGATGTATGTATGTCGTGACCTGTTAACAAATTCCCTGTGGGTACTGCCGAACGCCATTGAGACATCACGTTAACCTTAACTATCAATTACGATAACAAATACGAGCCGAAAAAGAGTTCTGCCGTGACACACGCACACCTTGTGTGCCTAATTTTATAAATGGCATTGCCTATCAAATTATGCAATGGAAATTACTAACCTATTTAATTAAAAAATAATCGTGAATGTCTGTAACTCATAACGTCATAGACAAAAGCAGCAAGTGATCTACAAACGAAAGGATCAATATTGTTAAAAAGCAACAAAAGTTTTGGAAGTGATATCAAGGTCTTGGAGAAATGATACTTGTGAACTATTTTATCATAAAATTTTGAGCAAAGGGCATAATTTTGAACAGCGTGCAAAAAAAGAGAACATGAGATTCATTCTCGATTTTGTTCAACTGGCACAGTGTACAAATTTTTAAATGCTCAGGAGTCTTAGGGATAGTGTGTCTCCCTGTTTCAATGTAAAGACTATGATGCCCCAAACGAAGTTTGCCAATTGCAGATGTGTGTAGGGGATTTTTAACTAATTCAGCCTAATGCCACTGAATGACTGGCAGATAATTATACACCCTTATGTGTTAGTTATTGAAAATGTACTTAAAAGAGATTAATCTTAATTTTAATGACTTCCGCTCTGGCTGTGACAACAAGTCTTTCTCAGAACCACTCGAATACCATCAAGGAATTAACCAACAGGGCGGACGGGCGTGACGTAATGTGGATATGCTCAATTGTGCAACGGACGCATTAAAACTATTGGTTGTTTACCATTTACCAAAAAAATCCGTTTGGAATGTAAATGGTAAGCCTATTTTGGTCTTCCCAAACGAAAAATTTCCGGAGAAAACGGGATTTCTTGAAAGGTAGTCCAAAATCCCCAAACGAAATTTCCAAACGGAAAACGTGCTTACCATAATTGCTTACCATTTGCATTCCCCCACGATTTTGCCCCCTTCCAGACACTCTCAGTAAACTTGAACGAACTTTGTAAATGGTACACGCCGATTCCAACTAAATTTCCCATTCGGGAGTTTTTGCTTACCATTTGGACAAACCTGGTACCAACCGGTTTCTGTCTGTAAATGGTAAACAACCACTGTGTGAACTTTGTTTGCTGCAAGAAGTAAAAGGCGTCAAATATCGAGGTGATTTTATTCCCTTACCTGCATTTCCCTTAACAAACAAGTGACTCAAGAACGAAGGTCAAGACGTAGATTTTGTGATGACTCTTAAATTGCTCCTCACAAAGCCGTAAAAATTTTTCTTTGCAATGTTATGACAGTGTTCTGAATTCAAGGAAGCAATATTATTGACTTCTGCACTTGATAGATTTTTAGTTTTTTTTGAGATTGAGTAGACTGATCATGACTCAGGGGAGTTTGCAATGCAAGGCTTCGAAATTAAATTTCTTTGTGGAATTAAAACAGTTTCACAAGGTGCGAAAATTGTGAAAGTTTCGATATTTTTTCATGCGACTGGCACCCGTTCCAGTCCTGGTGAGCCTTTTCTCGAAAGTCCCGAAACTTCCCGGGCGTATTTTTCAACAGTACTCTTAATCCGATCTGTTTATTTGATAGCAAAATTTTCGGTGGCTTCTGTCCACCTTCATCAGAGACACGACGATCGTTATTTGTCGTTATTTTACTTTAAATTAACGGTATGTAAGCGTGAGGAAGCGTTTTCCTCTCATTTACAGTGTCGCTGTCCAAAGTGTTCGTTCACCTATGTCAGGGAGAGTAAGCACTCTCAAAACTCGCGCGGAGCCGAACGTGATCCAGGCCGCGCGAGCAACAGCGAATCAGCAATCAAACAGCATGCTAAGTCCACGGATCACAACATCCATCCGAGAGATAACCACATCAACTATCTCAAGAGACTTTACTGTACCATCAGAACTGTTGGGCACGGCTGTTTTATGGCCAAAACAGATATTAAGAATGCTTTTCGAATCATTCCTATCCAACCCCAAGATTACCACTTTTTAGGGATTTGTTGGAGGGGATTATATTACTATGATCGCTGTATGCCGATGGGTTGCTCAAGCTCTTGCAAAACATTTGAAATTCTTTCTTCTGCCGTGGAGTCGATTGCCCGGGAGAAATTGCATATCGATCACATTTTGCACGTGCTGGATGATTTTCTCAAAGTTTCCCCCTCTCATGATTTATGTAAACAACAGCTTGATTTATTTTTAATGCTCTGTCAATATCTGGGTACTCCTATGGCACCGGAAAAGACAACTGGCCCCTCATCAACCATTTCATTCGCAGGTATTGAGCTCGACTCAGTCCTAATGGAGGCTCGGCTGCCTCCTGATAAGCTAGTAAAATGTTGTAACTTAGTATTGAGCTCGACTCAGTCCTAATGGAGGCTCGGCTGCCTCCTGATAAGCTAGTAAAATGTTGTGACTTAATTGCCGAATTTCTCAGACATCGCAAAGTTACTTTACGTGAGATACAGTCGTTGACAGGTTTATTGAACTTTGCCTGTACAGTAGTTGTTCCTGGTTGTGCATTTCTTCGGCGTCTCATTGAATTCACAATAGGTATTCATAGTCCTCATTTCCTTATCAGGTTGACCCGAGAAGTTAATTAAGGAGGATCTTAAAGTCTGCCGCCAATTTCTGTCTGGTTTAGTGGTCGTTCCTTTTTTCTCTCTGTTGACTGGGCTAACTCACAGCACCTAAAATTGTATACAGATGCATCTGGTGCCATAGGCTTTGGGGCAGTTTTTTGCAGGCATTGGTGTTACGGTGAATGGCCCATGAGCTGGCGTCACCGCAACATAGCATTTCTAGAATTTTATCCCATTGTTCTTAGTCTGTATCTCTGGGGACATACTATTAAGAATCAGCGTGTTTTGTTTTTTACTGACAATGAAGCATTGGTCCATTTTATTAACAGACAGACTTGTCGTGACAATGTTTTTTGTGCGTAAGCTGGTCCTGGTTTGTCTTAATTACAATACTAGCTTTCTTTAAATCTAAACATGTCCCGGGCTTACAGAATAGGTTGGCTGATTCTTTGTCTCGGTTACAGTTGCAGACTTTCGGACAACTGGCACCAGCTTGCATGCACAAAGCTCCCACAGTGATACCTCCTCATCTGCAGACACTGAGTTGGGTTCCATAGCTTCCTTTTTACTTCGCTCCAGTCTTCAGCCCTCATCCATACTAACTTATCAGCGTGCTTGGAAGCTTTTCCATCAGTTTTTTTATTCTACATTTCATCATCCTTTTCGTTCATTGCCTATTTCACCATCCATTTTGGCCTTATTTATTGCTCATTTGTTCCGTTCACAGTATGCTCCATCCACTGTGATGACGTATGTGTCATGTTTAGGTTACTGCCATAAGCTTAAGGGTTTTTCAGATCCCTCTAAAGTATTTTATGTTACACATGCAAATGCTTAAAGGTTTAAACAAAGTTGGCTTTCGCCTGGACAGTCGTCTTCCTATTACACTGCCAATTTTAGATAAATTGATTTCAGTAGCACCTTCTTTGTTTGGTTCACCTTATTAAATTTGTCAATTTCCAGCGATGTGTTCACTGGCCTTCTTTGCATTTTTACGAATTGGAGAAATGACTTCATTTAGTGGGCGCACTGATAATTCTCCCTTGCAAATTTCGCATATTACTTTAGCTTCTCAGCTCTTCGAGGGATCTGATTGCTTTCAAGATTACTTTTGGTAGTTTAAACATAGCTACAATGCCCGCCCTTTCTCTATTGTTGTGTCTCGTCAGCCACAATCTTGCCCTGTTGAACTATTGGTTAAGTATTTAGCATTGCGAGGACCCCGACCGGGTGCTCTCTTCATTACAGTGGATGGATTGCCAGTTTCTAGATCTCAATTTTCAAATAAGTTGTCATCTGCCATACAATTTTGTGGTTGTCTCCTTCAGTTTACAAGGGGCACAGTTGTCGAATTGGTGCTTTCTCTCACGCTGCAGATAAGGGGTTATCCGATGCTCAAATCCGCCTCTTAGGGCGATAGAAATCTAATGCATTTCTCAAGTATATCAGAACGCCTAGTCTATGCTCTTAAAGCTGCAAGTTAATACCCATTCAGTGGGTGCAAGTTGCCTCCATTTACTAATTTTTTCCACCTTAAGTATTAACTAGCATGGGCGGTTCCTACTTTTGGTGTACATGAAGCTGTTTTTGTCAATAATTGGTCAATGCTACAGGACTGCATTGTCGCTCCAGGGCATTAGCTAGCATGGGCGGCTCTTGCTTTTGGTCAGAATTATACAGATTACATTAAAAAAGTCTATTTTAAAAGCCTAATCCTTATTATATTTATTTCTCTTCTTACCCTAATGTTGGTCCAGGTCATTGGCTTGCATGGGCAGCTCTTGCTTTGGGCCAGTAGCATTCAACATTACAGTCAGAAAGGCTCTTTAAAGGCCTACTCCTTGTTATCCTAATGTTGGTTTATCTCAATTAATAATCTATAGTTTATTATTGTGATCCACAGCATTAGCTTGCATGCGCGGCTCTTGCTTCAGATTGTCCTCAAATAGCATAGTTAAAGAATAGTTTAGTGGTGGTCTTTTCAGGTAGTGCACATATCCATTGAGGTAACAAGTTTCAGTTGAATTTGTTTTGTGCTGCGCTTGCCTGGGGCGGAGCGGCATGTGTACGGTCACATGCTGTGGCGTTTTCAGTGCCCTCACCTTTACTGGGCCAAACTTTGTATAAAGGATTTGATTGAATAGTATTTTTAAATAAATGTGGCTATGGGAATTTACCCATAGCCGTTTACTTCAGTTGTTGATTGGTATTATTTTTGCCCAGTAAACATAGCTCAGGCAGGGCAGCCTTTCTTTTTTGGGTTGTGCTTATAATTATTTATAGGGGAGGAAAAGGCATAAACACAGTAAAAATCTCAATCCTCTTAACGTGAGGAAGAATCTTTTGTTTTTCTGGGTACCTTCGATCGTTGTCACAACCCCACACAGCAAAATGATCGCCACTATAGGCATATTTCCAATATTAGGGACCTTAAGCAAGGACGACGACGACGGCTACGAGAACGTTGCCTAAAAATATTATTTCTGTAATAATTTTACGATTACTCCATGTCGTTCGGCTTGGAAAGTGTGAATGCGCAATCCAAGAATAAAATTGATGAGAACGGTGTGGACAGTTAAAGAGAAAGTTGAAAATTCGTCGTCATGTGCTCTCGTCCTCCACATGACCTCAAATTTGATCATTTCACGTCGTAGTCAAGACGAGAACGGCAAAGAAATGTATCAAAATGTGAAACGCACGTGCAGGGCGTGCAAAGCTATTGTTTTTGCCTACTGAATATGCAAATTTGTTGCGTTCTCGCAGCCGTCGTCGTCGTCCTTGCTTAAGGTCCCTATTATTTCAAGGGCACCCAACGAGAAAATTAAGCCAAAAGCCTTTGAGAGGCATTTCTAGGCTCCTTGCAATGTATGAAGACTGACTAAAGAGTAGTTTTTATCACCTAGAAGAATTTGATCTGTTCGGATAGCTCAGCTGAAAATTGAAGTGTCCGAAGATTTTAGGGAATGTTACCTTTATATTTCAGAAATTGCTAGCTGAACGTTATATACCTTTTAAGAACTTCCAACCGAAACAGTTTTTTATCCGAAACTGCTAGGTGACCTTTTTTAGTGCCAAAAATTGCAAAAATATCCCTTCCGAAAACGTAAGGGACTACTTTTCCTTGGTTGCGAATCTTTTAGGTGAAGTTTTAGTAAACAAATCTTTTGCTGTTTGGCAACGTAGAACCGAAATTCTTAGAACAGTTTGACTCTCCCGAACACATATTTCACCGAAGATAATCGTTGGGTGCCCCTGTTATTTGAATTGCTGAGTTCAGAAATAGGCCAAAAGCCAGCCTATACATAATAAAATAATAATAATTGTCGCGGCTAATCGCCGTCGCAAGTACAGCAACGACGCAGCTCAACAAGGTCGAACCGAAAGCATACACGTAAATACAAATGAAAAGGCCTTATTGAGTTATTTCCTCCAGATTTATTCCTATTTTTGTAATATTTTGAGACCATTTCACAATAAACCTTACGCAAGCAAGGAAGTAATCAGCAAATTTTATCTCATATTTCGCGGTTATTCAAACAAAAACTTACCACTTACACTTGCCACGTATCAACATTGCCTAAATAGAAAACTGCGTCGAAAAAAAGTGTTGATCTCTCTCCAAAATCGTTTTTTGGACGTCGAATAAGTTTCCGCCATCTATTTTCTCACAGCGACTTGCAATGTTTGCCCCCTGGCGATCCCACTCATTCATTGTACGATTTCAGTGTCCAAAATGACAACTAAAATATAGAGATGAAATGCGCCGACTCTTTGACCCATCATGTTAAGGTCGAATTCCAGGGAGCACCGTCATTAGTGAGTAATTTAGATTCTCCGTTTTAGAGTACTCGGTGTAATGTACAGAGCGATATATAGTAGACAGATAATCCCAAAACATTGGTTCTCTACAGGCCTGTTTCATGAGGCGAACCTCACTCCTTAGGAGTTTATTAAGACTGACTTCACTGCATTTACATACGTATTTATTAATTTATTGACTTCCACGCTGTAGTGCTTTGCCCCTGTGTCTGCACGACGATACCAGTTCGTTCCTTTTGTTCACTGTACAGCGATGCGGTTCGCAGATTATGATGTATTTCTCGGTCTGAAAGAGGCCAGTGGGAGGTTATACCTTTTACTAGTGGTGGGAATCGGTTGAGATTTCACATTCGATCATCAGAAATAATCAGATTGCCCCAACCGATCGATCATCGATTATAATCGGAAAAATCTACCAATAAGCATTCCACATATTTTTCATCTAAATAGACGTCAAAGTGGGCCCTTCCTTCACTTGATGAAAACCAAAATATTCCCACACTTTTGACCTGGCGTTTCCAGGATAGCGAAAGATCTCCAACTCGTCCATTTTAGCCGCCATGTTGGGCTAGTCAGCAACAGGTAAGCGAGGCATGTCTGAGAGAGGACACTGGGAATTGGGGAGAGATTGGGGAGAGCGAAACAAACATTTTCAAGCCAAAACGAACAATTGTTCATCTTGGATCGTAGGTGACACTATCTTCCTCTGGTGATTTGTAAATACATTTGAGATCTATTTCAAAACTTATTTTGGACGGTAGTGATACTACAAACGCGAAACAGTCAGCTTGTAATTTATGTTTTGGTTCAGTTGTTTACGAAATACAAAGCGGCTTAGCATGCCACATCTTTCAAATAAGCGTGAGGTATTTGAAGTGACAACAACACAGCGAACAGGGTACCGCCAGGTAAACACAGTCAATCTTAGATTATATCTGCTGTTGTGACTTAGAAGTTAGGAGTCCATGAAAAAAGACAACTCACGCAAGATATTAAACGAACATTTTTTATTGATTTTAATACTTTTATTTGTCCCCAATTAACCTGCGATCAGGCTCTATTTTAGTTTCGCGTGCTACGTAATGTGGAGTTGGCGAAACGAAAAATAGAGCCTGACCAAATTCCTCTTCGAAATTCCTTCCGCCCACCTTTTTTGATTGATTGACATGTCCTTCATCGGCCAATCAAATTTACTTCCATTACACCAATACACGCGTGGACGGCAGATTCACGCTATTTTGTTTTGACCAAAGTTAATTACCGTGGGAGCAATATTATAAACGAATTCGAAAGTTACCGTTGGCTTTAATTTGAGAAAAACACATTTAAAGCATGGGGAATGTTTTCGACGACTATATTGCGGCAAAGGCCGGTGTAATTCTCCCTCCGAACTTATGCAATCTTTTAAGCTTGACATCTTAATTTGTAATTGAGATAACCTAGCATTTTGTCGTTGGACGGTTTGGCAATAGATTTTTAAAGAAAAAAAGAGAAATACATTATTCCTTTAACGTGTTTGCCCATGAAGGTTTCTTTGGTGATTTGTTCGGGTAATATCTTCAGTTGCAGTGTATTTCTAGAATTGCGCGCAGTAAAATCATGATACGTTTGGCTGTTAATTTTTTGATGGAGTACGAACAGTAAGATGGACTCGCAAAGTTTCTTTTATTGTTGTACAATTGATCTCTCTGGAAACATGCCATTTTAGTTTCTGGAGTGTGAGTTTTAAGTTAAATCAACTGGAAATATTATGAAGTGTGCAAACAAACCGTGTCATGTACAGTCAATAAATAAAGCCGTTTGATACACAGATATTCAAAAACATGCATTCGTGTAACTTGCGATTTTATCAGCATCTCCTCCTGTTGATATATATGTCCCTTGTCTCATCGAGGAAACCAATATGCATCGGCTTTCATTGCCATTTGAAAGAACCAGCTATTTAGCTTTCAAAACATCAGGGAAGTTTGTGCCAAAGTACTTTCAACCCCATGGCCACAGAGCTCGACAACGGAGTCGCTAATTTCACTCGTTCCAGAGATTCAAACCCGATTCTGGACAAGTTATGAGATATTTCAGATGGCATATCTCCATTTATACAAATAAAATCAAGTTGCACCGTCCACGGCATTGTAAGAACAAAAGGGAGCAAATTTCTTCGTACACTTATGGCGGATTAGTCTCGAGGACTTCGCGAGAGCTCCGCGCAATCACGATGGCATTTTCACTTCCGGCGTTTCAACAGCCAATCAGATCACGAGTTTGGTCGGCCAAAATTTGGCCGACCAAACGGAATTCTTGAGAGACTTTTGGTCAGGCCCAATTTTAGCGAGCGACGACATAAGTGAACATATGAGCGAAGCTAAAAATGGGCCTGATCGCAGGTTAGTCCCCAATAAATTTTTAATTTTTCGGCGACAATCGATTATGAAAAAAGCAAAATCGATTGTCGCGTCGCTTGAACTTTTCGATCAAGTTTCGATTATAATCGATCATCGGCCCACCACTACCTTTTACTAGCACTACCATAGGGCTTAGCGCTCGCTATATTGATTGTCACTCGATCACAAAGTCGATATTATTGTCCTTGAGTGACTATACGTATTTGCTTAATTCGGTTGAGTTCTTTGACGCTTCGTTGCGGAACGATGTTGTGTGAATGCGGGAGCGTGTTTTGAACTCGTTCTCCGTTGCAAGGCAACCATACCATACCATACCATACCATAGTTTCACGCTACATCTCAACAATTTTTTCTTATTAAATGAGTTGGTACGATTTGTCCTTGTGTATTTATAATAGTAAACACGTTCCAAAACCTTGGGGGATATTCTAAAGTTAACAAAAATCGGTTGTCGGTGTTGAATCCTTGACGGAATTTTAATTTTCGGCTGATATTTCGAGGAAAGTGAATTATCTGGCCGCCAAAAATGTCCTTTCGGCTGGGAAAATCCCTCTCGTCCACTTTTTGTCCAAGTATTTACCGTTTACATTTGAACGATGGCGTTCAGTCGAACACCATGTCATCTCCATTTTTGGGTGGCTCGAAAAAATAACTTCGGAAGACATTGTGAAGGCTGGCCTCAGAAATTTCGGAAACCACTGTCTTCACCATAACTTTAACAGGAGCGGCAATTACCCGTTACTGGTTTCAGAAATTTCCGAAACAGTTTGTCTTGACCATTGCTAAAAACGAGGGCAGTTAACCACTGCCGGTTTCAGAAATTTTTGAAACCCCTGCAGCTGACCACACGTGAAGGTGAGGGAAATTACCGATTATTGGTTTCGAAATTTTTTGAAACCAGCTTCAATGATGGATGGTTTCAGAAATTTCCGATACCACTTCCGAAACGAGTTAATTGTCCTAACGATGTCCAAAGACACTGGAGCCACTAACCTTTGCACTAAGATTAATGTCACGGTAAATGTGCTACTGGTTTAAAAAATTTCCGGAACCATTAATCGCGACACAACTTGTTTTAGAAATTTGCAGAATCCCTCTTATTCTCTATGGTATAGGATTAAGACAACGGCATAACTTCTCCAGTATCACAAATAATTTATTTACAACGTTGCATTGAATTCGTTCAGTTCAAGAAGAAAACACTTAAATCATGAATTTCGAAATTTAATATTCGTTAACGGTGTTCGCCTATTCACTGTTATCTTCCTCAAGCACATCCTGCTCCAAGCTTTGTCTTATGCTCATTAAAGTTTCCTCGTCTGAATCCACGACAACCCAGTTCTTCCGGCGTTTGAGACTTGCCTTGGCTGCTGATGCTAAAAATGATAAAACCAAGAAACATCTTAAGAAAAAGCTATGTTAATTGAAATTTGTAACGTCATCTTTGACACGTATTCGTTGCCTGTCATCAGCACATATTCTTGCCCATAAAACTAAAATATCTTCTTGCTCAGTAACTACCTCAGAACGTGGACGATCTTCGCAACAAACATAATCTCAAGTGTCACGTTCGAAACGCGTGTGATTTAATTTATTTACTTAGAGAGAGTTAGAGGACTGATATATTTATATCGGTAAGTTCGATAACTCTCTGAGATTAATTATTTTTGATTCCTGATTTATATCCTACTTTACTAGTCAGTGATGGCCGTTAAATGTATTTTTCCTGAGGCTGAGTGACCATTCTTGGCCTACATTTGTTTAGTGAATACATCTTAGAAGATTAGAATGACAACCCTGGCTAGTCTAACATACATAAATCCAGTAAAAAGCAATTGCAGCTCTGAGCTGTTGCAATAAACGTAGTAACTGAAAAAATTGAATTCCTTTCGGCAACTCCGCATTAAGTTCCTCACACATGCATGTGTGTTTTGCACGGGGTGTTTTCTCTTTTTACACTATAACTAGAATTTACTCCGATACATCTAGAATTCACTTTGCAATGAAAACAATTTCTTTTCTCTCGTGAGCTGGTATACACACTTATAGGCACAATCTCCCAATACTTCAAATATGTCGACAATTTAAAATTAAACCAGACAGTCACTATCTTAGTGTGTCACGCAAGGTGAAAACTCGGAAATTTAAAATTCTCTAAAACGAAAGACGCTACGGCACTGGAAACTTGTAAAAAGGCTTAATTCTAGATTTATATTGTCAAAGTAGTCCAAATAAAAATTTATAAAACCTCGATTTTGATTATAGAATTTATGTCAAGGCGAAAACCACTACATTGTTACTTAGAATATTAAAAGGTTTTCATTTGTTTAAAACGGCTTACTGTAATTTGCAAAACGAGAGGAAACGAAACGAAATTTAAACCTGTATTTCACAAAATGAATATTTGAGCATTTCGATAGCAGTAATTCGCAAAATATATGATGAGTGAGCTGTTTTCTTATTACGCTACGACGATAGTCACCTGGGATAGAAAACATTCCCTCTACTTTTTGATGAAACACACCCCATCTGTTTCATCCCTTTGGTGGTCATCTGCCTTTGCTCTCTTCGAATTTCTGGGCTCTTCCTTGACCTCCAAGCCAGGTTTCCATTTGCCAGCGTGAGAACTTGGCTCGTTAGTACGATCTTGCGATCCCCCTTGAGAAACCAACGTCTGAAACCACTGGAGAAAGCGAAAGTGATTGCCTTTCATCCACTGTTTGGTTGCTTTTTTGAATCCGTTTAAATCTGTCAGCAATCTGACGACTGGAAACAGTGTAACCCATAAATTGTTTCGAGAAATCGTTTGCAAGGATGTCGAATTTGCCTAAATCTAGCCTTACACCGGCAGATAGGTTGGAGAACATGACCTGTAGAATGAAAAGACCTTTTCGTTCTTTGCACAGTATTCAGAAAACTAAGTAAGCAATGTACCTTAA
This sequence comes from Montipora capitata, assembly GCA_949126865.1. Lineage (NCBI taxonomy): Eukaryota > Metazoa > Cnidaria > Anthozoa > Scleractinia > Acroporidae > Montipora > Montipora capitata. Next base: position 18,882,950 of record OX421452.1, read on the forward strand.
TAGAAGAGGTATCCGAACTTTCAGCAACAGCGATAACATTTGCCATCTCCTTGCCGCTGACAGTTAATGTCCCTTTCCGTTTCTGTAGTCTAAACCACCATTTTCCTGTCTCGGGTCTGTCGCTCTTACCATTTTTACCTTTGCTCATAATTTCGCTCGTTGCAAAAAATATCTTAACTACAATTTGGAAAAAAAACAAGATCCTTGATTAACACCTCGGCTAAGAACAGTCTGTAACGATACGCGAATGACACCCCAATTTATATTGCTCCTGTTGAGAATCTGTGGTTTTGTAAAAACACGCAAGAACCAAGATAGCGTGCGGAAAACAATGTCGTTTCATTTACGCAGGAAACATCTAGGAATCACATTCCTTGTTCCAAGAAGAAAAAATATAATGCAACTGATTCCTGTGTCTTACCTCTGGACATTAAGCATTTGTCATGCTTTTGAAAACCAAACATGAATAGCCGGGCTACGAAAAACCTTCAACAAAGTTTAGTATTTCCCACTTCTCAAGTTTTTCTTTTTCGTGCCAGAAGGACAGAAGAAATTCCCACCCATGATTATCAGCGTCATGACCGATGGATGTCACCAGTGTCACGTGTGAGAGATAAAATGGGTCATTCACCTTGCGGTGGAGGGCTTTGCGAATCAAAGATCTAACTTCTTTTTCGGCTTATCAAATTTTGTTTCATACTTCATTTGTTAGTTTTTATTTGTGCTTAAAACTCGTGCATTGCATCATTGTATGTTGCATGTTCATCTCCGCAAGGGTACCGTTTGGTGTCATGATAAATTCAGCTATCAGTAAATTATCGACAATGCAATATTTCCGGTTGTCACTCGCATTAGCGACATGGATGCAACGATTGAAATACGAACATACGATTTAGACTCGTTAACACACCTCACCCTCTCCAGTGAATCTTGCGAGTAGCGATTTCCTAACCTCTTACAGACGAAGATTTCTCACTTTTTATTCGCACAAAAGAAAAATTGAGGTCATTGCATATTGATCGTAAGGTAACATTTGGTGTCACGATAAACTCAACCACATATTCTCACGATATTTCCGGTTGTCACCCTCTTTGGCGCCATGTATGGATGAAAGTACGCACTGTTAGTTAGAGTCCAGCCGTACGGTACTTTTTTGAGAGCGTTAACGTTAACGCACTATATCGCCTCCAGTGAATCTCGCAAGCAGCGATTTCCTAACCTCTTACAGGCCAAGATTCCTTACTTTTTATTCGCACAAAAAAATTGAGGTCGTTGCATTTTCATTCCCGTAAAACTCAACCGCATATTCTCACGATATTTCCGGTTGTCACTCTATTTGGAGACATGCATGCAACCGGAGGAGCAAGTGGAGAAAGTGCCATCGAAACTCAAGGTAAAATGATACGTACTGCAATTACATGGTTTCATAATAGTAAAATCCTGCCGCGTAGTTTTTTGCTCTCTACGCTCCAATTCGAAAAGACGTTAATTGCGAAGCCCGAGGCTGCCTTGAATAACAATCACTAAAGTGGGCACTCTGTTGTTGTTTGCGTAAAGATAAATGTCAATGTCTTTGTTGGGGCTACAGTATTTCTCTATTTCGATTCTAATATATCAGAATTACAGCAAAGTTCTGTTCGAGAACATCTACGTTTTCAAGGAGCCACAATAAGTGAATTTTATCACAAGAAAGTCAACATTGTGTTGTTAAACAGAAGTGCCACGAAAAAGCAAAAAAAGGGTTTAATATTAAAAACATCCTCATCACGAGGTGCATTAATGCTGCGAAAATCTCAAGATAAAAATAAGTAAATAGGAGATTGTAAGAACGTTTTCCAAAGAGCAAAGTTGGGTGGGATAAAAGTTATGTTTATTGAAGATGTCACATTAAGGGTGCGACCACTTATAATGGCCGGATTTGGAAAAAATGTTCTGCGATGATAAGGGCGTTAAGCCAGGGTTAATTGACAAAAGAGGTCAAAAGAAGGGTAGTCAAATACTGTGGATTACAAAAACATTTATAAGTATTCACGTTGCAAGTGCCAGCCACCTACAAAATGCAAAGGACGATACTAATTGGAGAGAAGTGGACAAATTAATAAAAAGGTAACAGACGCCCGAAGAATTTGCAGAGTCAATGATAAGAAAGAATGAAAATAACATGGAAGGAAAAACTCAAAGCCTGTCGAAATTTTCAAAGCTAAAAAAAAAAAAGTAGGGAAATATTATGCGTAATGCTTTTTGTCGAGGTTCTTGGTCTATTTAATGCCATTAAAGAAGAAAAAATCGCTTGTCTGAGATACCATTTACTTCATACAAAAGACTGATGATAAAAATTACGGCTACATCAAACCTGGTCGATTTGTGTAGTGTCTATCTGACGGATTTGTTCAACCGAGGTCAAGTACATGTATGTTAACGTGCATGATATTACGAAGCTCAAAGTGAAATCATGATTAATTAAACAGTTGTGTGATTTATCGTTCTTCTTAAAATAAACATTTTTACAATTCGTGCGATCCACTCATTTCTTCGCCTTTTAAACAGACGTTACAAAAATAATTTGTCAAGACGACACATGAAAGATTTAAGCAAACATTTGTGCCTAAGTGTTCACAAATTGGATAAACAAATGCAACCAGAAAAAAAAATTCTATCTGACAAACAACAACATAGGTCATACCTATGGGGTTAAGGTGCTACATATAAATTATAACTGGCAGAATGAGTTCCGTTACCTTGGTCCCTGTCCAAGATGAACTGAGGACGCTTTAACGAAACCATACCACACCCGCTCAGTAAATTCCACAAAGTTTGGTTATCCTCAAAACTCAGTTAATTGTTTTCTAGAAATACTTTACTGTCGATTACTGCATGTCACCTAGCTATCAACTCAGGCACTGCATGGTAATCTCTCTTTAACTACAGAAAACCAGTACTGGCAGATAGCTATTAGCCTTTAAGCAGCAAAATGTCTTTATTTAAAGAGTTTCCAGATGTGCTCATCAGTATAGCCTGCTATCATTTTTGGACACAACACGGAGACAAACAGGTGGTAAACCCCTTGCTTTGCTGTTTCAGTCAGGTTTACACAGGAAGGTATGTACCTCCAGCACAAAGAGCAAATCCTGTCCTGACTGTAGAAAACTGTTTGTCCGAAATTACATTGGGGACATTTGTCACAGTTCACCCAGATGACTGCGATAATTAAAGTGCCAGTAATTGGACAAGTGTTGGAAGTTGAAGAAGAAAGCATCAAGATTCATTACTGGCAAGGCTCTTTCAAAGGAAAGTGGAGGCCTCAAAATGCTCCAAGAACCTGGAGTCCTTGGATAGACGAGCTTCCTAAAACGTGTATCATCCTTTGTTCATTTTCTCTGTCAGTTGACAATAAACTCTTGCCGTCTACTAGAAAATATCTACAGCAGGAGTATTCGAGATTGAAAAATCTGAATTGAGATTAATTTATCTAACGACAGCTAGTGAGGGCTCAATTTGTGGGAAACTGATCGTGAATAATATCGTTTTAGACAAAGGGACTTTTCGCCTCTCTTTAGCTACGGCGCCAGACAAAACACAATGACCTAATTTAATTTTTAGGAATATTTTCATCGAGGGGCTGACTTACTGTTAGGAAATTGCATCGCTGTTCAGGGGAACGGCTTGCTTGGCCTGGTATTAATTTGGTGCGTTACCTTATTAAATTTTGTCCTCACCGCCCCATTATAATTCATTTATCACTATCAATGTAATTGACTTGGCAAGATTGAAGTGCCTTGGTTTTCTATTTAGGTGCTGTTGTGTGAATGAAAGTCTCTTGTGGTGACTGCAAAAAATGTCCCACTACAGACGTCTCCGCTACCATTGTTGGTTTTTGTCAGTATACATTAAAATAGCCTAGGTTTTTTTTTTATTATTTGAGGGTAATTTTTTTTTCGCAAAGTAAACCACCCTCGAACACAAGGGTGATTTGAAAGCTATTTGCTCAGCATTGGTTTCAGACATTTTCGAAACCACCTTTGAACAGGGTTCAACAAGAATTGCCATTGGTTTCGAAAATTTCCGAAACCAATGACAGTTGCACGTTGTTGGAATATGGCTCTAAAGTGATCAAAAGAAAACATATACATGGCCATTCAATTTCCGGGAAGATGGTTTCAGAAAATTCTGAACCCATCATCGCCCACTCAGATCAGCTTGTAAGTTGGAAATGCTTTACCACTCGTAAAATATGAGATTGGTGGATACTGGTTTCAGAAATTTCCGAATCCAGGCAAAAAATTCCTCGGACAACTTTCCGAAATCATTACCAAGTAATCTTGGTTTCAATATTCCCTAAATAAAATGATGTTATGCTTGGCTTCAGAAATTTCCGAACCCGCTAGGCTGTATTAAGGGAAGTTTTCTTTATTTCAGACGGAAAATCTTCCCTCTGTCAGAAAGTAATCACTGGCAGCCTAATTTTAGCCGAAAAATGTGGTCGAAAATTACCCCTAAATTACAATTTGAGCTTTCTCGGCTAAGATTGCTTTACTGCTTACAAAATCAGCCGCTCTTATAGCACTTAAAAAGCATATGATTTCAACCTTTTAAGACTCCGTTGAGGTGGAAAGATCTATTTCCGGAAGAAACAACTACATTGATCAGATTTCTTTGCCAAATTTTCACTAAAAGTCAGTTCAATAAGGTACTATTTCAGCCGAAAATTAAACTTTGGAATATCCCCCAACGTTTTGGAACGTGTTAGTAATAGTAATACGTGAACCTGACTATAGCTGACCAATTTTTGATGGGTTCTCCTTCTTACGTGAGTCTTGAAACTTGGTTTCAGTCATATTTATGACCTTTTACCCTCTTCGTTCACAAGCGTAAAAGCGTAAAAGTCATGAAAGCCCTGGAGCAAACGCGGCGTTATTTATCCGGCCCTGCAAACACTTGACCGTCACCATTTTCACAAGTGCTACGCCGTGTCCTGAATCCAAGTTACACGCACTTGTTGCTGCCGAACCGCAAATCATACTAGAGCATCTTGTCTAAAAAGGAGCTTCACTCTGATTTACAGCAAGTCACAGTGTACTCAACCTAAAAGATATGGCTCCATCAAGGGTATTTTTCGTGCGTGCATTGTTTGGTGCAATGGTAAGAGGAACTATCGTCGTGCTGTGTATTCTAGCAATGAGAAAAGCTGCTTTAAAAGAACGTGAGGGGGGATCTAAAAAGTCTCCCCAAGAACACGATGAAAGAGACTAATAAGCCTAAACGGTAAGAGAGACTTAATTATTAGGGACCTTAAGATCTACGACGGCGACGTCGACGACAACGCCACAAAACAATGATATCATTGGTTAAACGAGCATAAATAATCGTGCTGCACGTGCAGCACGCTTTTTAGCGCATATTTTTGCGGTACTCTGCATAACGACGACGTGAAATCACTAAATTTGAAGTTTTGACGACAACGTGACCATGGAATACAGAACCTTGCATTCTCTATTTTCACTCTGAAACCGCTCGTACCGATTCACCTTTAGAATACTTCGCCATCATTGTACGACGTGAAAGCGAAGGAATAATCACGAAAGTCTTATGATAGAGCAAAGTTATACTTTAAGATGGCGTTTTCGTTGACGTCGCCGTTGTAGATCTTAAGGTCCCTATTATTACCTTTAAGACTGCTTCCTTCCAAAACCCATCAAAACGCGTAATGTTTCCTAGATTTCAAGTTTTCTCTCCTTCCTTTTGAAATTACGGCTAGTTTTTTTTTGATTTTTGAATTACGACGTTTTATTATAAGAACTAGTCCAGGTGTATAGCAAATATACAAATGTGAAAATGATTGTGCTAGATGAGAACAGAAAACTGTTGAACCGAAACGGAAAACACGACCATTCGAACCGTTGGTCTACAGTTTTCACCAACTTGAATTGGTTGCATCAGTTTTCCATCGAGTAATTGCTGGGACTGTGTTCTCCCTGTTCGAGCAACAACCCCCCCCCCCCCCCCCCTCCCCCCCACCACCTTCACAGACATCTGTACCCGTTTTACATTTGGAAAACATGATGCCGTTCGTTTCTTTTTTAAGCAAGGGAGTGATAGCTAAAAAAAATGTTGTACAACCAAAGCCCTACCCTGCACTTGTTTTTCTTTATGACAGTGACGAATAACGGAGCAGTTAAGTTGATGATGATGTTGCACTCTTCTCCTTTGGAAGACGCAGTTACAGACGTTTTTTGACTGATATACATAACCAGTTGACTGTTTGATATGGACAATGTACTAGACATAAATTTGGTTAAATGCCTATCATGAAGGAATTATTTAGCGCAAGTTCATTAATGTAAAAGGTGAATAGCTTAGTTTTACTGACATTGAAAGCATATCACGAGAGCCACAATTTTGAACAAAACTCTTGGGAAAAATTGTAGCTTAAGCATCATTTGGCACGCACTCACAAAATATATTGGTCCTTCCCCCCATACCAATGTTGATAATGTGTTGCAAACTGATACTGTGCAAGCCTTTGGTCGCTTTTTAAACCAACATTGGAATGGGGGGAGGGGGGAAAGTAGGAAGAATTGACTTTTTATCACACAGACAAATTAGAGCGTCACATTTTCCCAACGAGTTTTGTCCAAGATTGCAGATGCTTGTGCTTGACCTTGTCTTTGAAGAACTGTACTAAGTGAGCCATTTGAATGTCAAAATAACTGTCACGAAGGGTTTGGAATCAAACAGAATAAAATAAAACCAAGGATACTGTACTTAAATTTGTCTCGGCGTATTTTATTGCAAACGCGCACAGGTACCGCCAGATTAGGAACCGAAAAACCACTTGAGCCATGGTACGATAGCAAGAAAAGATAAGCCTGCTGGATGAGATGTAGAAAATCGTCGCAGAGAAAGAAACGTAGCGACGAAAACGACAGCCCGTTTTGATTATTTGATTAAATTGATTCCATTTTTATTTCGCCACACACAAATCACACGTAAAGAATAAAGGAAATAAATGTGCATCAGTCTCATTGACTGATAGGAGCGCCGGAGTTAATGACCTATGACGAGCTATGACTGTGTCCATTGAATTCGATGGACATTGTTTTTTCAGGATATGGCATAATCGAGTATTATCTGGGTTATTGCCAGCATACCAATATGATTCAGTTCTTATGCGGAAATTTCCCAAGTCAAGCATGAACCACACCTGGGTGGCAATGTGTGAGCCTTTTTTTGAAGGCTTTTGTGTTTCTTATATATATATATATATATATTTTCTGCTTTCTAAACACCTTCCAGTCTCCCAGTCCTACATAACTCAAGAATGATAGTCAGCGCCAAAAATCTATATATAAACAACTTTTGTTTGTAAATCGAAGTACAGAGGCATTGCAATTTTAATCTAGGACAATTAATAGAAACCATTTCGAAGAACGTTCACCACGAGACCCCGAAAAAGTTAGTAAAACAATGTAACAATTATTTATTATTTCTGAGAACGTACCATGATTGAACGAAGACTCTACTCTTTCCGAACTTTTAAGCGAACTCTTTGTGACTATTACGGCCCCTTTTGAACGTCGCATTTTACACGTGCCGAATCTATTATGCAAATGAGCAAAGACAATAGATTTTTCTCATTTGCATTAGATTCGGCACATGTAAAATGCGACGTTGAAAACGGGCCTTAAGTTGAAACCATTAAAGAAGCTTTCACCTCAGGCAGTAATCTCCTAACAGCTAACACAACAGGAGTTTAAATTTGCATGTGAGATGAAGATCAATGTGGACTTCTTAGAATTTGGTGGTCTCTACATATTTATCAGGGGCACCCAACGTCAATTTTCAAAAATATGTGTTCGGAAGACATTTGTAAATTTATTGCTTGCCTGCCTGTCCTAGGATTTTCGAACATCTAAAAAATGGTATAATTGCCCATTTTTAACGGATTTTTACCCTAAAAAGGTCACCTAGAATTTTCGGGAGCCTTTTTTCTGGCTGAAATTTTCGAAAAGGTAAGTTTTGATCCTTATAATTTTCGGATCACAAGACTTTCAGCTAGGAAATCCGAACAGATGAAAAATTTTTAGGACATAAAAATATGCTTATATCTACCGTTTAAATACCAAAATACGTTTAACAATGCTATGTTTAAGTGGTTTTGAACTATACTCTCGTTGGGTGCCTCTGATTTATCGACATCGGTGTCTTTCTGTAATCAGGGATGTGCTCTAACGGCGCCCGGTCGCCTGAGGAGACTTATCATTTGGCTTCGGGCGAGTGAAAAAAAATCTTTTAACGAAACAATCGGTTCAAAGGTCGTTGTCTTTGGTGTTGAGACAAATCATTGCGTGTCCTAAAAATAAATACGCAAGACTGACTCTTCGACCGAATCCACAAAAAGCTCAATCAACTTAACATTTTACTGATGATACTGGAAAAAAATTCTGAAGTTCTCTGCTGTAGACAGAAAGTCTGTCTGATGATCGCGTAAGCGTGAAACTCAGAGTCACAGAAAAAGTTATGTCGTATTGATTTGTTCAATCTTCTTTTATAGTTCATTTATTACATAACCAGAAGCTCTAAAAAGAGTACTTTGCTGCGGTTTTCACCTCCTTCAAAACGTTTACAGCTATAACAATGTCAAACTTCCAAACGGAAAAATAAGTGCTCTCGGCTTATTTATTTCTTGCATGAAAGAAAACTTCTATTCAGTACATATTTGATATAAACCAAGAGAAGCTGGTTTGTTGCTTTAGCCATAATTACTATATGGAGATGGTTATGAAACTGGATAAGTTTCTTTGTTTTCTGTTTTGGCCTTGCCCATGCACAAACCACACCCTTTTTCTAAAAGACAGCCAATCAAAAGTTTCGATTGACTTATTCAAAACTCAGTATTAAACTGGTGTCCCCTAACAAATTCTCCTGGCGGGAATTGACCGCTCTTATCATGCAAACGCTTTCTTTTGTTTCGGTGGAAAAACAAGGTTACTGATCACGTGAGTGAAAACACTCTATATGAACTATGCTTCGACTATGTCTTTTTTCAGGATGTCGACCTTCTTTCCTGAAGATAATTGGAAAAAAACGATATTTCATAGGCAAACAGACCATACAGTTTCCAAGGACACGAGTTAATTTTAAAGAAAACCTTCACTCTTGCAATCTTAAAAAATAATCGAGATTAAGAAAAAACAAAGAATTTATGATAACTCATTTTCGTTTTTTGTCGGTGCCGCCATTTCACCCTTCGGTTGCCACAATCGTTTGAAAAATGAAGATCTTTGTGAAAACAGAAAAAAAGAAATTCCGCAAGAATTATAACAAAAAAAAAAATGAACACTGCGGAGCCCGAGGAACAAAAATAGGAGCACATCCCCCCCCACTCCCCCCCACTACAAAGAAAACAAGGAAGAAGCAAGTACTCCCTCGCCGGAATTTCTGGAATTTCGCGCTACTTTGTCATCAGCTTGGAGGTTTCCTTGATCAATCACTCGTGCGATCGACAATCTCTTCTCTGCAATCTAACCTTTCTTTATAAGAGAGATCCAGTTGTGCTAGTCCTACACCTCAATCGAAGACTTGCTGTCCAGAACTAATTTAAATGACTCCAGAGCTGGTCGCACTTCTTCACTGATAAATCTGAATACCTGACAGGACCAAAAATTACATGGTGTTAGTTCGCTACACTATGTCAATTCTTGAGATCAAAAACGTTGTCTTAATTGTTGATTGCTTCTGCGATCAAAAATCGCTCAGTCTCGTTTTTCTGAACATTTCGAGAGTACTTGCGTTTAATGCTCAACAGGTGAAATTTTTCGTAGTAATTTCAAGAGGAAGACTGTTTATTTCAACTCCACTTTTTTCATTAAACGGTCCGTCATTACTTGGTACGGTTCTGACCGATAACTGAGCTTCCAGCGACGTGGATCGAGCAGAAACTGACGTCATTTACTCACTAGCTTAAAAATGAAGCGGGTGTATGCGGGTTAATTAATAAGCAGAACGCACTTTTTGAATTTTAGATTGTCAGGCATGTTCTGCATACTAATAAAGCCACATTCAAACATTGCATTTTCAAGCTAGTGAATAAATGACGTCACTTTCTCCTCGATCCAGATCGCTGAAAGTTTACCGATCGCAACCGCACCAAGTAATGGCGAACCGTTAAATGAAAAAAAGTGGAGTTCAAATAAACAGTCTTCCTCTTGAAGTTACGGCAAAAAAATTCGCCTGTTGAGCATTAAACGCAAGTACTTTCTAAACGTGAAGAAACACGAGAAATGTTTTTTTTTCATCGTTGCAGCACTTTAAGGGGAACGTGAACGTGAAGCGAAGTCAAATGTCATTTCTGTACTTGACGTAAAAACTTTCATTATATAGATCAATACTGATGAAATACTTGGATTTTTTTCTTTACTAAAAAAAAATATCTTCAACGCGCGCGGTGAAGATAGTATCTCTTACTATCAGCACAAAGATAAAATTCGTATCCCGCGCAGCCATGTAACATCCTCTATATATCAAATTAAACTAATTTAAAATGAATATAACTAAAAAACTGGAAGACTAATTACAAACTGACTCGATTTTCCACTTATATAATGCATTTTCTCCATGGATATAATCAATAGTGCTTTGCAACACCATTGAAGGGAAGGCGCTGTTCACATTGCAACCAGGTTGACAATCACACATGGTTTGACGCTACTCTGGTCAGACGAAATTTGAATGTTGCTTTAAAAGTTACAATTCAAAGACCCTGTCTTGTGTCCTGGGTGATACAAAGGTATCGCAAGAGTCCTCTAATATGCAACCAATTTGCTAAAAACGAAAAGGGTGCGCATAATAACAGTAATTAGCATTCTTTTCTTTTAATAAGATGCAAACAGTTCTCAGGTAAATGGATACAGTTTTGTCACGGATAAGGTAACTTTTTAAGCTACATTCAAATTTACTCTAACCAGAATAGCACAAACTATTTCTGACTATTGAAGGGGTTTGCAAAACATTTTACTACACAACACAAGCTGCAAATTCACTCAAATATCGGCAAATAATTCATGATAGCCCACGTACTGACAGCATAAAGCATTGTTAAAATTGTTAGCTGTTTGGACGTCACGGCTATTCTTTATTTCCATATATAATGATTTGGCCTAATATGGCGCTTTTGCCCAAATCTCCGCATAACGCCTCAAAGATAGCTACATATAAAGAGACATAAAGAGTGCCGTGAGTTCGTGAGTCACGTTTCACCATAAGGGAAGCGACCTGGTAAGGTCAACGGTTTCATAGAAAGCCGATTATACAGCATTAGAAAAACACTGAGGATCTTTAAGGCTTGCAAAAATCTCCTCAAGGTGGCACCGTTTTCTCTCCATTTAAAGGTTGGCATCGCTGTTGGCCTTCTGCTCATGCGCCAAAAGATCGCAACAGACCAATCTCGTCACCAGAGTCCGCTTTTCTATTGGTCAGTACTAAGAACATGGACTCTGGCCACTTCCAAAGCAGGAAGTCCGTAAATCACGGACTTCCGGCTCGTCTACGCACGCCCAGAAATTTGAAACAACAGTGGTTGTAAACGGTTACAAAAATGGACCTTTACTACGACTGCGCATAAATTGTAAGTGGCCAGAGTCCGAGTTCTTGGTGCTGACCAAAAAGAAAAGCGGACTCTGGGGACGAGATTAGAAACAGACATAACAACATCGATGTAGGAAAGGAGATCGACTGCATCGTTTCGGTAAAGATCTCATCTCAGTTACAGGAAAACTCAAAAAAAGTACATACACGGCTACTTTGTAGATTTCTCTCGCGCAAAGAGTTGATCCGGAGCCAGGGAAAGTAAATCTTCGAGAACCACTGGAGTACAAGGGTATGCATATCTATTTTTTTAACTTTTCAAAAGAATTTTTGTTACAAAATGAATGCAAAGGTGGTCGCCATTTTTGAAAGTGGTTTATTCAAGCCAACAATCCGCGATAAAATGTTTTGAGACACTTCACATTTTCGGTTAGAAAACACGACACACTTTTTCTTTCGTACCACAACAAATTCCACCTTCATCAACAAAAACGCCCTTCACCCCCGAGCAATGCTGTATAGCTCAAACTTCTCGGACACAACAACAAACCATCAACATTGATTGGGAAGGGGGGAGGGGGGGGTTGGGAAAAGGGTGCGAGACCCCCAGTGTTGGTGGGCTATCTCTATGAGAATTGTCAACCGTCATGAGACTGATGTGATATATGCGGTGAGTAAATTCATTACCATTTCATTCCCCATGGGACTTACTCAAAACTTATTTCCGATACTTCTCGAGGGTCTATAACATACTGCTGACTATTCAGCTGATAGATGTCCCTTCCTTAAACAGGCAGCCATATTGAAACCCCGAAGCGGAGATATGGTGGCAACGTCCCGAACGAATGGCCCTCTAAATTTCTATGCAAACGTCGTCTTTCGTTTCGTTTAAGAAACATGGGTGAATAGGTGTGAGGCCCTTAAGAGCACCTAAACTAAGTGCTTCGTCTACTACCCTCTTTGAACTAGAATTAGTGCTATGAAACGAGAAAACTATACCACAGCTAAGTCAGTGATATCCAGAAATGCATAAACTAGATGAATGCCGTTTTGCAAATAAGCGAAACGAAGTGTCCCTTGCTCTTCTCCCCAACTTCAACATGACTCGTGCCTCGAAATACAGAAAACTAACGTCACAAAGTGTCGCCCCCAAATGCTGCTCCTCAAGTGAGGATAAACTGCTGCATTTACCGGCCCTCAACTAAAAATAACGTTAACGTTTACCCTAATTTTACTGTTAGAAATAAGTAGCAAATGCTTCGACTTAAAGGGACACTTCGTGTTGGAGATCAAAATTGGGCTTGAATCTAATTACTCGCACTTCTGGACATACGTGAACTACAATCAGTGGCACAAATAGTTGGGATGCTAACGCCACGATGAGCCTGAAAACCTCTCAGACGTCAGAAACTAAGCATAACCGTCAAAATTCCAATAAAAGCTTCAAAATAGAAGGCAATTTCAATCCCAATTAATGTTGCATGAAACGGAAAAGCAGAAGTCTGTTCACTATTGGCAACATTGTCTTGGGGCAAGGCAATTATTCACACTCTGTAAGAAAACAAACTTCAAATGGTCAGTGTCCACTGATTGTAAGTCCCTGAGTGTTAGTCGGTCCAGTCCCCATGACCTCTCACCCTTGGAAACCAGTGCTCAACCAAAATAGGTAAAACCCACGTCTAAATAGTCAGCTAACGATCTGACTCCAGCATTAAACGAAATTTAGCAAAAGGTCCCGCGCAACTGGAATCCTGTCCCTTAGTTTTTGGAGTGTTTTTGTCCTCTACAACAGCAAACAAATGAGTTGTAAAGTAGCACAATGTTACAGTTGTAACAACCAAGCCAATGAGCATGTGCTTTCGCCATTTCTTTCTCCAGACTTGCACGACTGCTATATTTAAGTAAGACATTTGCAGCCACAAGGAGAACGTATTAAAAAAGAAATCAATGCTCAAGGCAATTGAGACACGAACAAAGAACTGGGTTACGAAGTGCATGTTCGAAGAGGACGGGTCACTATACATGAAATTGTAAAGCTGAATGAAACCAACCGCCGCTATCAGTGATGTCGACTCACCCAAAATCATCTGAATACTCATGTCGGCAACAAAACGCATGCTCCGTGGTGTGCGAAATCGATCTGCATTCAGTGTGGTCCCTAAATCACATTGTTTAAGCTTCTTGTAAATAAAGTACCACAAATAATCGCGAATAACGATGGTCAGTCTTTCCAATAGATCTATCGCTCCATGCGCAAAGCTAAGGAGTATAAAAAGACGAAGATTCGACAACTCGGCTTGCATGACGCGAAAAACTATGGCGGACGCACTGTACAGTACGGCAAGCAACACATGCGCGTCTCCGGGATGAAGAAAGTCGATTCTTTGTGCAGCGAGCCGTACGATCACCTTGGGTGCAGCCGTGACAAGCGGCAACCCTCCAGCAATTATAGCTCTGTACGTCTCTGTAGCCCGGCCATACAAAGGAATCAACAGATACACCAAAACGAAAGTTATAGGGATTCCAAAAGCAAACTGGGCCACCAGCATTGCAGAAACCTCAAGAGTTTTCCTAATTCTTCTACGTCGTCCATTGTGGCTTTGCTTTGCTATTTTTCTGCCGATGAGTACGCTGTTCATTAATAAGATGACGACAAAAAGGCCGTTAAGAGGAAATGACATCCAAGACCTCTTGTAAATGTCGTACACTTGCAAGGAAAGCCGGTAACAAGAATCCAAAAAAGCACCAAGGAGATTAAGGACCAGCAGATTAAGCTCCTTGATCAAAGGCCAACCAAACAAACACATCACAACAAGGAAACTCCACAATTGAACAACGTATGCTTCAGAGGTAGCAGCTGTCACTATGATCGCCTGGGTACCTTTAGGGACGGCCGTCCAGTTTGAGGACTGCATATCGAAGCAAACATCAACTGTATTAAAATCTAGAACTATTATTAAAATAGCTATGGATCCCAGAGCTATACCACCAACAATCTGAATGAAGAATGCGTTCTTCATGGCTTTCCAGAGCGACTGCCACCATGTTGTCGGTCGCGATTCCTTCCAAGCCATTTTGCTGTTGTCACCTTCAGGAGGGTCATATTCCTGAAAGACCAAATCATTCTCACCGCCAAACTTCTTAAAATCCTCTAAAATATCTTGTTGTTGCAGTAATGGAGCTTCCTCGAGAACTCCTTGCCCTTGATACGATTGAATAACTCCAGCAGTAAACGTCTCGCTGATATAAAAAAGCAATCCCTCGATCGAGAATGGAGCTCCAGCCATTTATGTCCTGGATGACACACGGTTACTTTCGACGGAAAGTTCGTTTTCTGACACACATAGCTTCGCCGAAGGAAGTGAAACAGAAATCCACAGCTTACATCGTCACACTTGATAGATGCTTGCAAAAAGTAGCTTCCTTGACTATCGATCTCTCAGATTATTTACACCAATAAGCTGCGTAAGCGAAAACTAATTGTTATTAGTTAGCGTATTCAACAATTACCAAAGCGAGTGCGACAAGCCTGTAAGAATCATACTGCGTGTTGTAAACGAACACTGCTGTGGAATTCAGAAGGTGACCCGATTTCCAACCCCTATGCTGTCAGAAAACATACCTAACATATCTTTTGTCTGGAAAACACAAAAGGGCGCATTAACGTCCAAATGTGTTGAGCGGTGTTCTTGCGAATTGTATTCTCTGGAGAAAATTCATTTTATCATGAAAGAGACCACTTCTTGCTCAATTTAAAGTATATTTGATTGCTGAACTAATTCAGCCTACTGCCACTGAATGATTGGCAGATACACACATGCGTGTCAGTTACTGAAATGTACTTAAGACAGATTTATTTTGGATTTGCTTTTCTGTTTTGGGAATAACTTCCGCTCCGGCTGTAAAAACATCAGTCACAAACAAGTCTTTCTCTGGACTACTCGAATTCCATCAATGAACCATCAGGGCGGACGGGCGTGACTTAATGTGGATTTGCTCAATTGTGCACCGGACCTATATGTATAAAAGTTATTGTGGTTTTTCTACATCAGCCGCGGCTGTATTGTTATTCATGAACTGTGTTTGCTGCAAGAGATAAAAGCCATCAAATATCGCAGTCTGCATCTTCTTCCCTTTCCTGTATTTCTATTAACAAAAAGTGACTCAAGAACAAAGGTCAAGACTAAGTTTTGTGATGACTCTGGAATTGCTCCTCAAAAAAAATATTATTGTGAGAAATGTTGTGACAGTGTTCTGAATTCACGAAGGCAATATTATTGACTTTTCCACTTGACAGATTTCTAGGTTCTTTTTAGATTGAGTTGACTGATCACGACTATGGGAGTAACAGAGTATGCAAGGCTTCAAAATAACTATTCGTGGAATTAAAACAGTCTCACTAGGTGCGAAAATTGTGAAAGTTTCGTTATTTTTTCATGCAACTGGCACCCGTTCAGGTCCTGAATTCATCATCCACGCAGTTGGGCTCGAAGGTCAGCTTTCCCGTCATTAGAAAGCTCCGACGTCAAAGTGAATTAATGGACGTTTTTATATCATTTATTACATAGCTGGTTAGAAGAGTAAGAGTTTGGGTGTAAACTATGGTTGGCAGAATGGTGCAAAATTCAATAAATCAAAATTGCTTCCAGCAACGACCATCCTGCAGTTCATCGTTTTCTCTCTGTGTCAACGATAAAATTCGTCCAAATTCAACGGCTAATACCATAACCAACACTTAAAACACGCCTAATCCAACAACAAAGGTTAGTCAACATCAACGACAACGAATCACCTCAAAACCAACATCGAACAGCGAAATCACCTCCAACGACAAAATACGCGGTTCAACAATTTGAGGACGAGTGAATGAATGGCTATGGTCCGGGAAGGTTGGAACCGAAAAATTCCGGGCGGCCTGAAGGAGCCACCAACCAAAGTACTGAATGGGACTTGTTCTTTATATATGTGTAACAGATAGTCTTCGATTTGAAAGCGTCAAACTTTACTACAAACGTTTCCTTAAAGTTTCGAACTCTGCCATACAAGTTCGAAAATGCTTCCTCATGATCATGCATTCACATTCCATTCAGGGTTCAAAATAATATCACAGCTTGTACTCCGAATTTGTAGGCTACCCAGATGTCAATAATGAATGAGCATGTACCCTCAATAGTCAACAACATGATTTGTGAAACATTGAATACCCAAGAAACAATATCAACTTAATTCATGACAACAAGGTCATAGAACTGATATTTGGGGAATCAATTTAATTATCGGTATCACGAATTTGAAAGATAGCGATACACATTTTTGTTCATTTTCTGCGATTTGCATGTATGTACTGCTAAGCTAATCAACAAGAATTTGCCAAGAATTAGTTGCCTAGAACGTGATCAAAATCTTCCCGAATTGAAATGAGGAAGCATTTTTTATTTATTTATTTATTTAATCAAGTTTCAGATTTACAATTAAAAAAATTTGACAATCAAATCAATCAACCGACTCCTTAAAAATAAGCCACCTATTATTACAACATAAATAAATCTATAGAATTAATTATGTAATAAAATTATCTTAAAAGTTACCATGAATGGACCAATGATTAGGTAAAATACAACGTGATTATTCCAGCTTAAATTGTGGCTGACCAAAATCCCCAGGTCTTTCTCAACATCAACACGGTCTAACTTAATCCCACCAAAGTAATAGCCCCTATCATCAATTGATCTTATACAAGCCACCCTTAAAACCTTACACTTCTTGGCATTAAACTCCATACCCTAAATAGAAGACCACTGGAATAACTTATTTAGGTCATCCTGCAATTTTTCGCCGTCATCGCGTCCAAGAATTAACCGAAAACACTTTGAGTCATCAGCAAAGAGGGGTAACAATGTTTCCTTTGAAACTGCATTGGGCATATCATTGATAAAAAGCAAGAACAGTAAAGCCCCAAAATTGACCCTTGCGGGACTCCAGATGTTACAGGGAGGAAATCAGACGACTCGTTATCTATCACGACTCTGTGTCTTTTACCCGATAAATATGATCTAAACCAAGTTAACAAGGATCCGCCAATGCCAAGGCATTCAAGCTTAAATAGGAGCTTTTCGTGAGACACGATCAAAAGCCTTAGAAAAATCTAGATAAATAACATCAACTTGTTGTCTCCTCTCAAGAGCAACAGCGAATTGATGAACAACTTGAGATAGTTGAGACACAGTGGATTTTCCTGGCAGTAAACCATGCTGCCAATGGGTAAGATGAGGGCAAATAATACCAAAGATCTCATTATAAACTTGTCTTTCCAAAATTTTAGATAGAACATCAAGAAGTGAAATACCACGGTAGTTTGAAACTATCGTCTTTGACTCACATTTATGAATAGGGACAAGATTTGCGTCTTTCCATTTTTCAGGAAATGTCCCAAGCTCTAAGGACAAATTAAATAATCTCCATAACGAAGGTGAAATTTCCTTAGCACACGCTTGCAATAACTTACTTGGAAGACCAAGGAAAGCTTTGTTAACATCAAGCGATTGGAGCTGTTTGAGAATGTTGCTAGGGGTAACGCGAAGTTCAGATAATTCATAATTCAAGATAGCGCCGTAAACCCTTCCATGATGACAAGGAAAGAAGAAAAGTTGGCGAATATTCTGCAACGCACATACCTTCATGACCAGATCTGAAAGAACCGTGGGAACTTAAGAACAGATGACTTTTGACGTTCCAAGACACGATATAAAACCAAAAAGAAAGAAGAACACAGAGAACCACAGGCGGCCCAGAGTCGGAAGGTAAACAATTATAAGGATTTGTATGGGAATCTCGATAACAGACTGAAAAAGATATTTACCCGCAAAAGTTCTCAATAAAAAAGCCGTACTTAATTGTCGTGGTGAATTTCTCGCTTTTTGTGTGGTTTTTTGCCTGATTGAATGCGATTTAAGCGACTTCTCAAATTCCCGAGTTGTCACTCGTACCTAAATAAAGGAAAAGCTGGCAACTCATTTCTAACTTACCTCAGATCTCGCCGAAAAAATTCACACTTCTCCGGCATCAGTCACGCTCAAACTCCGGCGATGGCTACACGGATAAATTTACTTCCCCTTGACCAAGTTTCAAGGTCCAGCGAGTATCCATTGCTGAGAAACAGCGAAAAATATTCAAATTTTCAAACTCCTTCGAGGCTCGCTAACAATCAATTTTGACACGGCTGGTCAACGGTTCACTGAGCCTCCATACGGTGAGCGCAAACCTACGCAAGTGTACCCATAGTTGGGCAGAGCAAAACAAATCCCAGACTCGTCCCCAAATACCTGCCTGGGGTCATGTTCGAGTTTCTAAATCGGCGAACGATATTAAAAGTTCCACACTGAAACCTTAAACACAGCTCCCATCGCTTTGGTTGCCCCACCGCATGTTATAAATCCGGATTTTCATCGAACTCCGTAAGTACTGAAGCTGTTTGGATGGAGTTTGAAACGCAGTCGAAGGTATTTACTAGTGTATGAAACACAATCCTGTTTTTCATCCGTCAACAACTCACATTATCATGACTGCAGAAGAAATTCATATGAAAAGGTCGCTGCACCTTTTCAGCCTTTTGGACACATTTTTCTGTTGAGAGTCCAGGGAAAATGCCATCGTTGAAATCATCTGTGCTTTGTTTTTGCGCTTCCAGTTGCGTTGAAATGTTCAAAGTTATTTCTCACACCGGTGCATCAAGCGATATCGATCGAAAACCAACAATTATTACTCGGAATACCTGAAAGGTATCCGAGTTACAATCTCGCTTGTCTGTTTTTTGGACAGTAGAAATTACGGTGCGGTGATTTCTTTGGCTCAAAGCAATTCACTTAACAAAACTATACTTTTCCAACAACAACAAAAAAACAGCCGTGGTGTCGAGTGTCATCGGACGAGGGGATTTTTGCACGCGCGAGGCTTCAAACAGCTTCAGTACTTACGGAGTTCGATGAAAATCCGGATTTATAACATGCGGTGGGGCAACCAAAGCGATGGGAGCTGTGTTTAAGGTTAGAAACTCGAACATGACCCCAGGCAGGTATTTGGGGACGAGTCTGGGATTTGTTTTGCTCTGCCCAACTATGGGTACACTTGCGTAGGTTTGCGCTCACCGTATGGAGGCTCAGTGAACCGTTGACCAGCCGTGTCTTGATTGTTAGCGAGCCTCGAGGGAGTTTGAAAATTTGAATATTTTTCGCTGTTTCTCAGCAATGGATACTCGCTGGACCTTGAAACTTGGTCAAGGGGAAGTAAATTTATCCGTGTAGCCATCGCCGGAGTTTGAGCGTGACTGATGCCGGAGAAGTGTGAATTTTTTCGGCGAGATCTGAGGTAAGTTAGAAATGAGTTGCCAGCCTTTCCTTTATTTAGCGGCGGGTCTAAAACACAGGTCACATTCCACAGGTAACTCGTTGCAGGTCATTGTTTTACTTTTTTGAAAGTACCCCAAAACCTTCAATTTGGCTAATCCTACGCCTAAAAACCAACCTTAGGCCTAGGGTTAGCCAAATTGAGAGTTTTGGTTACTTTCCAAAACGTGAAACAATGACCTGCAGGAGTGACGTGTGGAATGTGACCTGTGCTTTAGACCCGCCGTTTATTTAGGTACGAGTGACAACTCGGGAATTTGAGAAGTCGCTTAAATCGCATTCAATCAGGCAAAAAACCACACAAAAAGCGAGAAATTCACCACGACAATAAAGTACGGCTTTTTTATTGAGAACTTTTGCGGGTAAATATCTTTTTCAGTCTGTTATCGAGATTCCCATACAAATCCTTATAATTGTTTACCTTCCGACTCTGGGCCGCCTGTGAGAGAACAGAAAAACGTGGCCACCACCCATGATATCGATCAGTTGCGTCCAAAAGCGATCGCACTTAAAACACTTCAAATCTTTGCAAAAGAGTTCCGAAACTTTTAAGAAACGTTTGTAGTCAAGTTTGACACTTTCTATTGCTCAAAAGCTAAGACTTACTGTTACAAATATATAAAGATTAAGTTCCATTTAATACTTTGCCCAGTGGCTCCTCCAGGCCCCCTGTTCTATTGCCAGCATGCCGGAATTTTCCGGTTCCAACCTTCCCCGACCATAGCCAGTCGCTCGTCCCAAACTGTTAAACCGCTTATTTTGTTGTTGAAGTTGATATCGATGTTCGATATTGGTTTTGAGGTGATTCGTTGTCGTTGATGTTTACTTAGTTTTGTTGTTGGATCAGGCGTGTTTTAAGTGTTGAATGTTGTATTAGCCGTTGAACTTGGACGAATTTTACTGCCGACCCAGTGAGAAAATGTTGAACTGCAGGTTGGTTGTTGATGTTGGAAATAATTTTGATTTCTTGAATTTTGCACCATTCCACCAACCATAGTAAACGGTAGGTGCTTCAGTTAATATTCAACGACTATAGTAGTTTTCACGTGACGTCATCGCCGTAGCTTTGGTTAGCTCCTTTTGTTCGTCCACCAGCAATACACCGTATTCATATTCTCAGTATTGGACTGGAACTAGCTTGCAATAGAGGCTAATGCGGGGAAATCTTTTCAAATGCAAATGCTTTTTAATATATTACCCCGCATTGGCCTCCATTGCAAGCTAGTTCCAATCCAATACTGAGAATACGAATATGGTCTATTGCACATTGCAACACAGTTATCTGTGTCTCTAGAGAATAGTTGCAAACCACCTATCGTATAGTGAAAAGAAAAATAGTCAAAGTGAAATAGTATTGTTTTGTAAGAGCGTGAACTTTCAATTAATTTCCCACAACTGAGACGTTCCAAAACCTACCGTATTCCAAATGACTGACTTTTGTAAACAAAATATTTTAAAAGAAAAATGGGTAAATAAATGACAACTGAGCTCCCATGGTGGCTGAGAAGATATAATAAGTTCCCCGAACGGAGGTAACGGTACCATAATTAGCGAAAGCGAGGACATAAATACAAGAAATGAAACTAAAATACCAACACGTGTGGCATTACGCTTGATCAACTCAAGGAAAAGTCAAGACAATTTATGTGCACCTGTGGGCTTGATTTCAGATCGTGTCTAAAATGACAAAAATGGAAGGAGCTGAGATGAAATGCGAAACGCCGCACCGCAGAGCCAACGCTTGTCTTTGAGCTCCATGCAGTCGTTGAAATCCTGGGGCATGGAGCTCAAAGACAAGCGTTGGCTCTGCGGTGCGGCGTTTCGCATTTCATCTCAGCTCCTTCCATTTTTGTCATTTTAACACGTTACGTCAAGGAGCTATAAAACTCGTTCAAAATACGAACGTGTATAAATAAAATCTATAATAATTACAGCCATATAATACAATTCAATTCTAAAAACGACAAAAAGCCACATACTAAAAACGTGACTTGGAAAACTCTAAAACTCGTTCTAAAAGCAGTTAAAAGCTACGATTGTACACTATAAGACACGTTCTAAAAAACTGCAATCCTGCAATTTACTTTTGAAGTCACTAGAATCACTTGAAAGACGCACATGAGAAGGCAAACTGTTCCATAACTTAGTTAATGAATAAGTGACAGAATTCTTCTTAAATTTACAATTAAATTTAGGTAATTCCAAATTCAAGCCCTCGCCTCTTAGCCTATACGGTGTATGCCTGTATTTAAAAAGGCTAGCAATATATGTAGGACCCGTACCATTTAGACATTTAAAAAGAAGTATTAGCGCCTGATGTAAGCGCCTACAATATAAAGATGTCATGCTAGCCGCAGTGAGCAGTTCGTCGTATGACATTGACTTGTTGTGCCCGATTAATGTTCTCAAAATATAACAGTTGCCATCTTCGACACGGTTGCGTTGACCCGTACCTATGCCTACAAACAAAGGACCACAGTATTCGAGATGAGGTAATATAAATGCTTTAAAAAGTTTTATCATTGCATCATGAGGAAGAAAACGCCTTATTCTTCTCAGAGCAGAAGCCTTGGCATAGGCTTTCTTTAGTTGATCTGATATGTGTTCTTTATAGGATAAGTCCTTGTCTAAAGTTACGCCAAGAATCTTAATAGATCGGAGAAATTCTATTTGAGCATTATTAAGAAATAAAGAATAATGATAGGCACAGGGTCCGACAGATAATGCTTGAGTCTTAGCACAGTTCACTGTTAAATAGTTGGACTCAAACCATGACGAAAGAGAACGGGAAGAATTTGAAGAATCGAACAATTAACTATTGTGACTTTGATGTCTGTGCTTGACATAATTGTTCAATTTAAGGTATAATTATCACACCGCCTATTCCACGCACGATGGTGCGTAACATCTTTTTCCCTTCAGCAGTGATACCTCGCTTGAATAAGTAAACATTATTGCAAGGAACAATAAATAATTGTTATAAGCTCAGTCCTGTCACAAGGAACAGCGGAACATTTTTATTTCACAGAAACTGTAATGGACGAGAATACATTTGTCGGATTCGTTTGTTTAAAGTGTTTGGTTTTAAAGTAGGTTCGCATGTGTAAGCAACATGATTGTGTGCCACAAGATAAGTCTATACATACAAAGTCTACAGACAAAAAATTGACCACTCCCCAGTACTTATCATTCTGATTTCACAAAACGTTTTCAGCACCCGACAGGTCTATTGTGAAGATTAAGACAACTTATCATTGTCCCTAAACATAAGACGTATCCACCTCCACCTTGAAAGCAAGACTTGAACTGGACAACCTGACAAATGGGTTTTTCTCTTTTTTTTTTTTTTTTTTTTTGAACATGGGTTTTTCTCAAGTGGTGCTCTTCTTACGAGTCTTGAAGCCTGGTTTATTCACGTTTCTTCCTAACCTCGTGGTTCAGACAAACGTACACATACCATAAAGCCCTGGGGCAAACGCGTAATTTCTCTTCAAAAGCACTTGACCGTGCCCTATATGAGGGAGGTTTTTTTTACCAGTATGCTTCGTATTTGCCTCGATTGAGTAAACAAGGTTAATCCAAGAAACGCGCTTTATCAAGTTGCTGCCGAGGATAAACCGCGGCAAGTCATACTAGGGCATCTGGTCTGTAAAGGTGTTTCAACATAATTTACAGCTGTATTCAACCAAGAAGACATGTCTCCATCAAGGGTATTTTTTCTGCGTGCACTGTTTGGTGTAATGGTAAGCGGAACTATCGTCGTGCTCTGTATTCTAGCAATGACACAGGATGCGGCTACAGAAGAACCTGAGGGTGGATCTAAAAAGGCTCCCCAGGAACACGATGAGAGAGACTAAGAAGCCAAAACGGTAAGAGATCTTTAACAATGAGTACTTTTACAAGATTAGATTGCCTACTTCCCAAACCCCTTCAAAAAGCGTAACGGGAATTCCAAGATTTCTAGGTTTGTTTTCCCTTCCTTTTTAAATTACGGCCACCTGTTTTTGCTTTTTAAATTACGCTGTTTTATTTTAATAAATACTTGTCCAGGTGCATTGCAAATATACAAACTTAAAAGCTCAGTTTGCGAAAATGATTGCTTATGAAAATAAAATGCTCTGGTTGATTAACACAAATTGTTCAACCAGAACGGAAAATATGACCATTTCGAGTGCAGATCGGTCTGCAGTATTCACCGATTGGTTCAGTGGACTGTAACAAGAAAGCGCTTATAGTTTCCATCGAGCAATATCTGGCACCGTGTTCTCCCCCCCCCCCCCCCCCAACAGACATTAAGAAAATTCCAGAGTTTTGAAGCATGCAACCGTGGACGGATCGAGTCTCTGTTAGAAAATATTTTCTAACAGAGACTCGATCCGTAAGGCCAGGGAGGTTTTCTTAATTTTAAAAGGCAGTACAATTGATCCCAAGGGTCTTAATATCCGCGAAGAAACGTATTAGATTTCAGTTTATTATTTTGAGTGATTTCCGTTATTTTTCCGTGACTCTTAGTATTTGAATTCAAAATCTTTGTAACTGCCATGTTTTATCACATTTTTTCCAGTATTACGTCAACATCCATTTACTATATATACATATGTACATAGAAGCATTTTAATGTAAACTCTCATTGTACCTGAAGAAGGCTGGTTTGGCCAGCCGAAGTATAGTACACCACTAAAATCAAATCTACGTTGTATCGGCTCTTGCTTAAAATATTAAGAAAATGTATTTCACCGTTTCTATTTAGTAAGCGCGTGCATGATAACTAAAATTGTCACATACGGGGCAAAATTACTAAATTCTATTAGCATTAAATTGGCTAAGACGAAGGGCATTTTTCTTAATCACGAGGGCACTTGTGGTAATCAAGAGGGCGTGATTACTTGATCCTGATGGGTTGCTTATCCACAGCAAGCGAAGTTACAAAAGAATCTTCTTCCAGATTCAGAGACATTTAAGCGCTATTTCTGGTGACAGCAACGATTTATTGAATCGAACTTTAACCGAATGAAAGCGTGTTAAGTTGATTGTCATTTGTCAAAGTATTGAACAAGCTTCCCTCAATAATTTTGTCCTTTATGTGATAGACATGTAATCGCAATGTGACCTCGGTCACATTTCAACGTTTTCCAGCGAAGCGAAACGTACGCGTGGCACATTGCGCTGACATATACAAATTATACACCCCAAGTCTTACCCTGTATTTCTTTTGTTTTGTGGCAGTGACGAATAACGGAGCAGTTTGATGTTTGGAAGACGCATTTAAAGAAGGATTTTGATATACATAATCAGTTGACTGTTTGATATGGACAATTTACTAACCTTAAATTTTGTTAACTGCCTATGAAGAAATTATTTAGCACACGTTAAATTACATTGAGGGTGAACGGCTTAGTTTTAACATTGAAAGCATATCGTAAACGCCGGCTACTTTAGCTCGTCTTTGAAGAAATGTCCCAAATGAGCCATTTGAATGCCAAAATAACTATCACGATGCGTTTTGAACCAAACGGAATAAAATAAAACTAAGGATAGTGTGTATAACTTCGTCTCACCGTATTTCTTTCATTTTTTAAATTGCAATTGCGCACATGTACTCGAAAAAGAACTTGAGCCATGGTACGCTAGCGGAAAAGACAAGCCTGCTGAATTAGACGTAGAAAAACCCTAGGCGAAAAAGAAACATAGCGTGAAAAGAAAAAAAACGACAGGCCGTTTTAATCATTTCATTAACTTTACGTTCATTTTTATTTCACAAAATAAAAATCAAAAGTAAAGAATAAGGGAAATAAATGCATATCAATTTCATTGACTCGTGATGGGAGCGAGTTAATGGCCTATGACGTTCTCTGATGGACAGAAATATTTTTTTTTTGGGTATTACGGAATTTTATAGTGGAATCGAGAATAATCTGGGTAATTGTTTTGAACTATTATCTGCGTCACTTGTAACAGCACTCAGTGTGCCAGTATTCCAAGTTTTTGGCTGGTCTTTCATATACCGGATCCGAAATAATCAAGTCTGTAAAACAAGAGAACAAAGCGAACATAACAATACCTAACAAGACGCCTATAAGGGCGTATCCCTGGGACGCAAATTGTCCTTTTACAGTTAACTAGAACTACGGGTAAAATTCGGAAAATGACGAGAGTTTACCAGAAAGATGAAACTGTAATTTAACTAGCAGGTATTTGTTGTAAAAACAGAAAGAGGTATTTCTTATTATTAATGCTACTAAATTTGCAAATGGAAACAATCAGCACAGCAATACCATTAGAATTTATATTTCTTTGGAATACTGACTGGAGATCAATCTTGCTGAATAAGACGTAGAAAAATCCTCGGCGACAAAGAAACTTTTCGGCAGATAACACAAACTTCGGCCTTGATAATTATCGCTATCATGCAAAACCGAATCCAATAATTGTTAACTAATGACATGTAATGATGTTTAGCAAAAGAAGATTCAGAAGCTCACCCTTATAATTTTTCACATGAATATCGTTTACGCTTGCAATGTTTTGCAATAAAAACCATCCAGATGCCTTTGCTAGGCTCTAAAGAAGCTCTCAATGTAATTTTTCCGTCATATCGACTAAAATTCCATAATTTCTTCCTCCACTGTGGACACCATTTTTGTCTCGCTGGAGGATCACAGAATGACGTCAAAATCACCGAAACAGACAGACAGACAGACAGACAGACACAAAATCGAGAAATCGAGATTTTTCTTGGCATATAGCACACAGGAAGACCGTCAAGATTAATGTTGCTACCCGCCTAGTGACTCGCAGCAATGAAAGTCTACCCAAGTTTTTCCTATGTGCAAATTTCCCAAGTCAATTACTCGTTCGTTTTAAAAATCGATGGATGGTTGATCAACCACATGTGGGTGGCAATAGGGAAGATATCTGTTTACAAACATTGTTATTCAAATGTGCCAACCACAGAAACAAAAGACCCTTTGTTTCGACAGCCAGTGAGGCTATGGTTGGCACATTAATGACAATAAGTAACGTCAACGATATCTTCGCTACGTGTGAGCCTTTTTTGAAGGCTTTTATGTTTCTCATATAAAAATGATAATTAACAATTATTCCATGAGCGCAAGTTGGATATGAGATGGTAAATAGCCAACGAGGCGCGTAGTGCCGAGTTGGCTTTTGCTTATGCAAAATTTTGGAGGGCAAACAAAGAGTACTTAAGGCCCGTTTCAAACGTCGTCGTGCTACTGCCGAGCCAAACTCAATTCATCGCTCTTAGCAAGGCAGTAGCACGACGTTTGAAATCACATCGCGCCACTGCCATGGAAATGTACATTGAAGGAAGACGCTCTACTCGTCCCAAATTCTAGTCGGTAAACTACAAAGCTAAAACCATAAATTTGTTGATGTAATTATTAAAAGAAAGGATGTAAAGCTAAAGCTGGTACACATGTAACATGTGATACTGAGTTGTGCGTAATCTTTAATGAGCTACGCCTCAGGCTACTTATCAACGTTTGAGATCAAATCGACTATAACCTTTGTTTTTTGAAGTGACTCATCAGTTGCCAATACTATGAGGCGCATTTAAGTAACCGTCCCCTATTGTCCTTTGGTGTCGTTGGCCGCCTTAGAATGTACTACCGTTATCTTCATGAAAATAATTGACAAGAACTAACACCTCTTGAGAATGACATATGTGAGGACGGTGAGTGTGCAACCAAATTGTGCAAACAACAATCTGCGAAGGTTCAGTGGTGTTTCTTTGTCCCAAGTGAATAAAAGTTGTTGGATTTGAATGCGGTGCATGATTCGGACCTCAAATCAAGTTCTGACGAACGAATGTATTTCCTTCGAAAAGAAAGGTCTTCGATTCAGTTCAATCAAGCTTTGTAAGAAGCAAACAGAGTGGATGGTTCCGGATGCTTTTCTTACTATTAATTGCCTATTTTTAGCCTAACAAGGGGATTAATTTTACTTCAATTTTCTTTGAACAAGAGTTGACCTACACTATTTCCGGAGTCAACTCTTGGGCTTTCAGCTTCAAAGTAGAATGACATTGCCTAATTTACTGATCAAGCGGAGCTCATTAGGATCTAATGATGTAGCAGCGGCTTGTCTGCGCCACACGCCCGAAATGCACAGAAGCGCGTCTCTTAGTGATTATTTTATTGGCCTTTGTTGACTCTTGAATTAGCTCAACATTTTAAAAAAAATGTTTGACCTTAATTTGTGGAACTGACATAAGGGTTAGGGCCAAATCAGAAAGTAAACAAAGTATAATTAAATGCCTCTCCAGCATTATAGAATAAATAAAATATCCTCTATGATGTTTTTTTTTTTAAATACCTGTTGCGGCGCTCGTCCTGTGAAAGTGGTTGCGTCCAAAATGGCGTCCAGCTTGCTGTGAATTGGAGCAAAGTACTCACAGTTCTTGATCCTGTCGACTAAATCATTGTCTCCACCCTGTTCCTTGACAACAGCCCCAGATTCCTGAGACAGTACACGTATCTTCTCATGACACTCCTGTAAGGTGTATAAAAATTTTCAATTGGGGCAGGGGGCGGGGGGGGGCGGGGGGGGGGAGAGCTGTAGCTTGAAAGGGGAAGAACTCGAGTCCCAGGGAAATCAAGCACGATCCTCGAGAACACAAGAAAAGGTTTGAAAGAGATTGTGGAGTACACAAGCCTTTTGATTTCCTTCCTAACCTCAACGTCATTTCGACTGGTTTACTTATCTAAATAGTGAAGATGAGGCTTTAAAACCTTTGCAAAAACCGTGGACGATAAGTCTTGCATAGCGTTGGATCACACAAGATCGTGATCAGTCTAAATTGATTAAAACGTATTTATGAAAGTCAAGTACACTGCTGCACGACTGATAAAACAACGCAGAACCGAAATATCGTTAAAAGAAATACACTTTCGCGATGTTTTATCAGTCGTGCAGTAGTCTATCTTGACTTTCATAAATACTTCTCTAAATAGTTAATCCAATTGTGAAAGTTGCTCGATTCCGTGAAAAGGTTTCATTACTAAATCGTCGTTTCTCAGTTCAATAGTATAGACTGCCGATAACCCACGCACTCCCTTACCAAAATCGAGAAATTCTATAGGAACTGAATCAAAATCCTTTACATTACCTGTCTATTGCCACCAGCTTTGACTATGGCCATGATGATGTTCTCAGACGCCATGAATGGTAACTCCTGACGAATATGTCTTGCGATAACCTGTCACAGCACACAACGAGAGCCGAGT
>OX421452.1:18917182-18919682 GCA_949126865.1 Montipora capitata
ATGAACTACCATAAACTGGAGCCAGTTTCCTTGAACTAACTTTCCCCTTTGGTAAGTCTGGCTTGGAGCTTTACCTGTTTGCGCTGTCATCCAGGGTTCTCTCCAGCCACTGTGTAGCCGCAGTTTGCTGTGCATCTCCTACAAGCACCATTAAATGACGAGCAAGGCTGCAGCATCTTTCACTTCTCATTGGATTCCGTTTGTATGGCATTGCACTCGAACCTTTTGGGGGAAAAATGCGATGAATTAAACGGAGCTTGCCAGTTTCCTTCAACCAATTCAAAGCTGGGGATAAACCGACTTGCCAAGAAACAAAGCTCTCAAGTAAATCAAGATAAATATTAATCCTTAAATAATAATAAAACGTTTTAAAAGTGTTCTAGTTAGTCATTACCCTCCCATGCTCAAATTTATTTATTATTATTATTTTTGTTGATAACTCAAAAATGGGGGTCGGTCGGACGACAGTAAACGAAGAAAAAAAGGGGAACGGCCTGAGGCTCACAAATACTCGAAGATACACAACACATCACTAATTTCTCTGTATACTGTAAGTAGACGGATGGGTCCTGCTCACGGTGCTCACGGTGTGAGTACTTATCCTTTGCAAGAAAAAGTGCTCTTCTTTTTCTACAGACCAGATCCAAATCAAAACTAGAAGGTTGAGAAAATATCATTAACGTAAACAATCGCCAGGTTGCACCAAGGTATTCACTCACCGATTTGATCTTTTTCGAAGGGCTCTTCGATTTCTTTTTGATTGGCTAAAAGCCGAATATCTGTGCAAATCTTAAAAACAAAACACAGTGCAAACACGTGAATATAACTCATTGCCTATTGATATAAATATAATATTATGAACCCCAATACGTATGCTTAAAGTCAACTCCGTCGGACAAAAAAAATTCAAGAGCAACAACATTCGAATGTAATTTCGTTTATAACCCGCACTTCAAAATAATTATGTACATTTTTCAAATCGAGTCCCTTCACGGGAATACATGATCCCAACAAATTGACCTGCTCCCAACTGTGTCGCTTCACAGCTCAGATGGTAGAGCAAATGCATCGGCATCGCATCGCACCTCGGTTTTACCGAGGGAAAAAAATTTGCATACCTCGGTGGCGCGCGACCACTACCCGTGGCAAAGACGAGGTATTGCCTCGTCCCGAGGGGTCAATACTTTCAGGCGGTACTGTAGCTCAGTTGGTAGAGCAAATGAGCCGGCATCGCAGAGGTCATGAGTTCCAATCCCGATGAAGTAACATGAATTGTTCAGGTGTCAATGAGAGACAATTGCTTAAATTGTCCAGTTAAGTACAAGGATCACTTCTCCTTTCATCTATAACCCGCATTTCTGGCAAATGTGTACATTTACAGTATTTATTGTAACTTTTTCGGTCACGGCAGTGCATTTCATTTTTTGTGTTGTTTTACCATTTACTCGCCCTTTCTTACCATATAACTTAACGATAACTCTTTACCTATTTTTATACACTCTGACCCACCAAAGCTTCGTGACGAATTAATGTCTGTTGAGCATGCAAAACTAAGGTTGCAAGCATCAGGAAGCAACTTTGAAAAACTCCCTGCCTCCTTTTGTATTTTCTGTTTCATTTAAACCTTCCTTCAATGTTCTAAGTAGTTATTTTTATGTTTCGCTTGATTTGGTTGCCAGTTTCGAGTCGACGAATTTGCCTAAATTTCGTGACACAGCCCCGTTAAAGACGGCATTTCTCATAATTTAGGTTCTGACGGAATAATTTGGGTAAATATAATAATAGCTGCCATTTATTCAATTGTCCTTTTTATTAATATTTTCATATTGGTTACCCTATTTGAAGATATGTAGTTCCTCTTTAGCGTGTTTTTAGTTTTCTTCAAAACCTACACGTTATTTTCTCTTTGTAAGTCGCATTGTCAAGTAAGTAAGTAAGTAAGTATCATTATTTACTCTCGGATTTTTAGAATAGCTAGTAGCTAGTAGCTAATACCTCCAAGCACTGAACAGAACAACTTTTAAGAATCTCAACTGACCAGAGGCAAAACCGGTTCGCTATTTACAAGTGCAGCCAGGAAATTGAACCAGGGACTACCCGGAAAAAATTCAGCAAGTGGTCAGAACGTTTCTTGAACCCAGGATCTCCGGATGTCAAGGCAAGCACCCTAACCACTGGGCTACACTGTCTCCTACAGTGGAATACATGTAATGGGAAGTAAAACCTTGTTGGGTCTCTGAGGATAAGACATACACTCTGCCACTTTATTGTTCGAAAAAACCTATTATTTAGAAAATTAAGGGATGAAGGTAACTTCACTCAACCAAACTTGTTGCTAAGTATCTTTTCTCCATTAGAGATAATTAGTTTAAAAATCTGAGGGACACCACTGTCACAGCATGGGAAATGTTCACTTCTGGTTGCCTTCCGTGTCTCAAAAACATCACATACTTAAGCTCCCCTATTGGGTAACGAAAATCTTAGCATGAATTTCAGTCAT
>OX421452.1:18929682-18959682 GCA_949126865.1 Montipora capitata
ACCAACAAACTTAACCCTCGTAATTGGCCGAATTTGGGAGTCAAACCTTGAACATGAATGTGGAAGGCAACTGCTGTCTCTTTGTCACCACTTCTCTCCTGCAAAAAATGTCACTCTTTTGGAAATAATAATCAGATTTCCTTGGGTATTAATGATGGGTTCTTTAATGACAGGACTTTCCAGAATCGTGCCTGAACCAGTACTCACCTTGTTACTTTGGTCTTCTTGTTCCTACCTCCATCCCTGTAATGGTGACGTTTATGTATTTCAATTGGATGGGACTGAAGTTTTTCATTCATAATTAAACAAGCTCAGACAAGGTCACTGAAGATGGAGTTGTGGCTCATTGTTAAATGACAGTGACAGTTGCTGGCCGTGTGCACAAATGGTGATGCTTAAATGGACCAATACCCCTTGGCCAATGTTCCTGTTATATTTCAACCCAGGCGTTCAATTGAGGATTTGCTCCAATCCCAAATAAGTGTGATTGGAACCATATTTAACATGGTTTGATGCCAACCTGTAGCTTTCAAAGACTCGAATCAGGTTACTAATTGAAGAATGAAGTACACATCTCGCAAGATTATTTGGATTGGTTAGATTGGAAAATCAAAACCTGAGGATGATGGTAAGCAGACCAGACTCATTTCTATAGGACCCTTCCCTTACAGAGAATTGCTATCATATCGGTCACTGAGTTCAGAATATGTTTGGCTAGGTTGTAAGAAGTTTACAGAATTACTAATGTTGGTTACTGGACCCTCACTATTTTTTTTTTTAATGAAATATTATATGGCTACATTCTCTCAGTTGTATGTGTGGTAACATATTTGATAAATTAATCCACCCTTTACTTAGATCTTATTAATAGTTGTAATTTATTACAAGTTTGCTGTCAAACTTACAAACAAGGTTAGCAAGCAAATTTAACTATTTTTAGAATATTCTGTCTAAGGTGCCTGCCAAAGTAGGGTTGTTCAGTTATACCAGAAACCCATAAGGGTTGAAACGTGTAACGCGGGTTCACAGCTTCTGAATATTCAGTGCGAACTGATTAGTTGAATGTTTCAGTGCTAAGTACCATATTTGAAAAACCCTTGCTCTTGTTGTTCCAAATATGGTACTTAGCAAATTGAATATTCAGAAGCTTGTTTCCCAGAACACAAGGGGACGTTACACCTTTCAACCCTTATGGGTTTCTGGTTATACAGAAAACCTGGATGTAAATACTTCACAGTTTATTAACGTCTGTATCCACTCATCAATTATGGCACCTTGAACCCTTTGACGCTAACAGATTTTAGTGTCTTAAGCCAGGCGATTATTTTACTCCTCAATTGGAACTGGAACCCCTTTAGAGTCAAAATGGTTATTATTCTAACAGGGTGGTTTGCAGCCTCGCCGCGTTCTGTTATGGGCGTTGCCCTAGCAGCCTTTTCAAGTCTGAAAAAGGATCCGGTTTTACACTTTGGTCTAGATCTTGGTCTAAAATCTGAATGGCACCTGTTTTTGGATGGCACCTCCATTAGACGGTTGTTTTAAATATACATGTAGTTTTGCCTTCATTACGGACATACGTACCTCGCTACTTTTTTTATCCATAATATAATGTACTTAATTTAAGGGGAAGTTAAACTGTAACGCGCAAAACTAGAACAACGCATTGCAATCAGTGATTCCCTCACTGGTCCCAGGCCACTAGACTGTGCTTTCGTCATTGCGTACGATGAAGGAGAGTACCGATATTTCTTGCTCCTCTTGTAAATTGCGGAAGGGTTCCCAGAAATGTCGTACGTCACTATGTATTTGAAATTACATGTTTTTCCAGTCGCTTACTCGTTACGTAAAGCTACGTTGAAGTCACCAAAATAATTGCTATTTCTGCAATCTTGGACAAAACTCTTGGGAAAAATTCTAGCTTAAGCATCATTTGACATGCACTTACAAAGTATATTGGTCCCTCCCCCCTCCCCCCTCCCCCCAAACCAATGTTGACAATGTGATGCAAAACATACTGTGCAAGCCTTTGCCCGTTTTTTAACCAACATTGGAATGTGGGGAGGGGGTAAAGTGGGAAGAATTTAATCTTTATCACACAGACAAGTTAGCGCGTCACATTATCCCAACGAGTTTTGTCCAAGATTGTAGCAACTGACCATATCCAAGTTTTTGTCAAGCAAGTCCAAGCAATAATTAGAGAGTTTAAGCCAATGCGATGGCTGCGACAACTTCAACGCCATAAGACGAGTATGATAAGAATATGATATGTAGTCGTGCTGCGCGTTCAGCACACACTTCATGATATTTCTTTGCCACATGCACTCTGCAAAACAGCAACGTGAGGAAACCAAATTTAAGCTTTTGATGACAACTCGAGCATACAACAATGAATCGTTGGTGTCCAGTCTTTCTTTGAAACTCGTTCGTACCAATCCAGCTATACACTGCAGGACGGTTCGCTTTGGGTCTACGACGTGAACAAGATGGAATAATTGTAAAGCCCCGCGGAGTAAACGGACGCAACATCTCCCAACATTAGGGACTTTAATGAACAAAATGATATATGAAATGAATCAATATACTGAACTGCGGATATGAAATCAAGTAAAGCTATATATGATCCTCGCACTTATCGACGCAATTTTAGCGATTGCGTAGGAAACCCTGAAAAATTCAGGACTTCAACGAGGTTTGAACCTGTGACCTCGCAATACCGGTGCGAAGCTTAGATAACCATCTGAGTTATGAAGCCACTGACGTTGGGAGCTGGTCATATGAAATGAATCATATACTGAACTGCGGATATGAAATCAGGTAAAGCTATGATCCTCGCAGTTATGGACACTCATTTGGTTTGAGCGTCGCGCCGGTATCGCGGTGTCACGGGTTCAAACCCCGTTGAAGTCTTGAACTTTTCAGGCTTCTCTACGCAATTGCTAAAGCTGCGTCCATAACTGCGAGGATCACAGCTTTAAGAACTGCTTTACTTGATTTCATATCCGCAGTTCAGTATATGATTCATTTCATATATCATTTCGTTCATTGATTCATTCCTCACGGAAAATTAGAACCCACAAATGACCAGCTCCCAACGTCAGTGGCTTCATAGCTCAGTTGGTTAGAGCGTCGCACTGGTATCGCGAGGTCACGGGTTCAAACCCCGTTGAAGTCCTGAATTTGTCAGCCTTCTCTACGCAATTGCTAAAGTTGGGTCCGTAACTGCGAGGATCATAGCTTTCATATACGCAATTCAGTATATGATTGATTTCATATATCATTTCGTTCATTGCGGGATTTATTCCTCACGGTAAAATTAGACCCATAAATGGCTTCATACTCCGGGTTCAAACTACGTTGAAGTCCTGAAATTGTCAGGCTTCTCTACTCAATTGCTAAAATTGCGTCCTTAACTGGGAGGATCATAGCTTTCATATCCGCAGTTCAGTATATGATTCATTTCATGTATCATGTCATCATTGATTTATTCCTCACGGTAAAATTAGACCCATAAATGGCTTCATACTCCGGGTTCAAACTCCGTTGAAGTCCTGAAATTGTCAGGCTTCTCTACGCAATTGCTAAAATTGCGTCCTTAACTGCGAGGATCATAGCTTTACTTGATAAGGGACTTTACGATCTACGACGGCGACGTCAACGAAAACGTCACCTCCAAATATAACTTTGCACTATCGTAAGTATCTCGCGGTTGGGCCATCTTTTTCGCGTCGTACAATGTGGGCGAAGTATCCTAAAAATAAATTGGTACGAGCGGTTTCAGGATGAAAATTGAGAATTATAGATTCATATTTGTGGGCTCGCGTTGTCGTCAAAACCTCAAATTTGGTGATTTCACCTCGTGGTTATGAAGAGGACTGCAAGAATATGTGCTAAAATGCGTGCGCACGTGCAGCACGAATACTTTTCCTCTTTTAACCAATGATATTGTTGTTACGAGGCGTTCTCGTTGACGACCGCGTGGTAGATCGTAAAGTCCCTATTGCTGGGAGTTGTGGGCAAACAATGTTGCGTCCGTTTGCACGAGGCTAAAAGTTTGACCGGTTTCAAACTTGACGCAACAACTCCTAACAGCATCATCGCCAAACAGTATGTGCAAGCGGACGCAACATGTAACAACACCCA
This sequence comes from Montipora capitata, assembly GCA_949126865.1. Taxonomy (NCBI): domain Eukaryota; kingdom Metazoa; phylum Cnidaria; class Anthozoa; order Scleractinia; family Acroporidae; genus Montipora; species Montipora capitata. Next base: position 18,933,823 of record OX421452.1, read on the forward strand.
ACAATGTTGGGAGTTGATTGGCCAACATTGTTGCGTCCGTTTCGACGGGGTTTTAGACACTGAAAACTAGACAGCAATGATGAGTTGTCGTTTGAAATCGCGGTCGTTTTTGTTCCGTTGTCGTTGCCTAAAGTCGCTATACACACTGTCGACGTCGACTGAATGTTTTGGTAGATTTCTTAGCCGTTCTCGTCCTCTCAGACATGAAATGTCCAAATTTGAGGACGCGAACAGCTCACCATAAATTTCAAATTTCTCTCCAAACACCCACACCGTTCACTGCATACCAAATTTATTTCGGGAAAGTGAGAAAATAATTTTAATGAACATTTATTATATAATATAAGAATGCCAATCAAAACGACCAAAGAATTTTAGGAGAAATTGTTGAGATGTCAAAACTATTGGTCTAAGATCAAATTTAAATGTTAAAATAGTAAAATTACTGTCCTTCTTCAATTCCATTGTCCAAAGCGGGGTTGAAGTTAAAAACGGAATGTTGATACACACTTGCCATGCCGAACAGCTGAAAGTAATCGCGAAATGATAACAATGAAGGGAAATAATATTTTGAAGTAACGTTCTCGTAGCCATCGTCTTCGTGGTCCTTGGTTAAAGTGCACCTGTGAACAAAAAATTAATTCTATTTTTCTTTGGATTTCAAATGTATGTTAACTAAACACTAAGCGACCAAAGTTTTAAGCCTTGATTTCAAAAAGATACCTGTTTATTTTAACTGAAATTTTCCTATTTAATGGTCCGCCATTACTAACTTTAAGATCTCGAGAGAGCTGGATCGAGAAGAAAATGACGTCAAAGGCTCACTAGTTTAAGAATGCAATGGCGGAGGATTAGTTGGGAACACCAATATGACCGCCGTTCCATAGTTTAGCAACACCAACATGGCTGCCGTGACGGCACGTGAAAACACTGTACAGGAACAGAAAGATCTACAAAGGGCGACTTCAGCGAGAACTTGACTGACATAGCCTTAACTTTTTTGCTAACTTGTAGAGGTCGAACGCGGGAAATTCTATGAAACGTGAAACTACAATTTTCAGTGTTTTCGTTAAAGGCCATTCTCGTCCCCAGAGCCCTCCGTTTGTTTTGGTGACGTGTCGGCAAAACGAAAGACGCTGGTCGCACCTAAAAATTGAAAAATTTTTAATGGCTGATTAAAATTGTAGGCGCAGAGCAAATTAAAATTACAAGTACTACGCAGTACATTTTACTTCCGGCCCTTATTTTGGCGGGAACAAATGGGACGCGGCAAGGCCTTGTTGGCGCGCTTTTCAAAAGAATAAATAAAAAGATCTGAATTATGCCTGGAATATGGCGACTACGCCGAAAAAGGCGTACAAGTTTCCGCGAAATCAATAGAGAACTTAAGGTGGCTCCATATGGTTATTCGCTATTAATTTAGCGCGCGCTAGTATCCACTATCCACGCGAATCTTCGCATTGCTCTTAATCGCAACCTCTCAAACCTATCGAAATAGAATTCTAAAAGACAGAACTACTCTTTTCAACCATCACTGTTAATTTAACGGGTGAGAAAAATGTAGAACTCCACTTGTTCAATGGACGAGTGGGGTTCTGGTTTTACTTGTCCCAACCTCAAGTCTAGTTGTCCTTGGATGTAGAGTTAAATCCAATCTCTAATGTATGATAATGCATACGAAGCATATTCCTTTCTATTTTGGAATTCAGATGACATCTACACAGCATTTAAGGTGTCGATGTACTTCCAAGATTCCTGGAACTTTCGAACTCGAACCGTTGGGCTGTTAGATTGCTTTTCCTTCTCATTTACCTTAGTGTTCTCTGCCAAAGGTTTTGTTTTTCTCTTTAGCTGCTTTACCGGTACATTAAAATAGCCTTTTATTGTCTTTTGTGCTTCGCTGATCAGCTATCATTGTGCATGTCCTGACAGCGATAAAGAGGGTCTATAAAGCCATTGACTCCTGGGGGTTCCCCATTGTATGGCCGGTTTAGGCCGGTTTAGGAGTAAAAGGGTGTTAATAAATGCACAAATCGATACCCGCAAATGAGACCCAGTACGCATTGAAATAAAATGACGGATTAAATCATAAGTGCTCAACTCATGTCATTTCCAGCTTCCACTTGAAGTTACTTTTGCGAAAGCGATCTATTTTACACTCGCGAAAACGAAATTGCAATTGGGAATCCTTATGTGATATAAGGCCAGATTGCCACCATCATTTTGATGCTAGCGGGACTTCAAACGCGATGTTTGACGAGTTAGCCGAAAGGTCTCTGATGAGTCCCTTGGCAGGGATGAAACATACGTATGTAAGGCTAGCCACATGATTATGCATTGTGAAATTCTTACACTTTTTCAAGTTACTTAAGAAATTGTCTTAAAAAATCTTATGATGAATTGGCAGACGGAAGGCGTAAACAGTAATTATCTCTCTGCAAAATTTGAAGAAATTTCACCGAAAAAAAAACTGGAGATATTTCACGTGAAAGAGCTACCATTTGCCAAAACTGATCTGCAACACCGGACGTTTGACTGATCCCATGGAGTGCTTTGAAATGATCTTTTTTGCCGTCTCGTAAGTGACGTTTCGTTTTACCAATGTAAAACTCATTGCAGTCCCAACAAGATGCCTTATAAACAACCTTGGATTTTTGTGATTTGCACAAATTTTGACGTTCGCATTGCCGCCGTCGTTGTCGTTGCTTAAGTTCCCTATGGTATCGCCTGCAACGAGATCATTCTCGATCGCAACATCCTGTTTTGTTGTTTGGTAACCCAAACATTTTAAACGCTTCTTGGAACTGATCCACTGAGGAAGCATCAAGCAGCCTCCCTCCGCGACTGGTAACCGATACTGGAGCTGTCAAGAAATCGGCTTCGCGCGTGACAGATATAATTGTTTGCGCTAAACTTCGGGCAAACAAAATATTAACTCGAACGTGGAAAAAGGATGTGCAAGTATGTGCCTGAACTGTATTGAACTCTGTTCTTAATACGAAGAAATCTTGTATGCGAAAAAAAAAACCGAGTTTGTTTGTGGAATAATTAGAATAAAGCAGTGAAAAATATATAGAACGAAGACAATTACAATAAGTAGTAGTAGATAAAATATGAAAGGGAGATTTGTATGCATGGGTGTTTGCAATGGCAACTAGGCCGAACGGAAGCGTACATGTATAAGTCATAAAATAAAAGCCCTGGGGCAAAAGCAAAACGCATTTTCTGTTCAAAATCACTTGACCATGCCTTATAAATAAGGCTCAGCTGTCCTTTTAATTTTATGCTTCGTATTTGCCTTTATTACTTCCAATCCAAGAAACGCGCTTCAGCTTCTACCATATTCATCTCTTGCATGAGAATCAAAAATCTTATAACTCCCATTATCAGTATGATAGATACTAACACCAATACATCCTTTTGTCAGAATAAATGAAGAATAATTTTGTGACAAGAGTGATTCAAATGCACTGTCTATACGTATACTGTACTGATATCCCTCAATAATTGAATCACTGTTATGTAGATTACCTGTGTAGCTTTCACTATAATTAAGCTGGTAATTTTCTCAGACATAGCAATCATAGCTGGTAATTCTGATTGCATTAAATACACCTGCCCTGTACATAGTGACAGTTACATGTATTAATTCCTTTGATATTATTATAAATCAAAGCACACAAACTCATAGCAACGCATTGTTGCCCAGCATTCGCACCCAATACTGTAATATCACCTTGACTATATGGTGCCTTTACTGTCAAGGTTGGATCAATATTATTCATTGGAGGCCCAGGATTTGTTTCTATGTCATTACATAGATTTATTTCAGCACAGCATCATCTGTGATCACCATTCTTGTACAAACTCATTGGTCCACAGCATGTGTACAACACTTGATATTTCTTCAGATTTACGCGTTTTCAGTGTATTTTCCAAAGCAAGTCAAACGTACTGTTTGACGAAATTTTCGTCGAATAGAAGCTGGCTTTTTCCTCACTTTTTCAAAAGAACCGAGACTGGCAATTATTCGCCTTCTTTTCATTTGACTACTCTGCCTGCAACTGATGTTAACAGGAAGTTTTGACGACAAAGGAGTGATCTTAAGAATCTTTTCCCACACAAATACCCTCAGTTTTCTGTTTTTCTGCGACAGACGTTTCTGCTTCTTCACAGGATCCTACTTGGTTCGCGATCACGACATCTCGACACATGGCATTCACGTACAACACGGTTATGATTACAATACACAAATTTAGCATAACGAGATCTCAATTCCTCTCTATATTTTATTTTTCACTACGCCATCATGTTGTTGATGTATAAATGGCTGCATTGCCTCCCCTAGTACATCACATTTTCCCAGTACATTCAACATTGCTCGTGTTGGTAACGCAATCGTATACAACATGCCAACGTACATTAAACAGAAAACTAATGCAGTACAAAGAGAAATTGATAGAACTGATAATCCACTTGATACATTGTACAAAATATATGAAATAATGATCATGACAGTCATAAAATTAAAGAAGTTACTTGCATCTTCGCTTCGGTAAGTGATGGCTTTCTTGTTGTCGTTGTTGTCCTCCGTGCCATTATAATTATGCTGATTATCAAATATCAGAAAATATCAGCTTGCACCCGCCAGCGTCAAAATTTCGAGTAAAGTTCCTTAATATACTTCTGTCATTGCTAGTCATAGTTTGCACATATTTTGTACTCAATGACTGCTCAACTGATCTCTTTAGAACTTGTAAGAGCTTGATAGCAACATTTGAGATATTTGCCAAGAGTTCGCGGCCCTTTCGAAATGCACGCTCATTTTCGTGTTTTGATGTGGGTCTACCACGAACAGTCTGTGCGTTTGTAAGCGGTTTGAGGGTATTGGACCTAACACCGTAACTCGCTTCTGCCACACTTGTAATGAGTGCCTACTATCACAGAGAATACCGAAGAGAAATGAAAACGAAGCGGAATGAACATTGAGCCTTCACTACATATATATCTGCGGTATTGCCCATTGCACGTGACGGACATTTGCGAAAAAATACACTGGTAAACCTAGAGTCGGTCGCCCGACTAACAATGGGTGACGTCACGAGAAACATCGCTATATCGCACAAGCAAGGCATTTCCGGTTGGGAAAATTTTTTTTAAAAACCAGATTTGAGACGTGTGGTACGTTGGAATAGACTTTTGGCCCGAACCGGAATATTAGACAACTCTTTCGCATAGCTCTGCAATTATTTTTGGTCCCTATAAGTTCCGGCAAGGTAAGGTGCAGACACAAAAAGGAAATCTAGACATAAGACGTACTTCTGCTTAACGGCCAAAGCCTTTGTCTCGCAAGAATTCACTCTAATGGGAACTACGGAAAATTGGACATTTCATTATATCTCCGGATTCTGCTGCGATGGCACAATGTATGGAATGTAGGCACCCAGATATTCCGGTATTTTTCCTTGTATAGCGATATTTGTTGTTTACAATCATTGACGTCAAATTGCTTTTGATATTCAAATTTGCTAACCACGGAACAAAAGAAGTCATTGTTTCAACAATTTGGTTTTATCAACGGAGTTGATAATGTAAATTGGCCACCGTACAGAGATTCTAAAAGCTGACGTTTCGAGCGTTAGCCCTTCGTCAGAGCAACAGCCAATTAGGTTCTGGTTAGCGTATTAATAACAATGGGTGCGTCACGAGAAACATCGCTATATTTCACAAGCAAGGTATTTCCGGTTGGGGGAATTTTTTTAAAAAAACCAGATTTGAGACGTATGGTACGTTGGAATAGAGTTTTGGCCCGAACCGGAATATTAGACAACTCTTTCGCATAGCTCTGCAATTATTTTTGGTCCCTATAAGTTCCGGCAAGGTAAGGTGCAGACACAAAAAGGAAATCTAGACATAAGACGTACTTCTGCTTAACGGCCAAAGCCTTTGTCTCGCAAGATTTCGTCTCCCTGGATGAGCGCTAAGAAGGTAAGTTACCTATAGAATACTTACTTGTTACTTAATGGTTTTCTATGAAATACGGGTGAATATTTCACGGAACTTGATGTTATTTATATACGAGCCTTTTAGGCGAGTTGTATACAAAATAACAAATTTCAAGTGAAAATATTCATGCATATTCCATAGAAGACCATTTATTAACCATATTAGCCTATAAATATGACACAATCAGCCAAAAATTGCGCTAACCAAGACGATGAAGCTATTTTCTCCACAAAAAAAATTGCAAACGCGTTGGCTGCTTCACACTCGTTCCCCAGCTTATCACATATTAAAAATATTTTAAATTTCATTGCCTGACAATAAATTGGTGCGAGCGGTTTCAGGATGAAAATTGAGAATTATAGATTCATATTTGTGCGCTCGCATTGTCGTCAAAACCTCAAATTTGGTGATTTCACGTCGTTGTTGTGAAGAGGACTGCACGAATGTGTGCTAAAATGCGTGCGCACGTGCAGCACGAATACTTTTCCTCTTTTAAGCAATGATGATGTTGTTACGAGGCATTCTCGTTGACGACCGCGTGGTAGATCGTAAAGTCCCTATTGCTGGGAGTTGTTGGCAAACAATGTTGCGTCCGTTTGCACAGGGCTAAAAGTTTGACCGGTTTCAAACTTGACGCAACAACTCCCAACAACATCATCGCCAACAGTATGTGCAAGCGGACGCAACATGTGACAACACCCAACAATGTTGGGAGTTGATTGGCCAACATTGTTTCGTCCGTTTGCACGGGGTTTTAGACACTGAAAACTCGACAGCAATGATGAGTTGTCCTTTGAAATCGCGTTCGTTTTTGTTTCGTTGTCGTTGCCTAAAGTCGCTATACACACTGTCGACGTCGACTGAATGTTTTGGTAGATTTCTTAGCCGTTCTCGTCCTCTCAGACATGAAATGTCCAAATTTGAGGACGCGAACAGCTCACCATAAATTTCAAATTTCTCTCCAAACATCCACACCGTTCACTGCATACCAAATTTATTTCGGGAAAGTGAGAAAATAATTTTAATGAGCATTTATTATTTACTATAAGAATGCCAATGAAAACGACCAAAGAATTTTAGGAGAAATTGTTGAGATGTCAAAACTATTGGTCTAAGATCAAATTTAAATGTTAAAATAGTAAAATTACTGCCCTTCTTCAATTCCATTGTCCAAAGGGGGGTTGAAGTTAAAAACGGAATGTTGATACACACTTCCCATGCCGAACGGCTGAAGTTAATCGCGAAATGATTAGAATGAAGGGAAATAATATTTTGAAGTAACTTTCTCGTAGCCGTTGTCGTCGTGGTCCTTGGTTAAAGGGGCTAGGTCACACAATTTTAGGCAATTTCAGCACTGATCGAATGGTCATAGAATTAACTAAAATATCAAAATAACTGTTCAAAACTATAGGAGAACTCTAACAAAACACAGGGTAGCCAAGAAGGGACATGGATGGACAAAAGTGGAGAGGATTGAAATGGTTTGAATTTGTGTAAATTTGAAAAACGTTGGCCCACCTGTTTTCAAATTTATATCAGTCTATATCAAAATACATACATACACACATACATACATACATACATACATACTTAATTAACGGCTCCCCATAGGGGCTTTTCGGGGCCAATGAAACACAATCAACGAAACGACAGAACACAACAACAATTGTTAAGAATCCCAACTGGCCGGAGGCAAACCAGTTGGCTATTTACAAGTGCAGCTGGGAAGTTGAACCAGGGACTACCAGGAACAAATTCAACGAGTGGCCAGAGCGGGTCTTGAACCCGGGATCTCCGGATCTCAAGGCAAGCGCCCTAACCACTGGGCCACACTGCCTCACAAAAAATGTCCTTTACAAAGCTGAAAAATCATTCTCAGCTGTTACGTGTCCGTGATTTTGCAAATGAAAGACTCTTGCTCTGCCAATTGGACGTTTAGAGCTCATAATTAACAAATTTAAACAAAATTACCTAAAATAGCGTGACCTAGCCCCTTTAAAGTGCACCTGTGAACAAAAAATCAATTCTATTTTTCTTTGGATTTCAAATGTATGTTAACTAAACACTAAGCGACCAAAGTTTTAAGCCTTGATTTCAAAAAGATACCTGTTTATTTTAACTGAAATTTTCCTATTTAAGGGTCCGCCATTACTAACTTTAAGACCTTGAGAGAGCTGGATCGAGAAGAAAATGACGTCAAAGGCTCACTAGTTTGAGAATGCAATGGCGTGTGTACACCGCAAATTTAATATGCATCACGGGAGTTTTGGGCTTTCAGACTTTTAAACTCGCGTTTTGCATATATAATAAGCTGCATTCACATGCTGAAATTTTAAGCTAGTGAGCCTTTGACCTCACTTTTCCCTGGATCCAACCCTCTGAGGTCCAATCGGTCAGTTTTGAACGTGAGTAATGGTAGACCAAGAAATCCACAACTTACACTCAAAGTAAACGGCCTTTGGAGAAAAATCAAAGCTCAAAATGTTGCCAGTCAGGTGTTAAGCCAACACACTTTCAAAATCTGAAGAAAAAAGGAAGTGCTTTATTTTATTTTATTATTATTTTTGGTTATCACAGGGGCACTTTAAAGCTCCCTATTCCTCAAAATTAAGACAATGCTGTATAGTGTTCTTATTTACGTGATCAGTCACGGTAACCTTGTTAAAAGAAAGCGTTTGCATGATAATAGAGCTCAATTCTCGGAGGATTAGTTGGGTCACACCAACATGACCGCCATTCCATAGTTTAGGAGCACCAACATGGCTGCCGTGACGTCACGTGAAAACACTGTACAGGAACAGAAAGATCTACAAAGGGCGACTTCAGCGAGAACTTGACTGGCATTACCTTAACTCTTTTGCTAACTTGTAGAGGTCGAACGCGGGAAATTCTATGAAACGTGAACCTACAATTTTCATTGTTTTCGTTGAGGTCCATTCTCGTCCCCAGAGCCCTCCGTTTGTTTTGGTGACGTGGTCGGCAAAACGAAAGACGCTGGTCGCGCCTAAAAATTCAAATATTTTTAATGGCTGATTAAAATTGTAGGCGCAGAACAAATTAAAATTACAAGTACTACGCAGTACAGTTTACTTCCGGCCCTTATTATGGCGGGAACAAATGGGACGCGGCAAGGCCTTGTTGGCGCGCTTTTCAAAAGATTAAATAAAAAGATCTGACATATGCCTGAAATATGGCGACTACGCCGAAAAAGGCGTACAAGTTTCCGCGAAATCAATAGAGAACTTAAGGTGGCTCCATATGGTTATTCGCTGTTAATTTGGCGCGCGCTAGTATCCACTATCCACGCGAATCTTCGCATTGCTCTTAATCGCAACCTCTCAAACCTATCGAAATAGAATTCTAAAAGACAGAACTACTCTTTTCAACCATCACTGTTAAATTAACGGGTAAGAAAAAATGTAGAATTCCACTTGTTCAATGGACGAGAGGGGTTCTGGTTTTACTTGTCCCAACCTCAAGTCTAGTTGTCCTTGTATGTAGAGTGAAATCCAAGCTCTAATGTATGCGGGGTGCAGGAATGGCGCAGTGGTGAGAGCACTCGCCTCCCACCAATGTGGCCCGGGTTCGATTCCTAGATTCGGCGTCATATGTGGGTTGAGTTTGTTGGTTCTCTGCTCTGCACTGAGAGGTTTTTTCCGGGTACTCCGGTTTCCCCTCTCCTCAAAAACCAAAATTTGATTTGATTTGATTTGCGTTAACTTGTTAATTTCAATTTACAGTGTCCCCGATTAGTGTTCTTCGGCGCTAGAAGATTAGACACTTAAATAAAGTTCCTTTCCTTTCTTTTCCTTTCCTTTCCTTTCCTTTCTATTTTGGAACTCAGATGACATCTACACAGCATTTAAGGTGTCGATGTACTTCCAAGATTCCTGGAACTTTCGAACTCGAACCGTTGGGCTGTTAGATTGCTTTTTCTTCTCATTCACCTTAGTGTTCTCTGCCAAAGGTTTTTGTTTTTCTCTTTAGCTGCTTTACCGGTACATCAAAATAGCCTTTTATGATCTTTTATGCTTCGCTGATCAGCTATCATTGTGCGTGTCCTGACAGCGATGAAGAGGGTCTATTAAGCCATTGACTCCTGGGGGTTCCCCATTGTATGGCCGGTTTAGGCCGGTTTAGGAGTAAAAGGGTGTTAATAAATGCGCAAATCGATACCCGCAAATGAGACCCAGTACGCATTGAAATAAAATGACGGATTAAATCGTAAGTGCTCAACACATTTCATTTCCAACTTCTAAGTTATTTTTGCGAAAGCGATCTATTTTACACTTGCAAAAACTTAAGTGTATACTAATTTCTCCACTTAAACATTTAAACACCTTGTTTTTTAAAATTATTTCCTGAAGATTCACTTTTCCAAAGTACAAGTAAGATTGACAACCCACTTGTCCCCTGACCAAAACCACTTGTCTGGGGCAAGTGGACACCGTTTTTGTCGCACCCTGGCCACTCACGTTTTACCTGGAATTATAACTCTCTAAAGATAGGTTGTTTACAGTGTTTATTTTGATTTTCTTCCATTTCCTTCCGTGAAATTTTTCTAACTTTTGACATTGCATGACATTTGTCCAGAGAAATCTTTTGAAGGCCAAAAAAATAGGGCTTACAAAGGTAGTTTCGTCGCTCTTAGCGAATTTCTGTTTTTTAGCTCCACTTATAAAAATTTCTTACAAAATCTTACGATGAATTGGCAGACGGAAAGCGTAAACAGTAATTATCTCTCTGCAAAATTTGAAGAAATTTCACCGGAAAAAAATGGAGATATTTCACGTGAAAGAGCTACCATTTGCCAAAACTGATCTGCAACACCGGACGTTTGACTGATCCCATGGAGTGCTTTGAAATAATCTTTTTTACCGTCACGCAAGCGACGTTTCGTTTTACCAATGTAAAACTCATTGCAGTCCCAACAAGATGCCTTATAAACAACCTTGGATTTTTGTAATTTGCACAAATGTTGACATTCTCATTGCCACCGTCGTTGTCGTTGCTTAAGTTCCCTGGTATCGCCTGCAACGAGATGATTCTCGATCGCAATATCCTGTTTTGTTGTTTGGTAACCCACAAGCGAAATCAAAACCTTTTAAACGCTTCTTGGAACTGATCCACTGAGGAAGCATCCTTTATACCAATATCGTCTCTCCGCTCACTCACGAATATTTAAACGTGAAAAACGTGCGCATGCCCTGCCGGATGTCCGAGATTTACGGACATCCAGTATTGGCTGCGACCAGAGCTCTTCGTTTCGCCGACCACGTGACCAAAAGAAGCGTAGGGCTCTGGGGACGAGAATGGTTGAAGTCGCATAAGGCGTCTTAAACTCTTGCGACGTTTCTATTTTGAGCATGCTCAGATGTAAACACAAGAGCCACTCAGAAGTAAGCTCACCTTTCACAGGCAAAGGGAACGTCGACTTTTAGGCATCAATCGAACAGAGAAGGCCCAGAGGACGTTTATAATTGGAATTAAATTCTGCGCTCTCAAAGACAATCCTGTTTTTTGTCGTTTTGCTTATTCATACTCAAATTTCTTGCTAAAACAGTAATTTCATCTTTTACCTTGGTAGCTAAGAATTTATTCGTGCACAAAATCTCTAAAGCTGTGTTTAACTGACACTCTTTGAGAACCCCATTAAGCGAACAGTGTTACTGTCGTTTCGCCAGTTGGTTATGCGTTTTCTTGCCCTTCACTTTATTATGCGAAAACCCTGGGTTCGAAAATAATTACGTTTACTTCATGTGAGCACGTTTTAAAAAACCGACTGTAATTTAATAGACACTGTTGGTAATAACTGCTAGTTTGAAAAGTGGAGTAACAGTTTTCGTTTCTCCTCGTTCACGGTAGGGTTTGGTTCGTAATGTGTTAAATATCCAGGTAATATGATAAACTTGTTCAAAGTAAATGAACGCAGAACATACACATGTAAAATTACTCGACAAATTTGATACCGAGTGCCCTCTTTGAAAGCGAGTAAATACTAGCCGATGAATCTTTTTAGAGTTTTGTTGACCCAGGTGTGAAATGCAGGAAAAATTTGAAAGCGATTTTCCAGGGAAATAACCAGCTACGGCAAACATTAGCATAATCCAGTGATAAAGGATCGAATAACTAACAAAACATTCTTTTTTCCTTTAGAGCAGATTTATTTCCTTCGTCGGTTAAAAATTCAATATGTTGATTAGAAATCAAAGTAATTTTTTTTTGTAATTTTGAGTTTTCCCTGTGTTAAAAATTATATATATTGACTGCAAATTAGAGTCCATGCCCCTGTTTTTGGATATATATATATATTTTTTTCTTGTCTCAAAGAAATTTTGATGATACAGTATTTTTTTTATCATCCTATTTAGCGCCAAACGTTCATTCGCGTGTGAAAAAAGGGATAAATTAATTGTCGAAAAGAAAAAAAATATGGTAAAGAAATTATTTAAAAATTGAATTACTAGGTTGTGATTTGCGTAGTCGAGCCATTTGTACTAACTAAGAAAATTCTCGTTTCATTTTATTTGCTTTAGCTGAAAACACTCAACGCGGTTTTTGGAAATGAGACAATTTTCCCACAACGGTTAGCAGTCCCATATCGGACGGCGGAGCAGTGAAGATAATCAATTACACATTTCTTATTACGGCTTTCTGTTTGCGCTGAACAAAATCGATTTGGCAAGCTTTAGAGATTGGAATAATTCGATTTTGAAAGTGGGGTAGTTATTATGAGAACCGAACATGTGGCCAGTCATTTCAATTTCCGTACATTCACATCCATTTTATATTGCTCAGTGGCCTAAAGTTTGCGTTTTAAACCAGACCTCCGTTTTTAAATGAGTTCCACAATGGCATACCCTGTGTTCATTTGGTGCATGTATTATTTCCCTGGAAATAAATTCCCACGAATGAATTAAAAACTGAACGCAGCAAAGTGGTTTTGTTTTCCTATGATCAATTGTGCGCTTCCGTAATGGCTGTTTAACGACAGCATTTAGCGATTAAAAGATCACTGCCCCGAGTAACTAGATTTTGTACTGTAATCAGGAAATGTTTAAGGACTTTTGCCAGTTGGAAATCAGTACTTTAATGCATTGAGATAATCTTATTTAAGATAATATCTTGTTGGTGAAGACATCGAAGATAAAAACGATTGAAGGTTTTTTCAAGAAGCGAACGGTTGCATGAGATTTAATAAAACGCGCCGTTTGTTATAAACGCGGATGGCATAACAGGCGAGCAAGGCTAGATTTCAAGAAACCAAAACCGAAGCATTTCACTGTGTGCTTACTAGTCTACGATCTGCATGCTTTTTCTCTTTTTAATAATGGAAACAAAATATTTTGTTCTTTTTGTAATGTTACAAACAGGGTGTCGAGACCCTCTTTTTACCTTTTGGTAAGTTTAATTATATGGAAAATAAAATTAACGTCGGTCCCAAATTGATTTTTGTTGGCTGAAAGCTGAATCAAGGGAAATTACCATTTTTCCCCTCGGTGTGTCTAATTTAATTGTCAACGCAACTGGACTTGCGAAATTCTAACGATTAAAATTTCTCTCGTTTCAGATACGAAAATTGAGACGATTCGTCAGCTGTTAAATCGCATATTTTGACGGATACTTAGAACTGAGTAATGAACTTTAAATTACCCACAAAATGGCAACCGATTTGTTGAATTTACGTCAAAATCAAAATCCGCTGGTAATTTAGTTAAATATTTGGTACTGAAAGGAGCGCCAAAAAACTTATGCTAGACTTGTTGTTTGCTATGGATTATGAAGAATAGTAAAAACCCGAGGTCATCCTTTTTGTTGGTAAACAAAGGTCTTCTGAGAGGTGAAGAAACTCGTGGTGTATCGATTTTACGGTTTTAACGTTGAAATAATCTGAATTTGTTGTGCCATTAACTTCTTGCCGGGGTAATTTCTCGCTTAAACTTCGGCTGGCCCACATTTGAAACTTCTTGTTTTGACTGGCCTTCGCCCAGTTTTCACCTGCATGCTTGGAAGATCCGATCAGTTTAATGCGAAGCTTGCGACCTTCAGAACTGTCCGCGGACAAAGCTCGAAGTTTCTACGATAAGCTGGGCGAAGTTTATTTCTAATTCGTTGACATGCGCAAAAGGATAAAGTTCTCAACTGGGGAAAAGTGGCAGTAACCCCTTAGAAGAAAAATCACGGCCTCGTTTTGGTCGTAAAGACCTCTTTCGAAGGTTAGAGATAGTATCCTCTTCCTTAATCAGAGAGTAATTTAAGGTACGAATTGTCAAAGGAAACAATATTCACAACCAAATGTTAGTTTGCTAAATTAAGGCTGTGAGGACCAACTGTACGATTAGGAAGAAAACTACGTAACAGGAAATTCTGTTTTCAAGAGTTTTGGAGTGCCAGATAATGTTTGCAGTTTTATAAAATGACAGACTGAAGCTTGACCCATTAACGAGTAAAATCTGCCCGACCTGTTTGGGTGTCAAAGGGTTAAGTAAAACTTGAAATGCTAACCAAATATCATCATTGATATTGGTTGTGACGAAAGTAAACGGTAACGTGTTTTAAGGATCTCAAATATACACCTTCAAGAATTCCTTTTAATTCATGTTACTGGAGACGGCATTCAAAGTGTGATTTAGGCAGGATTTCGAAGAACTTTTATTCGGAAAGTCCTTGTGTTACTGAAGGCAGAACGAGGGCACAAATGAGGCTTGAAAAATTGCAAAATAGTCTTCCAGAATTTAATTTTTTGAAAGCCGGAAATCTTGTTAAAAGGAAGCAGCTCGGACAAATTTATTAAGCGTTGATATCCAGTGATTAACAAGTGTTGATTGAATCCAGGAAATGTAAATACCGTTATTGCGTAGCAGTGTTTATAGTAAGATAAATGACCAACTTAAGATTTCAATTTGAAATTTCCTTTTCTTCAACTTCCATCAGACATTTTATCTTAAGTGATACGAAAGAGCTAAATTAGTCATTCGATTGACGTTTTGGTCGGGATTTTCCAAGTATGAACAAGTAAGAATAAATTAGGAGACCACTCGGCTCGGAAGGGTTTTATATTATTGATAGCGCAATTCTGTTATAGACTTACATTGAAATTTGTCAATTTTTTTTATCTTTATTGAGTCAAAGTTAATATGGATATTCAATATCTTACATTGTTACTAGGCTTTTTGTAGAATTTCACCGATGTTATTAATTTGTTAATATGATCTAACATTTGTTTAATTAGATTAAGATAAAGTAAATTTCTTCAATTATAAGAAATAATCACAGTTAAAGATATCTGAATCAGTTTTCGTTAAGATAGGACGTTTCGTTATCGATATGAAGGAGCCACTGAATTTTTATCGACAGTTATCTTTACAGCCAAGGAAATATCTCTTCAAAGTTATTCTCGCAATTGCAACTGTATTTGTAGTCTTATAGTGTCTTTTTATTATTGATATTTACAAGAATATCTGACCGTAAACAGGATTAGATTTTTCTCGCAACTGAGCTGGATAGTTTCAGGGTCGTGTTTCAGTATCGAGTCACACTATCGATGCGCGCCAAAGAAGAAGATTTCCACTTGTGCGTCCGTTTGCGTTTGTCGCAACTACTCAGGTTGTCAGGATAAGTCAACATTTGCCTAGCCATTCTGTCACAAATCAAAGCACCGTGACAGTTTGTACAAGTTCTTGATGATGTTCTTTAAACTGTCTTGGTTTTACAGCATCGGGGTTAGTCATTAGTACTCGACAGTTCTAATGCAACCTGTTCAGTTCCCAACGGACGGCATGCACATACTAAACGTTATTTACAATTGTAACCTACATCTAATAATTACAACCTAGCGATGAAATAAAAGGATCACTCCTTGTGTAGAATCTTCAAAATGACGGCACGCACTAAAAATGTGGTTTTCGTTCCCTCTACATCGCAGAATTCTGCGAAGTCATTAAAACTTCGTGTTCCTTAGCGCTCTGTCGAAGTGCTGCAATACTCGAGGTTCTTATTTTCTCAAAATAGTCCAAATTTCATGATCTTTGATCTTCATTGAAGCTTTCGTGGCCACATCCCCTAAACCGTCCAGTGCACTGCTCTGGAACTTCCTCTTTGACCCGTAGCATTATTCCTTTGCGTTCTTGCCCTGATTTGTCTTCATCTCATGCGGCAACACGACTCTCGAAATGTAGGCCGCTGCTCTCTTCACTCGTAATCTGTGTGGTCGCTAGTTTTCTCTTCTGCTCCGGTTTTCACCTCTACCGTTTTCTCTCTCCCAGTCAAGTTTGTTTCGTCGTTATTTTCCGAATCCTTCTAGTCATCCTCTCCATCTTTGGCTTTTTCACGCTTTCGCCATTTCGCGCGTCGGTTCTGGAACCAAACCTGGAACATACACATACAGTCAATCAACTTTAACTGCAACATGTGGTTTCATTACTGGGTTGTCAAACCCAGTCGGAATCTGCGTTTCATTTCTCGTTTTTATTTTATTTTATTTTATTTTTTTTTACTGGGTTGCCAGTATGGCAATCACAGTCGGAAAATGCGTAATTCTTCTCGGTTTTTTAATTACTGGGTTGCCAGTATGGCAATCCCAGTCGGAAAATGCGTAATTCTTCTCGGTTTTTTAATTACTGGGTTGCCAGTATGGCAATATCCTAGTCGGAAAATGGGTAATATTTGCTGTTTTTTTTTGTTGTTTTTTTCCGTGTCACTCCCCTGCTAAGTGGTGTCTTTGTGCATAGTCTTCTGTGCGTATTTTGTTAGGTTTGATGGGGCAGGGGTAATGCGTAGATTTCCCTGGTGCACACAGTAGAACATTTAATTAACCTGCAATGACGTCGAAAGTCTTTATAACGCGCATTGCGTTTTAGTGCATCTTTAAACAAAATATACCCTTATGGAGCTCAAGAATGGAACGTCAATTGGATAAATAAGACAGGCGGCGAAAAGTAAATGTTTGGAATCTTAAAGCGAGGAGTAATGGACTTCGACAACAACTATCGCCCGTCGAACCGAAATCAAAGTGAGCTGTATTTCTAATAATATTTTACTAAGTGTGCTGTTATGTAGAACACTGGAACCAAATGGAAAATTCTCTGGTAACTTATGGGTTCAACAAAGACAGAGAAAGAATTGAACACCTTAAGTGGATCTGTGATCTCTGTTGTCTGGTTATTTGTATCTGCACAGTCTTCAGGTAAAAAAAATAATTGGAAATGTGACACCCAAGAATTATTTGAAAGAAAGCTTTTCGTCTATTTTTTGCTTCATTATTCAAGGAAAAGGTTCTTCATGGAAAGGGTTAGAGCCTGAAATTTATTTTGTTGCAATTACGTATGGTAATTTGGCACGATTGAGTTTCTTGTCTTCGCGCACGGAATGAAATAGGAAGGGATTTTTGCCTCTAATAGCCAATATGTTGTTTGTTTCAAAAAATATTTCGCTGGAAACGGTGCATTTATGAATTCATCATGTTTTGTAATATGCGAGCTTAAATGGATAGTTTTTATGGCAATAGTAAAGCATTTTCGTGTCAAAATGAGGTTAGCGTCTTTGTGTTGTGTTAACTTAATTAAATATACTATGCGTCGTATGGTTGTATTTATCGTCTACCGTAAACTTGATTTCCACTCTCAGAATTACCTCCAGAACCTACTTTTTGTGTAGAATAAGCTTCTTGTCTTCTCTGGTGATACTTGACGATTCGGGAACATTTTGTGAAAAAAATATTTATAACGGGTCACACGCGCAACTCAAGTTGATCGCCCGAACTTTCCCGATTATGGATAACGTCCACTTGGCCTTTTGACATCCCATTGAAAAAAACTCATAAAATATTCGCGGACCGGTCAATTTCTCTGAAATTTGATAGGGTGATTGCTAGCGAATGGCTAAAGATTTTCACAATAACTAAAAATTCCTGTGTTAAGCGTGAGAATTCGACAAAGAGGTAAATGCGACTAAATTTGTTGCGTGCGTTGCTATTTTTGTGTTTTGATTGTTGTGCAAATTTTGACAGAATATTAAATTATGAAAAAATATCTACGGAATACGGATAGATCGTTAAAAATCTTTGTTTTTAGCGGTTATTTGAGCATAAAAGATGCAACGCTTGACGTGAAATAATATTTTTGTTAATATTTGAAAGAAGAAAAATTTCGCGACAATCGGGACGCTGTGAAAATGAGTTAACAAATTTGCATTCGTGCGTTGAAATGTGATACGCGAGGAGACAGGAATTTTATTTCTCTGACAAATCATTGACAGGTAGCCAAGGTTTTAACCTCAGAAAAATATCTGATTTGTCATTATAGTGTAAGGTGAAGTTTATTTGGGGAGCCAACAATATTTCTTTAACTTCCTGGTTAATCCAATTTATTGCTACGACTTACTAGTGCGAAGATTGTTTACATGAAACTCACGCTTTTTGCGAATTTTGAGTGTCATGAAATTGCATCATTTGCGTCACAATATATCCCTTTACTCTAACACAAAAACATACAGATAGTAACAAACTTCATATTTATTAACCATTTCGTCTGCTTTTGTGCTTGTCAGCATTGTGATTTGCGATAATTCGCAAGTCTGTTTTTGTATCTCATAGATGTTCAGATTTTCAATTACATGGCCTCGTGATTGTGTAAATAGTTCACCCTGAAGTCAAAATAGATACGTTTCTCAGGAACCCGACAAAGAAGGCTTCCTGACCCGACAGATGAAATGTAAATCTTCAGTTAAATATTACAACAAAATTAAAAAACCAAAGACGGGAAGTTTCTTGGCTAAAAAGTACGTTGTTTTACTCTGAAAACGACGAACGATTAACATTCTTTCCTGTAGTTCATTCAGTTGACACATGGTGATCACGTGCACCTTTATGGTTGCCTAGCACGTGATCAATTTCTCCCTTTTGACAAAACATCATGACCTTTCCATTCGTTCATAAAAGTCAGAGACTGCAGAAATTTTCGTGTTTTTACGATCGATTGTTATTAATCTTTCGATGAGAATTTGATTCCGAGTCATCAATAAAACTAAGTTTCTTTTTCTTTTCTTTTTCTGTTAACTACTGGCTTTTACAGTACTTTTTGGTGCAAGCGCCAAACAATGTTTTGACCTGGCATCAGATTAGACTAACAAGAAGAGGAATTATGAAGCGAAACAACGTCTTCAGTCCTTTCTCAGTGTGTGCAATAAACGTTTCCTTAGTGCAACTGCAAGACATGCATGACATGCTGGAAAACGTCCGTCAGAGCAATTTGCAGTTAGTTTTTTGCAGACTAATAGTATTTATTTAAAGAAGGAACGAGTGAATTTTACTCAAGAGCGTGTTTTGTTATCTTTAAACTGAATTTATTACCAAAGCTTAAAACACTAATAGACCTCAAAATGGGACAGGACATTACAAAATAATTAAAGGTGTGAACGTGAAGGGCCTCTGCTGGCGCGGCATGTGGGTGTGACCGTCAAATGGTCTTAATGACCCCCCGCTTGAATAAATTAACTGGAACGCTGCAGTTCAATACCACCCAATTCAGTGCCTTCTGCTTTTGTGAAACACGTACCACAGGCAACCCAGTGTACACATTATGGAGCGTCTAGGTTTTTTTTAAAAGAACTTTATTTCAAAGTAGTTCTTTTAAAAAGTGGCACTTGGGAATCATCTCTTTGGGAACATAACGACTTTAACTTTTTTGTGTATTTAAATTTCTTATTATAACAGTAACTGATAATTTCGTTATTTGGTTGGAGATTTTAGCCATTTTTTGCCAAATTGAAAAAGACCATGTCTAAGTCCTTCATAACCATTTTTCTTTCGCCTTTTTAGTATCAAAAAATAATTGGTTACTGTCTATTCCTTGTTTGGGAGCAAATACATTGACATGTAACAAAATTTGTCGGCCTCTGCGGAAGAATAACATGTTCTGTTTTAACATCAATTTTGTTTTTTGAAATCCATCCAGAAAAAAATTGACTTCACAAGCTTAGAATTTGAAACACCTTTTCAGTCTGGGTGGTTCTGGAATAATTTTATAGAGAGGAACCAGTGTGGGTGAGAGAGTAACATTTGGTATTTTGTCTCGGTTCATTTGATTAAGAATTTTCAATTAAATGGAAAATAGGAAAAATGAATTAAACTCGCTTGGTAGGCTTTGAAGTTGAAAACAGCAAGAGCCAACACAATGCTGAAAGCATGGATTAGGTGTTTGTCTCAAACAATGAACGTTGATTACAGGCAAGAATGGACTTCTCTCAAAAGAAAAATCATTACCTTTTTTTCTCAAGATTTTGATCGTGTCAAATCCAATTGAACAGTGACAACTGTTGTAATTGTTAACGCTATCTTTTTGAGCCTTTGAAAATACGTTATCAGCCCTAAAAATGTCAAAAGAAATTAGTTCATGAGACTTCCAGCGTAAGAAGTAATTGCTTAATGATACAGTTAACTTCCATTAAAGATGACTTTGATAGCGAAATACCCTGATGGAGACTGTAAAGGCAATTTAAGTGAAGCAAAGGAAATCATCGTTCAGTTTAATGCTCTTACCTTGAAATGCAGCGAGTTGAAGTTCAGGATCCACGTACGAAGTTGTGTGGTAAACGCAGGAAACTTCGTATGGACGGCCAGTGAACGAATGATAGGGAAGATAGCTTGGCACACTGCAGCAGGAATCGGGGAAACGCAAGCCGCTGTTGCATGAAATAGACTGTCCTCTCGGAGACACCATCGCGTACAACGGCGACTGAAAATATGTGTGATGCCCTTGAAAGTTAGTTTCCATTATTTTATAAAATGACAAGCTAGCGGAAATGACAAAGGCTAAAATGGACGACAAGAGAGTTGCTGGCCTTAAGAGGAACGCGGTCAAATGGCCGAGTCCAACTGTAAAACTACGGTGATATTTAAAGGCTGCCTATTATTTTTGGCTAATGGAATTATACAATGAATTCTGAAATGTATTCTTTGCTCCTTTTGAAGTTTGCAAATCAAATAACTATTCAATCAACTGGTTATAATATAACACAAAGGCCTGTACGAATGGCTACATTTTGCTCTCTGGCTTGCGATTGGTCGGCTTCGATGACGCGTCACCGAAGTTTCAATCGCACGTTAAAGCCACTGGATTGGGAAATCCGTTTGCGTAATAGACCTTATTCACAATGGCCGCCATGTTGGATGTGCTATTATCATGCAAATTAGCTACACACTTCTTAGGGGGCAAACAACACAAGTTTGAGAGGTTTTAACGAACACCTTAGCCACACAGATGATTTGTTTCACGTTCATTGAATGTTTATCACCTAAGCAGTAAAATACAATCATTACATAAGTTACTTCGACGTTTTTTTAAGTGAAAAATGAGCAGATAACGAAGTAGAAAGTCAAAATGTCAAAGGCAATCAAAAGATAAAAAAAAGTTATAAAAGGTACTTAATTCTAAATACTAAAATGGACTTTTTGCAATGTTATTTCAATATTTCGTTGAGCCGATTTTCCGCAATTTCCTTTTTTTTTCATTGTTTGCCCCCCAGCATAACGCATGGCTAATTTGCATGACAATATGAAAACCAACATGGCGGCTATCGTGAATAAGGCCTATTAACAATGCGAACATTAATTAATCAAATGGCCGAAGAGCTGAATCTTCGCAAGATTTCCACCCGTGAGGCTAGGTTAACGCTAACACGTTAGCACGAGAAAACTGTCATAGGTTCAATGCGGACTCGAATCGCTTGCCTTTTTAGGATAAATACTTGATGTTGCTATTTGAACTTTGGGAGGTCGTAAAATTTCACCTGCCCCGAGTGTGCACAGCTGGTATCAAGCTCAGAGTTAATAGGATCACAGGCGATAGTTTAATGAATTATTCCCCGTGTAATAAGGAGGCTGTAAATTAGTGGCCCAAAAAAATCGTGGAAATGTTCAGTCCACACTATCAACGAATAGGATATTTTTCATCGCCTGAGCAAACCTAACGTAGCTAAATCGCACGCGTTTGGAGAGGACGCCCTGAAAAAGAACAAAGATGAATAAAATAACGCAAATTGGAGTATACTAAATGGACATTTTGCGCTCGTTATCGGCTTGTTGTCTAAATTGTTATTCTGAGTCAAGTACGTATAGTATTACGTTTGCCTTTTCCAAAAAAGGGAAAGAGCAACACGAATAATCACGAGAAATTTATTTCTGGGAGATGATCACAGACTCCTGCACTTCAAAAGGGAGCAAATCATAATACATGCCGAGTAATTAGAGCTTCAATATTTGGAATTTACTTAACACTCCCGGCCACGAATTTACCTCAAACAAACAAATCCTGTAGAAAGGGTCTTTTTCTGTGGGGGAGGGGAGAGGAGGGGGTGATCGATACAGGACAGAACCATGAAACTCTTGTTGATTGTATGCCGTTCATTTACGTTAACAGCAATTTACATAAAACTTAATGGAAAAGAGTACTTTCGTCGATCATTTGTTTAAAATGCTTGGTTATAAAGGAGGCTGGAACATGCATCCAGTCACCGCGGGCTACAAGGGAGTAAAACATGAAGAATCAATGCATACAAATCGTCGCAGCAAACGAAACTGATCTTCAAAACAATATTATCATTGACGCACGAGCCTTTCCCGACAAGGACAAGGTTTATGTCATCAAAGACAAGCCGCGCATAGTTGGATAAAGACCTGAACCTGGTTGACTGACCAAGTGAACATGCTTGGGTTTTTGCGGTGTGGGGGCATTTTTACCTTTTGTCTGAAAACAATCAACTGTGCCTTGTTAATTAGACGCCGTTGCGCCTTTCATCTTCACCTTTTGTAGTCAGTCATATTGGCTTAATTACTTATAACAAACGAAACGGACTCCATTTGAAGTGGCTGGTCTGAGAAGACGTTTGAAGATTTTGACGTGGATTATCAAACCGCAAGCCGGTTACATTAGGCCATCTGGTCTGCACAGAGACGTTTCAAGATTGTGGATAACCAAACTGTAATCTGCGATTCACAGCAAGTTGTGATTCAATCTACAAGATGTCACCTTCAAGGGTATTTTTCCTGGGTGCGTTTTTTGGTGCAATGATAAGTGAAACTATCGCTGTGTTGTATATTCTAGCAGTGAGACAGGCTGCTACAGAAGAACCTGAGAGGGGATCTAAAAAGGTTCCCCATGAACACGATGAGAGGGACTGAGAAGACTAAAAGGTACGAGATGTTTAGTCGTCACTGCTCTATAAATAAGTAGAATGCAAGAAAAGGTTGACTACTTTCAACACTTCCTTAAAAAAGACTAACGGAAATTCCTAGATTCCTAGCTTTTTTGTCTTTTCCTTAATCACGGCGAGCATTTTGCCATTTAAATAAAACAGTTTTATTATTATTACAGGAAACACTCCAGGTACAATACAAGTATATGGTGGGACCTTGCGTGATAACTTAAACAATTCTTATACAAACAAAGACGCAACTACTTCTTTTGTTTTCTGGCAGTGGGGACTAAACGATTCAGCAAGGTGTTTGACGACGAACTCTTGGCTCCTTTGGAGGACGCATTTAGAGATGATTATTCATATACTAATCAATTGACTCTTTCATAAATTTGGTTAACTGCCTATCAAGAAATTACCGAGCACATCTCTGGAGGTGTGGTACCGTGCCACGATTTTGGAGTGCCATACCAAGTTAAAGTTTAAGCGTGTGTAAAGGGGATTTTAACTTCGTTGTCTTGCTCTACTTCTATAATTTTTTTTAATTGCAAACGCGCACATGTACCGTCGGATTAGGTTTCGAAAAACCACTTGATCCATGGTACGCTAGCGAGAAAAGAAAAGCCTGCTGAATGAAGTGTAGAAAAATCATCGGCGAAAAAGAAACGTAGCGTGAAAAGAAAAAAACGACAGGTCGTTTTGATTATTTGATTATTTGATTAAATTACGTTTCATTTTTATTTCACCGTGTACAAATCACACGTAAAGAGTAAGAGAAATAAATGCGCATCAGTCTCATTGACTGATGGGAGCGAGTTAATGGCCTATGACGAGCTATCACTTTCTCCCGATTGAATTCAATGGACATTGTGGGTTATTGTTTTGAACTATTATCTGCTTCACTGTGCAGTGTGCCAGCATTCCAATTTTTTCTTATGCGGAAATTTCCCAAGTCAAGCATGAACCATGCCACGGTGGCAATGTGTGAACCTTTTTTGAAGCCTTTTGTGTTTCTCGTGTTTTTTTTTTCTTTTTTTTTATGTTTTCTAAATAACTTCCAATCTCGCAGTCCTATATAACTCAAGGATGATAGTCCGCACAGAAAACCTATATATAAACTACTTTTGATTGTAAATCGAAGAACAGAGGCATTGCAATTTCAATCTAGAACGATTAATAGAAATTCGAAGAACGTGAGACACCAAAAAAGTTAGTAAAACAATTTAACAATAATTTGTTATTTCTGAGAACCATGCATTTGTAAATGTACCTTTATTGAACGAAGACGCTCTACTCTTTCCGAACTTTATAAGCAAAGCTAAGATTTCGCCTCAGACTAATCATGTAGCAGCTAACACTCACACCCACACGAGTTTAAATTTGCATGTAAGATGAAGATCAATGTGGACTCCTACGAATTTGGTAGTCTCTACATATTTATCGACATTGGTGTCTTTCTGTAATGCTCTTATTTAAGAATAATCCTCGATGACAAATATGTTGCCGGTAAAATCCGTTCTCAGGTTGAATCCGTTTTTACCAGGGTTAAATTGGTGATCCTCATTTTACCTTGGTTGAATACCAACTCAGATGAATTGAAGAAATTTTTTTGGAGCCTAAATTAAGCCTAGAGAAAAATTAGGGTCAGGTTAGGCATAGCTTTGGTTCTTATACATGGATATCAATCGACTTATTATACAAAAGTAAAAAATGAAAAGAACTGTAGTGGGTTGAGCATGTTCGTCGTTGTAGAATAGCGGTGAAATCTGAAGGGTTCGAGTTCGAGTACCGTTAAGTGTATAGTACAGTTCTTCGTTCCCTTACTATGTTGTAATTTTGAGACTGAACGGATAAGTGTCAGGGTCTCTCTTCTCTGCCTCCATTGTCGTTGAGAAAAAGAGCCTGGTTCAGGCTGGTCACGTGGCACTCGTCGACAAACAATTTCCCACCGGGGTAGTGTTTTCGTTTTATTTTGATACCGCAACTGGGCGAAAGCGTATTTGTTAGACAAAGCATTTTTAAAATAAGTACCTTTATCTTTCAATGTAAGTATCAAAAAGGTCAAAAGAGCTGATGTTATATTCCCACAGGAGATGAATTCCCCCAAAAGCGGTCAACCTAAAAGAAAGAAGACAACTTCAATGTCGAGCAGCGATTGACGCTCACAAAAAAAATTGATTTCGTTAGTAGCCAAAGTTGCTTCTACAGAACATACACTGACATAAAAGAATACACCAAACAGTACACTTTCTTGATAAAAATGTATTTTATTTTACCGGGGCTAAAAATAAACACGCTATTGAAGCGCTGTGCAGTGGTAAAAAAAACATCTTAACGACATCGACAATTTACACGAAGTTGTTGAAATATGAAACTGCCTACTCACTGTACAAGATTGCGACTCTAGGAATCACGTTGTTTAATTAACACTCGAAAGAAAAACAAAAGTCAAAGAACAAAATAATATTCCTTCTTGGAGTCTTCGCCCTCTTCACTAGACCCACAACAATCGCTAGGCCGATGGTCTTGCAAATCGGTAGGGTACGTTCAAGGACGTTTCAGTTCTTGTGTCTGACACATTTACCATGGCGCCTTGCCCAGCACGTCATCTTAGATTCTTTTTGTCGAGTGATTGCATTGGTTGCAGTGGGTTTTAGGGAAGTA